>VFSE01000189.1:0-38264 GCA_010157825.1 Vickermania ingenoplastis
AGGGTGGCTGGTGAGTGGGGCTGTGGATATCGGTGCTGGAAAGTCTGGGGTGCAGCGTTGCCGCAGACCGACGCTTTTCGAGAGATCGGAGGCAGAGGAGACGAGGGCGGAGCAGCAGGGTGAAGGCACACAGGCACAAGAGAGGAGAGAGGGGGGAGGGGCGAGGCGGTGCGCAGCAGAGCCCCAGCGGCCCGGCCAGCAGGCAGCAGGCAGTGGTGTTGTCGTTTGTGGGTGCCACAGCGCTTGGAGCAACCAGCGGTGGTGGGAAATGGATATGGGGGGCGAGCAATTCGCTCGTTGGCCCCGACAATGCCTCGGGGGAGGGGGAGGGGGTTGGCGCCAGTGAAGGCTCCACAAATTCGCTGTGGGCCTCGGCGCCGCTCCTCCCGCTGTCAAATGAAATGGGAATCTAGTAATAAAACACCGCGTCGGTACAGGTACGAGGGGTGCAGCAGAAAAAACAAAAATATAAAAGAGAACAAAATCAAGAAAGCAAAACAAGAATGCTTGGGCACGCAGTCTCGCGGCCCAGCGCTCAAAGTGACTCTAGGGGAGGAGGAGAAGGCGCCGACGGGCACGCCCTGCAAGGCACGCCCTCAGGTCCCGCGTCGCCGCCTCAGACCCGCTCGCCTTCCCCTCCAGGCCGTACACGGCGCCGCACGCTGGCGCCAGCGAGTCACTCCTCCGCAGGGGCCGCACGACGCGTCCGCCCACGTATCCTCCCAGCTGCTGCTCGCGCTCGGGTCGCACACCCGCACGTACGGCTCGTGGCGGTACGTCGCCGCCACCGCCGCGCCGCACCGCCGGGCCACGTCCGCCTCCACAGACCCTCGGCACCCCAGCCGGCGGGGGGCAGCGGGGCGGCGCCGCACAGCAGCCCACGCGACGGGCGACACACGCCCTCCTCCGGCGCATCACGCTCGCAGCTCTCGCACGTCAGCCGCAGGCACTGCAGCGCTCTCGCCAGGAACACACGCAGCTGGCTCCGGCTCATCTGGCACACCATCTCGCTCCCGTCGCACCGGCTCAGCCACTTGCTCGCGTCCCGCGCCGTCTTCGTCAGCCCAGCCGCCAGGTCCGCTCCGGGGCACGGCTCCCCACCACCGCAGCGCTCCAAGCGCGACTCCGCGCCAGCCCCGCCGGCAGCATCCATCAGCCCTGGCACGACGCGCAGCACCGACGGGCACCGGCAAGCTGGAAGCACGCACAGCCGCCCAGCCGCAAGGTGGATGCGCCGCAGTATGCCCACAACGGCGTCGCGCCACACCGCCAGCGCGCCAGCCGCACCGCCGTCGCAGCACCGCAGCTCGTTCGCCGCAATGTGCACCGCCAGGCTCGGTGCCGCCGCGTACTCTTTCGGCCCGTACGTGAAACACCGAAGCCCAAGCTCCTGCACAAACACGTGCCACTGCCCTTGTACGGCGTGGCGCCGCCGACGTACTGCTCGTACAGAGCGCCGTGGCGCTCCTTCACCTCCTGCTGAAACCTCACGCAGGAGACCGACCCGCAGCGCACCGCGGCCCCGCGCAGTCGTCCGCCGCCGCCCACTCAAACGCCACGTGCCGCAGCGGGCCGAAGCACGGGTCCGCAGCCGCACAGACCACGGCCTCGCGGAACTCCGCGGCGGACACGCGCGCATTTCTGCGAAAGCCGCCGGCACGCGCACGCGCGAACTCAGCGCCTTCCGCCGTCTCGTACAGGGGGTGGCCGCGCCGGACGGCCGCACCGCCCATGGCGCACCGCGTTGGGGCTGGCGCTGGCGCTCGCGGGGGCGGGGACTGCGTCAGGAAGTCCGGCTGGAGGTCCCTGCGGGGGTGTAGCGCATCGGCTCCGTCGCTGCAGTCGGCATCCGCAAGGGCTGTGGCGGATGTGTGGGTGGGTGAGTGTGTGGGTGGGCAGGGCAATCGGTGTGGTGCCCTGGATATTGGCTGGTAGCGGGCAAGGCAGGTGTGTGAGAGGGCAGTCGCGAGGGGTGTCCTAGTCCTAGTCCTAGTCCTAGTCGGTAGACGAGAGGGTGGCTGGTGAGTGGGGCTGTGGATATCGGTGCTGGAAAGTCTGGGGTGCAGCGTTGCCGCAGACCGACGCGCGCCGAGAGTCGGAGGCAGAGGAGACGAGGGGCGGAGCAGCAGGGTGAAGGCACACAGGCACAAGAGAGGGAGAGGGGGAGGGGCGAGGCGGTGCGCAGCGCAGCAGAGCCCAGCGGCCGGCCCAGCAGGCAGCAGGCAGTGGTGTTGTCGTTTGTGGGTGCCACAGCGCTTGGAGCAACCAGCGGTGGTGGGAAATGGATATGGGGCGAGGCAATTCGCTCGTTGGCCCCGACAATGCCTCGGGGAGGGGGGGGAGGGTTGGCGCCAGTGAAGGCTCCACAAATTCGCTGTGGGCCTCGGCGCCGCTCCTCCCGCTGTCAAATGAAATGGGAATCTAGTAATAAAACACCGCGTCGGTACAGGTACGAGGGGTGCAGCAGAAAAAAAAAAGAAATATAAAGAGAACAAAATCAAGAAAGCAAAACAAGAATGCGGGCACGCAGTCTCGCGGCCCAGCGCTCAAAGTGACTCTAGGGGAGGAGGAGAAGGCGCCGACGGGCACGCCCTACCAAGGCACGCCCTCAGGTCCCGCGTCGCCGCCTCAGACCCGCTCGCCTTCCCTCCAGGCCGTACACGGCGCCGCACGCTGGCGCCAGCGAGGTGTCACTCCGCAGGGGGCCGCACGACGCGTCCGCCCACGTATCCTCCCAGCTGCTGCTCGCGCTCGGGTCGCACACCCGCACGTACGGCTCGTGGCGGTACGTCGCCGCCACCGCCGCGCCGCACCGCCGGGCCACGTCCGCCTCCACAGACCCCTCGGCACCCCAGCCGGCGGGGCAGCGGGGGGCGCCGCACAGCACCCACGCGACGGGCGACACGCCCTCCTCCGGCGCATCACGCTCGCAGCTCTCGCACGTCAGCCGCAGGCACTGCAGCGCTCTCGCCAGGAACACACGCAGCTGGCTCCGGCTCATCTGGCACACCATCTCGCTCCCGTCGCACCGGCTCAGCCACTTGCTCGCGTCCCGCGCCGTCTTCGTCAGCCCAGCCGCCAGGTCCGCTCCGGGGCACGGCTCCCCACCACCGCAGCGCTCCAAGCGCGACTCCGCGCCGCCAGCCCGGCAGCATCCATCAGCCCTGGCGACGCGCAGCACCGGCACCGGCAAGCTGGAAGCACGCACGCACAAGCCGCCCAGCCGCAAGGTGGATGCGCCGCAGGTATTGCCCCACAACGGCGTCGCGCCACACCGCCAGCGCGCCAGCCGCACCGCCGTCGCAGCACCGCAGCTCGTTCGCCGCAATGTGCACCGCCAGGCTCGGTGCCGCCGCGTACTCTTTCGGCCCGTACGTGTAACACCGAAGCCCGAGTCCTTCGCTGACAAACACGTGCCACTGCCCTTGTACGGCGTGGCGCCGCCGACGTACTGCTCGTACAGAGCGCCGTGGCGCTCCTTCACCTCCTGAAACCTCACGCAGGAGACCGACCCGCAGCGCACCGCGGCCCCGCGCAGTCGTCCGCCGCCGCCCACTCAAACGCCACGTGCCGCAGCGGGCCGAAGCACGGGTCCGCAGCCGCACAGACCACGGCCTCGCGGAACTCCGCGGCGGACACGCGCCGCATTTCTGCGAAGAGCCGCCGGCACGCGCGCGCAAGCGCCTTCCGCCGTCTCGTACAGGGGGTGGCCGCGCCGGACGGCCGCACCGCCCATGGCGCACCGCGTTGGGGCTGGCGCTGGCGCTCGCGGGGGCGGGGACTGCGTCAGGGAAGTCCGGCTGGAGGTCCCTGCGGGGGTGTAGCGCATCGGCTCCGTCGCTGCAGTCGGCATCCGCAAGGGCTGTGGCGGATGTGTGGGTGGGTGAGTGTGTGGGTGGGCAGGGCAATCGGTGTGGTGCCCTGGATATTGGCTGGTAGCGGGCAAGGCAGGTGTGTGAGAGGGCAGTCGCGAGGGGGTCCTAGTCCTAGTCCTAGTCGGTAGACGAGAGGGGTGGCTGGTGAGTGGGGCTGTGGATATCGGTGCTGGAAAGTCTGGGGTGCAGCGTTGCCGCAGACCGACGCGCGAGAAGTCGGAGGCAGAGGAGACGAGGGGCGGAGCAGCAGGGTGAAGGCACACAGGCACAAGAGAGGGAGAGGGGGGCGAGGCGGTGCGCAGCGCAGCAGAGCCCCAGCGGCCAACCAGCAGGCAGCAGGCAGTGGTGTTGTCGTTTGTGGGTGCCACAGCGCTTGGAGCAACCAGCGGTGGTGGGAAATGGATATGGGGGCGAGGCAATTCGCTCGTTGGCCCCGACAATGCCTCGGGGGAGGGGGAGGGGGTTGGCGCCAGTGAAGGCTCCACAAATTCGCTGTGGGCCTCGGCGCCGCTCCTCCCGCTGTCAAATGAAATGGGAATCTAGTAATAAAACACCGCGTCGGTACAGGTACGAGGGTGCAGCAGAAAAACAAAGAAATATAAAAGAGAACAAAATCAAGAAAGCAAAAACAAGAATGCTTGGGCACGCAGTCTCGCGGCCCAGCGCTCAAAGTGACTCTAGGGGGAGGAGGGAGAAGGTGCCGACGGGCACGCCCTACCCAAGGCACGCCCTCAGGTCCCGCGTCGCCGCCTCAGACCCGCTCGCCTTCCCCTCCAGGCCGTACACGGCGCCGCACGCTGGCGCCAGCGAGGTGTCACTCCGCAGGGGGCCGCACGACGCGTCCGCCCACGTATCCTCCCAGCTGCTGCTCGCGCTCGGGTCGCACACCCGCACGTACGGCTCGTGGCGGTACGTCGCCGCCACCGCCGCGCCGCACCGCCGGGCCACGTCCGCCTCCACAGACCCCTCGGCACCCCAGCCGGCGGGGGGCAGCGGGGCGGCGCCGCACAGCAGCCCACGCGACGGGCGACACGCCCTCCTCCGGCGCATCACGCTCGCAGCTCTCGCGTCAGCCGCAGGCACTGCAGCGCTCTCGCCAGGAACACACGCAGCTGGCTCCGGCTCATCTGGCACACCATCTCGCTCCCGTCGCACCGGCTCAGCCACTTGCTCGCGTCCCGCGCCGTCTTCGTCAGCCCAGCCGCCAGGTGCGCTCCGGGGCACGGCTCCCCACCACCGCAGCGCTCCAAGCGCGACTCCGCGCCGCCAGCCCCGCCGGCAGCATCCATCAGCCCCTGGCACGACGCGCAGCACCGACGGGCACCGGCAAGCTGGAAGCACGCACGCACAAGCCGCCCAGCCGCAAGGTGGATGCGCCGCAGGCCGTACCCCACAACGGCGTCGCGCCACACCGCCAGCGCGCCAGCCGCACCGCCGTCGCAGCACCGCAGCTCGTTCGCCGCAATGTGCACCGCCAGGCTCGGTGCCGCCGCGTACTCTTTCGGCCCATACGTGTAACACCGAAGCCCGAGTCCTTCGCTGAAACACATGCCACTGCCCTTGTACGGCGTGGCGCCGCCGACGTACTGCTCGTACAGAGCGCCGTGGCGCTCCTTCACCTCCTGCTGAAACCTCACGCAGGAGACCGACCCGCAGCGCACCGCGGCCCCGCGCAGTCGTCCGCCGCCGCCCACTCAAACGCCACGTGCCGCAGCGGGCCGAAGCACGGGTCCGCAGCCGCACAGACC
Organism: Vickermania ingenoplastis; assembly: GCA_010157825.1. Taxonomy (NCBI): domain Eukaryota; phylum Euglenozoa; class Kinetoplastea; order Trypanosomatida; family Trypanosomatidae; genus Vickermania; species Vickermania ingenoplastis. Next base: position 5,624 of record VFSE01000189.1, read on the forward strand.
ACGGCCTCGCGGAACTCCGCGGCGGACACGCGCCGCATTTCTGCGAAGAGCCGCCGGCACGCGCACGCGAACTCAGCGCCTTCCGCCGTCTCGTACAGGGGGTGGCCGCGCCGGACGGCCGCACCGCCCATGGCGCACCGCGTTGGGGCTGGCGCTGGCGCTCGCGGGGGCGGGGACTGCGTCAGGGAAGTCCGGCTGGAGGTCCCTGCGGGGGTGTAGCGCATCGGCTCCGTCGCTGCAGTCGGCATCCGCAAGGGCTGTGGCGGATGTGTGGGTGGGTGAGTGTGTGGGTGGGCAGGGCAATCGGTGTGGTGCCCTGGATATTGGCTGGTAGCGGGCAAGGCAGGTGTGTGAGAGGGCAGTCGCGAGGGGTGTCCTAGTCCTAGTCCTAGTCCTAGTCGGTAGACGGAGGGGTGGCTGGTGGGTGGGGCTGTGGATATCGGTGCTGGAAAGTCTGGGGTGCAGCGTTGCCGCAGACCGACGCGCGCCGAGAAGTCGGAGGCAGAGGAGACGAGGGGGCGGAGCAGCAGGGTGAAGGCACACAGGCACAAGAGAGGGAGAGAGGGGGAAGGGGCGAGGCGGTGCGCAGCGCAGCAGAGCCCCAGCGGCCAGCAGGCAGCAGGCAGTGGTGTTGTCGTTTGTGGGTGCCACAGCGCTTGGAGCAACCAGCGGTGGTGGGAAATGGATATGGGGGCGAGGCAATTCGCTCGTTGGCCCCGACAATGCCTCGGGGGAGGGGGAGGGGGTTGGCGCCAGTGAAGGCTCCACAAATTCGCTGTGGGCCTCGGCGCCGCTCCTCCCGCTGTCAAATGAAATGGGAATCTAGTAATAAAACACCGCGTCGGTACAGGTACGAGGGGTGCAGCAGAAAAACAAAGAAATATAAAGAGAACAAAATCAAGAAAGCAAAACAAGAATGCTTGGGCACGCAGTCTCGCGGCCCAGCGCTCAAAGTGACTCTAGGGGAGGAGGAGAAGGTGCCGACGGGCACGCCCTACAAGGCACGCCCTCAGGTCCCGCGTCGCCGCCTCAGACCCGCTCGCCTTCCCCTCCAGGCCGTACACGGCGCCGCACGCTGGCGCCAGCGAGGTGTCACTCCGCAGGGGGCCGCACGACGCGTCCGCCCACGTATCCTCCCAGCTGCTGCTCGCGCTCGGGTCGCACACCCGCACGTACGGCTCGTGGCGGTACGTCGCCGCCACCGCCGCGCCGCACCGCCGGGCCACGTCCGCCTCCACAGACCCCTCGGCACCCCAGCCGGCGGGGCAGCAGGGCGGCGCCGCACAGCAGCCCACGCGACGGGCGACACGCCCTCCTCCGGCGCATCACGCTCGCAGCTCTCGCACGTCAGCCGCAGGCACTGCAGCGCTCTCGCCAGGAACACACGCAGCTGGCTCCGGCTCATCTGGCACACCATCTCGCTCCCGTCGCACCGGCTCAGCCACTTGCTCGCGTCCCGCGCCGTCTTCGTCAGCCCAGCCGCCAGGTGCGCTCCGGGGCACGGCTCCCCACCACCGCAGCGCTCCAAGCGCGACTCCGCGCCGCCAGCCCCCCGGCAGCATCCATCAGCCCCTGGCACGACGCGCAGCACCGACGGGCACCGGCAAGCTGGAAGCACGCACGCACAAGCCGCCCAGCCGCAAGGTGGATGCGCCGCAGGTATTACCCCACAACGGCGTCGCGCCACACCGCCAGCGCGCCAGCCGCACCGCCGTCGCAGCACCGCAGCTCGTTCGCCGCAATGTGCACCGCCAGGCTCGGTGCCGCCGCGTACTCTTTCGGCCCGTACGTGAAACACCGAAGCCCGAGTGCTCCTGCACAAACACATGCCACTGCCCCTTGTACGGCGTGGCGCCGCCGACGTACTGCTCGTACAGAGCGCCGTGGCGCTCCTTCACCTCCTGCTGAAACCTCACGCAGGAGACCGACCCACAGCGCACCGCGGCCCCGCAGTCGTCCGCCGCCGCCCACTCAAACGCCACGTGCCGCAGCGGGCCGAAGCACGGGTCCGCAGCGGCACAGGCCACGGCCTCGCGGAACTCCGCGGCGGACACGCGCCGCATTTCTGCGAAGAGCCGCCGGCACGCGCACGCGAACTCAGCGCCTTCCGCCGTCTCGTACAGGGGGTGGCCGCGCCGGACGGCCGCACCGCCCATGGCGCACCGCGTTGGGGCTGGCGCTGGCGCTCGCGGGGGCGGGGACTGCGTCAGGGAAGTCCGGCTGGAGGTCCCTGCGGGGGTGTATCGCATCGGCTCTGTCGCTGCAGTCGGCATCCGCAAGGGCTGTGGCGGATGTGTGGGTGGGTGAGTGTGTGGGTGGGCAGGGCAATCGGTGTGGTGCCCTGGATATTGGCTGGTAGCGGGCAAGGCAGGTGTGTGAGAGGGCAGTCGCGAGGGGTGTCCTAGTCCTAGTCCTAGTCCTAGTCGGTAGACGAGAGGGGTGGCTGGTGAGTGGGGCTGTGGATATCGGTGCTGGAAAGTCTGGGGTGCAGCGTTGCCGCAGACCGACGCGCGCCGAGAAGTCGGAGGCAGAGGAGACGAGGGGGCGGAGCAGCAGGGTGAAGGCACACAGGCACAAGAGAGGGAGGGGGAGGGGCGAGGCGGTGCGCAGCGCAGCAGAGCCCCAGCGGCCCCCAGCAGGCAGCAGGCAGTGGTGTTGTCGTTTGTGGGTGCCACAGCGCTTGGAGCAACCAGCGGTGGTGGGAAATGGATATGGGGGCGAGGCAATTCGCTCGTTGGCCCCGACAATGCCTCGGGGGAGGGGGAGGGGGTTGGCGCCAGTGAAGGCTCCACAAATTCGCTGTGGGCCTCGGCGCCGCTCCTCCCGCTGTCAAATGAAATGGGAATCTAGTAATAAAACACCGCGTCGGTACAGGTACGAGGGGTGCAGCAGAAAAAGAACAAAAAAAACAGGTAAGAGAGAACAAAATCAAGAGAACAAAACAGCAAAACAAGAATGCTTGGGCACGCAGTCTCGCGGCCCAGCGCTCAAAGTGACTCTAGGGGAGGAGGAGCGCCGACGGGCACCCAAGGCACGCCCTCAGGTCCCGCGTCGCCGCCTCAGACCCGCTCGCCTTCCCCTCCAGGCCGTACACGGCGCCGCACGCTGGCGCCAGCGAGGTGTCACTCCGCAGGGGGCCGCACGACGCGTCCGCCCACGTATCCTCCCAGCTGCTGCTCGCGCTCGGGTCGCACACCCGCACGTACGGCTCGTGGCGGTACGTCGCCGCCACCGCCGCGCCGCACCGCCGGGCCACGTCCGCCTCCACAGACCCCTCGGCACCCCAGCCGGCGGGGGGCAGCGGGGCGGCGCCGCACAGCAGCCCACGCGACGGGCGACACACGCCCTCCTCCGGCGCATCACGCTCGCAGCTCTCGCACGTCAGCCGCAGGCACTGCAGCGCTCTCGCCAGGAACACACGCAGCTGGCTCCGGCTCATCTGGCACACCATCTCGCTCCCGTCGCACCGGCTCAGCCACTTGCTCGCGTCCCGCGCCGTCTTCGTCAGCCCAGCCGCCAGGTCCGCTCCGGGGCACGGCTCCCCACCACCGCAGCGCTCCAAGCGCGACTCCGCGCCGCCAGCCCCACCGGCAGCATCCATCAGCCCCTGGCACGACGCGCAGCACCGACGGGCACCGGCAAGCTGGAAGCACGCACGCACAAGCCGCCCAGCCGCAAGGTGGATGCGCCGCAGGCCGTACCCCACAACGGCGTCGCGCCACACCGCCAGCGCGCCAGCCGCACCGCCGTCGCAGCACCGCAGCTCGTTCGCCGCAATGTGCACCGCCAGGCTCGGTGCCGCCGCGTACTCTTTCGGCCCATACGTAACACCGAAGCCCGAGTCCTCCTGCACAAACACGTGCCACTGCCCCTTGTACGGCGTGGCGCCGCCGACGTACTGCTCGTACAGAGCGCCGTGGCGCTCTTTCACCTCCTGCTGAAACCTCACGCAGGAGACCGACCCGCAGCGCACCGCGGCCCCGCCCAGTCGTCCGCCGCCGCCCACTCAAACGCCACGTGCCGCAGCGGGCCGAAGCACGGGTCCGCAGCCGCACAGACCACGGCCTCGCGGAACTCCGCGGCGGACACGCGCCGCATTTCTGCGAAGAGCCGCCGGCACGCGCACGCGAACTCAGCGCCTTCCGCCGTCTCGTACAGGGGGTGGCCGCGCCGGACGGCCGCACCGCCCATGGCGCACCGCGTTGGGGCTGGCGCTGGCGCTCGCGGGGCGGGGACTGCGTCAGGAAGTCCGGCTGGAGGTCCCTGCGGGGTGTAGCGCATCGGCTCCGTCGCTGCAGTCGGCATCCGCAAGGGCTGTGGCGGATGTGTGGGTGGGTGAGTGTGTGGGTGGGCAGGGCAATCGGTGTGGTGCCCTGGATATTGGCTGGTAGCGGGCAAGGCAGGTGTGTGAGAGGGCAGTCGCGGGGGGTGTCCTAGTCCTAGTCCTAGTCCTAGTCGGTAGACGAGAGGGTGGCTGGTGGGTGGGGCTGTGGATATCGGTGCTGGAAAGTCTGGGGTGCAGCGTTGCCGCAGACCGACGCGCGCCGAGAAGTCGGAGGCAGAGGAGACGAGGGGGCGGAGCAGCAGGGTGAAGGCACACAGGCACAAGAGAGGAGAGAGGGGAGGGGCGAGGCGGTGCGCAGCGCAGCAGAGCCCCAGCGGCCCGCCAGCAGGCAGCAGGCAGTGGTGTTGTCGTTTGTGGGTGCCACAGCGCTTGGAGCAACCAGCGGTGGTGGGAAATGGATATGGGGGCGAGGCAATTCGCTCGTTGGCCCCGACAATGCCTCGGGGAGGGGGAAGGGGTTGGCGCCAGTGAAGGCTCCACAAATTCGCTGTGGGCCTCGGCGCCGCTCCTCCCGCTGTTATATGGGAATCCAGTTTTGTGTAGTTAAAAAATAATTTGCGAGTGTAAATAGGGGTGAAAGTGCCGCACATTCACGGTGTATAAAGTGGGAAGGGACTATGCTGGCCCACACGCTTCGCATCCCCACCCACGCGCCGATGCAGGCGTTAAAAGGGATAGAAGACAACCGTCTGGCGTAGAAAAAAGCATATAGAACAATAAAACACCGCGTCGGTACAGGTACGAGGGTGCAGCAGAAAAACAAAGAAATATAAAGAGAACAAAAACAAGAAAGCAAAAACAAGAATGTTCGGGCACGCAGTCTCGCGGCCCAGCGCTCAAAGTGACTCTAGGGGGAGGAGGGAGAAGGCGCCGACGGGCGCGCCCTACCCAAGGCACGCCCTCAGGTCCCGCGTCGCCGCCTCAGACCCGCTCGTCTTCCCCTCCAGGCCTTACACGGCGCCACACGCTGGCGCCAGCGAGGTGTCACTCCGCAGGGGGCCGCACGACGCGTCCGCCCACGTATTCTCCCAGCTGCTGCTCGCGCTCGGGTCGCACACCCGCACGTACGGCTCGTGGCGGTACGTCGCCGCCACCGCCGCGCCGCACCGCCGGGCCACGTCCGCCTCCACAGACCCCTCGGCACCCCAGCCGGCGGGGGGCAGCGGGGCGGCGCCGCACAGCAGCCCACGCGACGGGCGACACACGCCCTCCTCCGGCGCATCACGCTCGCAGCTCTCGCACGTCAGCCGCAGGCACTGCAGCGCTCTCGCCAGGAACACACGCAGCTGGCTCCGGCTCATCTGGCACACCATCTCGCTCCCGTCGCACCGGCTCAGCCACTTGCTCGCGTCCCGCGCCGTCTTCGTCAGCCCAGCCGCCAGGTCCGCTCCGGGGCACGGCTCCCCACCACCGCAGCGCTCCAAGCGCGACTCCGCGCCGCCAGCCCCACCGGCAGCATCCATCAGCCCCTGGCACGACGCGCAGCACCGACGGGCACCGGCAAGCTGGAAGCACGCACGCACAAGCCGCCCAGCCGCAAGGTGGATGCGCCGCAGGCCGTACCCCACAACGGCGTCGCGCCACACCGCCAGCGCGCCAGCCGCACCGCCGTCGCAGCACCGCAGCTCGTTCGCCGCAATGTGCACCGCCAGGCTCGGTGCCGCCGCGTACTCTTTCGGCCCGTACGTGAAACACCGAAGCCCAAGCTGCTCCTGCACAAACACGTGCCACTGCCCCTTGTACGGCGAGGCGCTGCCAACGTACCGCTCGTACAGAGCGCCGTGGAGCTCTTTAAGTTCGTGCTGAAACCGCACGCAGGAGACGGACCCCGCAGCGCACCGCGGCCCCGCCCAGTCGTCCGCCGCCACCCACTCAAACGCCACGTGCCGCAGCGGGCCGAAGCACGGGTCCGCAGCCGCACAGGCCACGGCCTCGCGGAACTCCGCGGCGGACACGCGCCGCATTTCTGCGAAGAGCCGCCGGCACGCGCACGCGAACTCAGCGCCTTCCGCCGTCTCGTACAGCGGGTGGCCGCGCCGGACGGCCGCACCGCCCATGGCGCACCGCGTTGGGGCTGGCGCTGGCGCTCGCGGGGGCGGGGACTGCGTCAGGGAAGTCCGGCTGGAGGTCCCTGCGGGGGTGTATCGCATCGGCTCTGTCGCTGCAGTCGGCATCCGCAAGGGCTGTGGCGGATGTGTGGGTGGGTGAGTGTGTGGGTGGGCAGGGCAATCGGTGTGGTGCCCTGGATATTGGCTGGTAGCGGGCAAGGCAGGTGTGTGAGAGGGCAGTCGCGAGGGGTGTCCTAGTCCTAGTCCTAGTCGGTAGACGAGAGGGGTGGCTGGTGGGTGGGGCTGTGGATATCGGTACTGGAAAGTCTGGGGTGCAGCGTTGCCGCAGACCGACGCGCGCCGAGAAGTCGGAGGCAGAGGAGACGAGGGGGCGGAGCAGCAGGGTGAAGGCACACAGGCACAAGAGAGGGAGAGAGGGGGAGGGGGCGAGGCGGTGCGCAGCGCAGCAGAGCCCCAGCGGCCCGGCCAGCAGGCAGCAGGCAGTGGTGTTGTCGTTTGTGGGTGCCACAGCGCTTGGAGCAACCAGCGGTGGTGGGAAATGGATATGGGGGCGAGGCAATTCGCTCGTTGGCCCCGACAATGCCTCGGGGGAGGGGGAAGGGGTTGGCGCCAGTGAAGGCTCCACAAATTCGCTGTGGGCCTCGGCGCCGCTCCTCCCGCTGTTATATGGGAATCCAGTTTTGTGTAGTTAAAAAATAATTTGCGAGAGTAAATAGGGGTGAAAGTGCCGCACATTCACGGTGTATAAAGTGGGGAGGGACTATGCTGGCCCACACGCTTCGCATCCCCACCCACGCGCCGATGCAGGCGTTAAAAGGGATAGAAGACAACCGTCTGGCGTAGAAAAAGAAGCATATAGAACAATAAAACACCGCGTCGGTACAGGTACGAGGGGTGCAGCAGAAAAAACAAAGAAATATAAAAGAGAACAAAAACAAGAAAGCAAAAACAAGAATGTTCGGGCACGCAGTCTCGCGGCCCAGCGCTCAAAGTGACTCTAGGGGGAGGAGGGAGAAGGCGCCGACGGGCGCGCCCTACCCAAGGCACGCCCTCAACCCCGCGTCGCCGCCTCAGACCCGCTCGTCTTCCCCTCCAGGCCTTACACGGCGCCACACGCTGGCGCCAGCGAGGTGTCACTCCGCAGGGGGCCGCACGACGCGTCCGCCCACGTATCCTCCCAGCTGCTGCTCGCGCTCGGGTCGCACACCCGCACGTACGGCTCGTGGCGGTACGTCGCCGCCACCGCCGCGCCGCACCGCCGGGCCACGTCCGCCTCCACAGACCCTCGGCACCCCAGCCGGCGGGGCAGCGGGCGGCGCCGCACAGCAGCCCACGCGACGGGCGACACACGCCCTCCTCCGGCGCATCACGCTCGCAGCTCTCGCACGTCAGCCGCAGGCATTGCAGCGCTCTCGCCAGGAACACACGCAGCTGGCTCCGGCTCATCTGGCACACCATCTCGCTCCCGTCGCACCGGCTCAGCCACTTGCTCGCGTCCCGCGCCGTCTTCGTGAGCCCAGCCGCCAGGTCCGCTCCGGGGCACGGCTCCCCACCACCGCAGCGCTCCAAGCGCGACTCCGCGCCGCCAGCCCCACCGGCAGCATCCATCAGCCCCTGGCACGACGCGCAGCACCGACGGGCACCGGCAAGCTGGAAGCACGCACGCACAAGCCGCCCAGCCGCAAGGTGGATGCGCCGCAGGCCGTACCCCACAACGGCGTCGCGCCACACCGCCAGCGCGCCAGCCGCACCGCCGTCGCAGCACCGCAGCTCGTTCGCCGCAATGTGCACCGCCAGGCTCGGTGCCGCCGAGTAGTCCTGCGGCCCGTATGTTAAGCAGCGAAGCCCCAGCTGCTCCTGCACAAACACGTGCCACTGCCCTTTGTACGGCGAGGCGCTGCCAACGTACCGCTCGTACAGAGCGCCGTGGCGCTCTTTAAGTTCGTGCTGAAACCGCACGCAGGAGACGGACCCCGCAGCGCACCGCGGCCCCGCCCAGTCGTCCGCTGCCGCCCACTCAAACGCCACGTGCCGCAGCGGGCCGAAGCACGGGTCCGCGGCCGCACAGGCCACGCACCTCGCGGAACTCCGCGGCGGACACGCGCCGCATTTCTGCGAAGAGCCGCCGGCACGCGCACGCGAACTCAGCGCCTTCCGCCGTCTCGTACAGGGGGTGGCCGCGCCGGACGGCCGCACCGCCCATGGCGCACCGCGTTGGGGCTGGCGCTGGGGCTCGCGGGGGTGGGGACTGCGTCAGGGAAGTCCGGCTGGAGGTCCCTACGGGGGCGCGACGCATCTGCATCTGGAAGCCTGTGAGAGGAATACTGAGAAAGAACAGGAGAAAGAAAAACGAAATGAAACGACCGATAAGTATTGAGAATATGCCATTAATTGATAGGATGGTGGATGTGCAATTTGTGGTTTATCTACTTGTTTGCAAGAAACATATATTATTCGTGGACCCTGCTGTACCTTGTTCTGTTATTATATATTAGGCGCCGTTAGGTTTCGCTTGCCTCGACAAACTGCCTGCAGTTTGTCTTTTGCTGTGTCAAAAAAAACATTCCACCCATCAAGATTAGAGACTAGAGATGAGATCAAAGGTACTCCCCGATAAATGAGTATTGTTGAACATCCAGTTCAAACTCTCCTACAGTACAACGGGCGTCATGAGTTGCGGCTATAATGTGCTCCCCCAAAGAACGCACGCGGGCACGGCTGCTATGCAGGCGGATGTTGTCCACCCAAATACCCACGTCTGCATAAGAGGGGGTTACCGCATGACGACATCGCGCGCTAGTGAGAAGTTGCATTATCTCAGGGCTGGCTTTGTAACCCATGGGCAGGCGGCATAGCTCGTGGAAGTGTGGCCATCGTTACCCTAAAAGTCGAAAAGACGGCCTAGCCGTAGAGGGTAGCGTAGCCTGGTAAAAAGAGGCCTAAGAGAGAGAGAGATGAATACGTGACGCGCTGGCACTAAGAACAGCAGGAAGATAAGATGCCACGTGTTCGTGGGGAACGTCGGACGTATAAATATCGGTGTCGTTATTTCCTCTCGACCAAGCTATAAAACACCGTCGCAAACCGAAACTCTTCTCTTTCACTACCAACCTAAGCTAAAATTCCGGGATCTTCTACCCTAGGATAATTTTAATGCTGGGCAGTACTTCTTTTGTTTGGCTTTTATGTAATTGGAGGACACCCTCCGCACCCCAAACTTCCCTCGTGTAGGTGAAGAGGAGCGCTGTGACCTTTGCGTCAATGGGCTTATCCAAGTCTTGAACTGTGGGGGAATAAAGCGCTCGGCATTCCCATGATCTCTAATGATCTTTTGATGTTTCACGTTGTATCGTGGATTGAATAGTTTTCCGGATCGCAATACCCCCTGGTGAGTGTCCTTAGTGTGTCGGGAATCTTTCTGGCCATGCTTCTCAGCCACCCGGTGCTTTACATGAATGTTGCGAACACAATCCCACAGAGACGGCGCTACAGCCCACAGCTCTTCACAGCTCTCAAACAATTTGCGCAAGTGAAGGACTGAAGAGGAGTCTCTCTTCAAATGCGTGGATAATTTATTTAGACTCATCAACCGTTCACAGAGACTCTCAAGAAATATTCTCCGATTGTCCAGAACAGGAGATCGGCGTTCTTCGAAGTGAAGGACGTCTACTGTTCGTGAATCAATTTTGCAAACGTACTGCAGGGCAGCTATATAAAACGCAGGATCCGTCGAGTGTTGGCAAAGGCTAGCTAAATATGTGAAGGTCTCACTAAACTGGATCCCCAAAAAAGAGAACCCTTTAAGAATGCTAAGAATACCCATTTCTTTTTCATGTAAATCTATCTCCGTTTGTTCAACAATAGTTAATTGGATATCTTTCCTATTCTCCGAGAGTCCACGCCGTTTGCACTTGTTTAGCGACTTATCCCTTTTCGCAACTTCCATAACAATACTCGGTATCTGCATCTCTAATCGGCAACTGATAATGTCAATAAGATTGGGTTGATAAGTGAGTTCTTCGGTTGTTGGCGATAGGTGTGCCTCATCTCCCTTTTCACTGGAGACGTGCATCCTTTCTCCAGCCGTCAGATTACCGGGGGAGTTGCTAAGATTCACTTGTGAGATTGTAAAATGTTGTAATTCCAAGTAATGTAATCCGTTAAATACCTCAGACACCCCTTGAAGAGTCATCCACCTCGCGAGTTCAATACATCTTCCTAATCCAATAGATAATAGTTGAGGATCACGCGTGAGACGGTGCTCAGCCATGATCCGAAACGCTGAGGCGGTATACCCAGCTAGTTCCTCGGGGGGAACCTCTACATTCAGAGGAAGATCAGAGCAATCCCCACTTGAACCATACGGTTTCTTGAATACACGCCAGAGACAAGATTCCAACAGTGCTTCATGTCGCAGTTTCGCAAGTGAAAGTCGTCGTAGTATCGAGCATTCCTCCATTGTTGAAAAGCATCCGTCTTTAACATGTGCTACCAGTGATGAGCACGAGGCAGATAATTCTATCTGTGTGGTTGCCTCAAGTGCTCGCTCATACATTTGGTATGCTTTACCACTGCCACGCTGATCTAGGACTGGTGAATTCAGCGATACTATTCTTTGAGAGAGGATTTTTGCGGCTCGGAGCATTTGACTCTACCACACGAGAGATTATTCTACCAACAGTCCTTCTCACATCAACAAGCGCACTTCAGGAACCAGTGAACCAGTGAAAATGAAAAATAATAATAATAATACAAATGAGTGAAGAGCATTAAAAGAGTCACAATTTTGAGAGAAGCCCATCGAGAAGTCACTATGTTTATTGGACCGGGCGGCCCGTGCACAGGAATGTTGGATGTTCCTACGGATGTATGCATAGTTAGGTTACCTAACTAGGTAAATTGTATATTTTTTTGTCTGTGTGTCTGTTGGTTGAGAAGTCCTTTCCGAAAAAAGAGACTCAAAATTTAAGAAATTGCCTTCCGTTTCGAAGAAGATCGTTCAAAATGGATCACCACCTCTTACTCCAGAACGACTACAAAGGGGGTACGACGTAAACGTAGCTTACCTCGCCACCTACTCCGCCCATAAAGAGATCAGTCCATGTACGACATACACTCATCCCTCTTAGATGAGAGCCGCACCATATCTTTCCAGCTATCGCCATAATGTTCTCGTCTCTCCTTTCGGATCCCCAAACATTCATCTTATCGCAGTACTACATCGACAGTGCACCACGGAGAGTTCCACAAGCCCTATGTTCATGACCCGTAGACCACACGAAAAAAACTAACCGACCAAAAGAAAGAAACGGAGCTACCAAATATAACACACACACACCTATGCATTAGAACACTTATTCCAGTTACAAAAACAAAAGATGGGATGAACACACAACCAACCTAAAAAAAAAACGATAAAAACGGTACTACTACTACAACCGCTATATACGGGTACTTGTTCAAACATCACAACATTCCCACACGAACCTCACATAATCTACGTACTATTCCTCATTTCTGGCGCTCCTCTAGGCTCTTGAGCATCGCCTCGGCGGACACCGGGATGGGAGTACCAGGGCCGAAGACATGCTTCACGCCGGCAGCGTAAAGCTCATCGTAATCCGTCCGGGGAATCACGCCACCGGCAACCACCATGATATCCTCCGACCCAAGCTTCTTCAGCTCCTGAATCAGAGCGGGAATGAGTGTGCGGTGGCCGGCAGCAAGAGAGCTGGCACCAACGATGTGTACATCGTTCTCCACGGCGTGGCGGGCCACTTCCTCGGGGGTCTGGAAGAGCGGACCAATATCCACATCGTACCCTAGGTCGGCGTACCCAGTCGCGACCACCTTCGCGCCGCGATCATGGCCATCCTGGCCCATCTTCGCGATCATGATACGCGGGCGACGGCCCTCCTTCGCAGCATAGGCATCAATCCGGGCCTTCAGCTCTTGGATCTGCTTCTGCTGGGCGGTCTTACCCTCGCCCACGTACGAGTTAAAGTACACACCCTGCACAACCTGGTTCTTAGCGGCATAGCGGCCAAACACAACCTCCATCGCATCAGTGATCTCGCCCAGGCTAGCACGAGCACGAGCAGCCTCGATCGACACTTCCAGAATGTTGAGCTTATCATCCTTGCATGCCTCGGTCACCTTCGCAAGCAACTCCTTCACCTTCTTGGGGTCGCGGTTGGCCCTCAGCTTCTCAAGTCCAGCAATCTGCCCGGCACGCACCTTGTTGTTATCGATCTGCAGGGTCTCAGGCTTCACCTCATCGGGGTTCAGGTACTTGTTCACACCAACAATCGTCTCCGCCCCAGAATCGATAGCGGCCTGGCGGCGAGCGGCGCTCTCCTCGATCTTCAGCTTGGGGAAGCCATCTTCAATGCATTTGGTCATTCCTCCCTTCGCCTCCACGTCGTCAATCACAGCGCTGGCCTTCTCGATGAACTCCTTCGTCAGCGCCTCCATCATGTAGGAACCACCCCACGGGTCCACAACGCCACAGATCCCAGTCTCCTCCTGGATAATGATTTGGGTGTTGCGGGCAGTACGGGCACTCTGCTTGGTAGGAAGGGCAACAGCCTCGTCAAACGCGTTGGTGTGCAGGCTCTGCACCCCACCCATCACCGCAGCCATGGCCTCAATCGTCGTGCGGATGATGTTGTTCTGCAGATCTTGCTCGGTCAGGGACCAACCAGACGTCTGCGAGTGCGTACGGAGCAGCAGGCTCTTAGGGTTCTTGGGGCTGAACAGCTTCTTCACGTAGGTGGCCCACAGGGTGCGGGCGGCGCGGAGCTTCGCAATCTCGCAGTAGAAGTTCATCCCGATACCGAAGAAGAAGGACAGGCGAGGAGCCACATGGTCCACGGTCAGCCCACGGTTCACGGCACAACGGATGTACTCGATACCGTCAGCAATGGTGAACGCAAGCTCCAGCACTCCATCGGCACCAGCCTCCTGGATGTGGTACCCGCTGATACTGATAGAGTTAAACTTGGGCTGGCGCTTGGCCAGATATGCCATCACATCACCGATAATGCGCATAGACGGCGCAGGGGGGAAGATGTACGTGTTGCGCACCATGAACTCCTTCAGGATATCGTTCTGTATCGTGCCGCGAAGCTTCTCCTGGGGAACACCACTCTCCTCAGCCACCACTGCAAAGAAAGCAAGCACGGGGATCACGGCACCGTTCATGGTCATGGACACGCTAACTTTGTCCAGCGGGATGTCCTTAAACAGCTGCTTCATATCCTCCACCGAGTCCACGGCCACACCAGCCATACCGACATCGCCAGGCACACGAGGGTGGTCGGAGTCGTACCCACGGTGGGTCGCGAGATCGAAGGCAACTGAAAGACCCTGCTGGCCAGCCTTCAGAGCAGCCTTGTAGAAGTTGTTGGACTCCTCCGCCGTCGAGAAACCGGCGTACTGACGGATGGTCCACGGCTTCCCCGTGTACATAGTCGCGTGCACGCCACGAGTGTAGGGGAAGAACCCGGGGAGGGAAGTATCCTTCTTGGTGGGGTCCAGGTACAGAGGCTGAATATCAAATCCGTTAATAGAATGAATGACCAGGGTTTCGGGGTCCCTCTTCACCTCCTTCTTGGCAATCTCGAACCATTGGGGAGGGAGGTCTAGCGCAAACAACAAGCAGCTGCGGCGCATCATCTTGAAAAGAGAAAGATTAGATGTGGGAACTGACGTCGATAAGCGAAGCACGAAAAAAAAAAAAAAAAATACAGGAGGGAATGAGATCAAAATAGAGAGCAAAATGTAGAAGGAACTATACTTGCACCGAGATCATCACGAGGAAACTACGACTACGATCGCACATGTCACAAGTCCTCCGCCAGAGTACCCTCCACAAGGGAATTTCATCAGTGTGTTCATGTGTTCATATGATCGATAACATCAAAGTAAAAAAAAAGAAATCTGAGGTGTATATATAGTTGACGGCCCTTGCTCCCATCGGCTCTCTCCGCCAAAGAACAATAAAAATTAAAAAAAAAATGCATGTCGATAAGAGACAGAGCGGGGAATCATTTCCCAGAAAGTTGTATTAGGAGTGTCAAGTGCTAATACTAATATAACGATATGCTTCGAAATCATTTTGGCAAAGGGCCATGTGCTATTCACAATATCTCGCCACTTCTCCGTGTGCTTGAGGACACACAAAAGCAGTGTTGAGGATGAAAAAAAAAATGGAAAAGGGCATCCAGAGCAGTAAATAGCACAAACGCCATTTTTTCGTCTCATACAAATTAGTTTTCTCTTTACAACCATTTCGAATATTTGTTTTCTCTCTTCTTTTCTTCTCTTTTCCCTTGGGGTACTTGTTCTTTTGATGGGTCCAAAGGCTACGAATCTTTCAATCCCTTTCTTTTGAACAGCGGTATACCTGGAATAATTTATTTTTGGCGCTCCTCTAGGCTCTTGAGCATCGCCTCGGCGGACACCGGGATGGGAGTACCAGGGCCGAAGACATGCTTCACGCCGGCAGCGTAAAGCTCATCGTAATCCGTCCGGGGAATCACGCCACCGGCAACCACCATGATATCCTCCGACCCAAGCTTCTTCAGCTCCTGAATCAGAGCGGGAATGAGTGTGCGGTGGCCGGCAGCAAGAGAGCTGGCACCAACGATGTGTACATCGTTCTCCACGGCGTGGCGGGCCACTTCCTCGGGGGTCTGGAAGAGCGGACCAATATCCACATCGTACCCTAGGTCGGCGTACCCAGTCGCGACCACCTTCGCGCCGCGATCATGGCCATCCTGGCCCATCTTCGCGATCATGATACGCGGGCGACGGCCCTCCTTCGCAGCATAGGCATCAATCCGGGCCTTCAGCTCTTGGATCTGCTTCTGCTGGGCGGTCTTACCCTCGCCCACGTACGAGTTAAAGTACACACCCTGCACAACCTGGTTCTTAGCGGCATAGCGGCCAAACACAACCTCCATCGCATCAGTGATCTCGCCCAGGCTAGCACGAGCACGAGCAGCCTCGATCGACACTTCCAGAATGTTGAGCTTATCATCCTTGCATGCCTCGGTCACCTTCGCAAGCAACTCCTTCACCTTCTTGGGGTCGCGGTTGGCCCTCAGCTTCTCAAGTCCAGCAATCTGCCCGGCACGCACCTTGTTGTTATCGATCTGCAGGGTCTCAGGCTTCACCTCATCGGGGTTCAGGTACTTGTTCACACCAACAATCGTCTCCGCCCCAGAATCGATAGCGGCCTGGCGGCGAGCGGCGCTCTCCTCGATCTTCAGCTTGGGGAAGCCATCTTCAATGCATTTGGTCATTCCTCCCTTCGCCTCCACGTCGTCAATCACAGCGCTGGCCTTCTCGATGAACTCCTTCGTCAGCGCCTCCATCATGTAGGAACCACCCCACGGGTCCACAACGCCACAGATCCCAGTCTCCTCCTGGATAATGATTTGGGTGTTGCGGGCAGTACGGGCACTCTGCTTGGTAGGAAGGGCAACAGCCTCGTCAAACGCGTTGGTGTGCAGGCTCTGCACCCCACCCATCACCGCAGCCATGGCCTCAATCGTCGTGCGGATGATGTTGTTCTGCAGATCTTGCTCGGTCAGGGACCAACCAGACGTCTGCGAGTGCGTACGGAGCAGCAGGCTCTTAGGGTTCTTGGGGCTGAACAGCTTCTTCACGTAGGTGGCCCACAGGGTGCGGGCGGCGCGGAGCTTCGCAATCTCGCAGTAGAAGTTCATCCCGATACCGAAGAAGAAGGACAGGCGAGGAGCCACATGGTCCACGGTCAGCCCACGGTTCACGGCACAACGGATGTACTCGATACCGTCAGCAATGGTGAACGCAAGCTCCAGCACTCCATCGGCACCAGCCTCCTGGATGTGGTACCCGCTGATACTGATAGAGTTAAACTTGGGCTGGCGCTTGGCCAGATATGCCATCACATCACCGATAATGCGCATAGACGGCGCAGGGGGGAAGATGTACGTGTTGCGCACCATGAACTCCTTCAGGATATCGTTCTGTATCGTGCCGCGAAGCTTCTCCTGGGGAACACCACTCTCCTCAGCCACCACTGCAAAGAAAGCAAGCACGGGGATCACGGCACCGTTCATGGTCATGGACACGCTAACTTTGTCCAGCGGGATGTCCTTAAACAGCTGCTTCATATCCTCCACCGAGTCCACGGCCACACCAGCCATACCGACATCGCCAGGCACACGAGGGTGGTCGGAGTCGTACCCACGGTGGGTCGCGAGATCGAAGGCAACTGAAAGACCCTGCTGGCCAGCCTTCAGAGCAGCCTTGTAGAAGTTGTTGGACTCCTCCGCCGTCGAGAAACCGGCGTACTGACGGATGGTCCACGGCTTCCCCGTGTACATAGTCGCGTGCACGCCACGAGTGTAGGGGAAGAACCCGGGAGGAAGTATCCTTCTTGGTGGGGTCCAGGTACAGAGGCTGAATATCAAATCCGTTAATAGAATGAATGACCAGGGTTTCGGGGTCCCTCTTCACCTCCTTCTTGGCAATCTCGAACCATTGGGGAGGGAGGTCTAGCGCAAACAACAAGCAGCTGCGGCGCATCATCTTGAAAAGAGAAAGATTAGATGTGGGAACTGACGTCGATAAGCGAAGCACGAAAAAAAAAAAAAAAAATACAGGAGGGAATGAGATCAAAATAGAGAGCAAAATGTAGAAGGAACTATACTTGCACCGAGATCATCACGAGGAAACTACGACTACGATCGCACATGTCACAAGTCCTCCGCCAGAGTACCCTCCACAAGGGAATTTCATCAGTGTGTTCATGTGTTCATATGATCGATAACATCAAAGTAAAAAAAAAGAAATCTGAGGTGTATATATAGTTGACGGCCCTTGCTCCCATCGGCTCTCTCCGCCAAAGAACAATAAAATTTAAAAAATAGAAAAAAAATAGAAAAGGTCATCCGGAGCGGTGAATCATTAATAGCAGAAGCGCCATTTTTCGTCTCATACAAATTATTTTCTCTTTATTACTATTTGAGTTTTTTTTCTTGATTTATTGTATTTACTTTCAGGTTTTTTGTTCGCAAGTAAGCTATGAGTGGAGAGCATTTGATGTAATCGGAGGTGTGTTAAGTATCTGCGCTGCACTTATAGAAGATGGAAAAGATATTATAAGAGTATAAAATACTACTAATATATTTTTTTCCGAAATAGAGAAGATGTAGTATAATATTTCTTCAATTAACATGTATTGTTATTTCAGTTATTTATTCTCAAACAGAGAAATTGTAAGTCAAAGCACATTTGTGTTGCGCTGATATATGTTTTAATTTAATAAATTTAATCTTTTCAGTGTGAAGCTAAAAATCAGCATAACCTTATCTTGTAAACTGTTAAACAATCTCTTCGGATTTGGGAGCATCAGGTTACGATCGACAAAATTGTTACTATGTGCTTTAACTTTTCTATATTTTATTTTTTTTTGTCTTTTTCAATTTATTCGTCGATTAAGTTCAATTTATTTTTATTTACATTTTTATTATTTTAAATCTTATTCTTGAAAAAATAATAGCATTAATTAAACAAATCCTAAACAAATATAATATATTATAATATAATATATAATCAAATATTAATCAAATATTAATCATATATAATATACAATCCTAAACAAATCTAAGGATGGATTGATTATATTCCTTAAATAAGAAACACTAAGGACTTAAATTCAAAGAAAGGGGAAAAGAATTTGAACAATAAAAAAAATCCATTTGGGGGAACTAAGTATAAAGAGAAAACGAAATTTAAGGGTAACACGTGTAATATGCTTTGGTATTTTTCTCAAATTTCCAATTCCAATTTTAAGGGGGAAAAAAAATAAACGCGCCAGAAATATTAATAATAATAAGCTAGTACTTTTCAAAAGTATGTAAATATTTACAAACAATAACAAAAAAAATGCAGACACATTATTATTATTATTATTTCCCTGTACAATATATAGAGAGAGAGAGAGAAATAATTACGTGCATAACAACACTAGTACTAATGACAATAATAATATTATGTATGAACAATTTTTAAGAACTAATCAAAAAAGAAAAATAATTAGAAGTAAAAATTAATTAATCAATTATATTCTGTCGAAATAAACAAACTTAAAAAAAATTAAAGAAATTAATAAAAAATTAATTAATTAATTATCAATATTAATATTAATAATAATATTAATAATAATAAGCTAGTACTTTTCAAAAGTATGTAAATATTTACAAACAATAACAAAAAAATGCAGACACATTATTATTATTATTATTTCACTGTACAATATATAGAGAGAGAGAAATAATTACGCGCATAACAACACTAGTACTAATGACAATAATAATATTATGTATGAACAATTTTTAAGAACTAATTAAAAAAGAAAAATAATTAGAAGTAAAAATTAATTAATCAATTATATTCTGTCGAAATAAACAAACTTAAAAAAAATTAAAGAAATTAATAAAAAATTAATTAATTAATTATCAATATTAATACTAAAATTAATGATAATTAAAAAAATAAATAAATAAATAAATGCTTTCAACAAGAAAATAATAACAGCAACAATAATAACAAATAATATCGGGCGCCGATATTAAATTATATAAAAAAAATTAGTGGAACATATATCACACGACCATAAGTAACAGCAAATACTAATCCAATGAGCCAACAAAAAAAAATTGTTAAAAATAATACCTACGCAATTATCCTTAATAAATATGTATATATATATTAATTAATTAATATTTTATTTAATATTAATTTCTGCGTGACACCTAAGGCAATTATTTGACCCATACTATTAACCTCGAATATATACATATCATTAAGACTAATATTAAGAAAAATACAAAAAAAAATGAGATTAATAAATAAAGCTAAACATGTTGGTAAGAAAAATCTCTATTAATAATATTTAAAAGGATTCTGGAACACCGTAATATTATGTTGATGTTGCGCTAATTTCGTTTAAATAATGTAGAGAATCTAATATCCAGCAAAACTTTAACAAAAAAAAAGCAAGAATAGGTAAAAAATTAAAGTAAAATGTAAAATTGTAAATATTAGAAGACTAACTAAATAATACTGATACACTCACGAACTATTGACACGATAAAGAACAAACAAAAAGGTAGTGGTATGGGTCTTTTCCCTGTTTCTCTTCTTCGCGGAAAAATTAGCATTGACGCTATATTTTCTTATTTATTTTCATGAACCTATCATAATCTATCATAATAATATAATTATAACAAAAAGGGCATCGAAAAAAAAAACGCCACCTTTTTCATCCTATCAGCAGAGTGTCACCAAAAAATATACAAAATTTGATTCTACGTTTTTCTATCTACGGAGAACTTGTTGTTTAAACACATGAAAATGAATAAATCAATAGCATTCGTCTACGGAAACCTTGCATAAAAATATCTAATGCTCTTTCAATTACGATGATCGCAGGTGAGGGGATAACGGAGGAAGTGAAAGAGCGACTATTGAATAAATAATTCTGGGGGGGGACGTTGCGGAGCGGCAGGCTTTGGCCATACGCCGGCATGCAAAGGAAAAAAAAAAAGACACCCCAACGGCCACCCAGATACCCACACAATATCACACCCGACCCAATGCCCCTTGGAGACAAACAGGGCCTTTCTTCGCGCTTCCCCCCCCCCTCCCGCCAGATGCCGCCGGCATTGCGACGCCCTCCCCATCGGCGGATCCGACGGACACGGGGAAGACGACGACCTGCTGGAGGAGGTTGGCGCGGGGACCGCCGATGGCGAGGGCGAGAGGATGTGGGGGAGTACGATGTGCACGTAGCCCTCCGCTTTCCATCCATGGGGGGTGCCGCACTTTCTCTGCGCACGGTCTGCGGGCTTTCCGCTCTCGCATGTCTTCTTCGCCGCTCCAGCCGCAGGCCCGGTTGAGCGCCTAATTTCTCCCCTGATTATGTCGACACCGCTGTCCCTCTAGCTCCCTTCTCCTTCTGACCTGCGCCGATAATACCCCACTATGTACGACCATAAACGGCGAAGAGGGCCTTTTTCCTTTGAACGAGTCGGAAAAGAAGGCCACGGCCGTGATGTGAGTACCCGAAGGCGCGCCAAGAATTTGCACCCGAAAATTCCTACTACACACGCGTTACTCACTTGCACGGTCGCCACCTCGGTCTGCGATCTCTCCCGAACAAAGGCAGGGACAAAAAAAAAAAAACTTTTGGTGCGCTGGGGAAAGAAAGGCGATGAGCATAGTTGCGAATGAGGGCGAGGAGGATTTAGAGGAGCACTAGGAGTGCACATAGGGACAACCGAAAAAAAAAAAAAATTACCACGTAACGAACGGGGAAGACTATGTACACTCCTAAAGAGGACATCCAAAAATGTTTATTTCCCAATGAAATAAAAAAACCGCCTCTTCAGGTGGCGAGGTTTAGTTTTTGGTTTTGTTATTCAAAAATTTATGTTTTTTGTTCTTTGCCAGACCGTTAGTGAAATACAAACTCCTAACCTCCCCTTTGCCAAGCCGCATACTGTTATATGCCACTTCAATCTATAGTGTGTCAAGGGGGGGAAACGAATACGGCTGCTCGCGTGCCCAAAGTCCCCGGCAGCTCGGCTCCGACGCATTATTATCCTATTGCCCGGAGTCGTTGGAAAGGAAAGAGCAAGGAAAGAGAAGAGAAGTGGCGGTTATGATGGGCTTCGCCCCCAAGGGTGAAGCAAACAAAACCGATTCTCGTCTGAAGGACGGCAATAGTCTACAGAGTTCTTTCTGTGACCTGAGAAGCCCCCACGAGGAGCAAGCTCTTGGGCGCCGGACCGTCTCCCGCTCCCGCCGCGATGTAACATTCGTGATCCCCCACATAGGTAGCTGCCCCAGCTTCCCCGAAGCACAGGCTTTTAAGCTCCCACAAATGCCCCACCCCGAACATGAGCTACGGCTCATTCGTCTTTTCGCCGAAGGTCCTCCAGGACGGACCTAGCGCTGCTTCGCCCCGTTACGGTTCTTTACCAGATGGATCAAGCCCCTCTTATCGTTTTTGTTTGAACCTTGTTGCCTGCTATTGTTTCAATTGAACTAAACTAGGAACGATGAAGGTGATACGACAAGAAAAGATGAAGAAGACGAAAGGGGAGTTTTATGGTCATGCTCTGCAATACAATTGAGGGATGTCATTCAGGCTCGATTGTAGTGTTATACTTTCAATCCGAGGATATTGGGAAAGTTTTACTAACGATCTGGCGAGGATCAAAAAACACACTTTTTTGAACAACACAAACATATATATTCAACCTCGCCACCTGAAAAGGTAGTTGGGGATGGTGGGAGGGTTTTATTTTGTAAAATAAATATTATTGGAAATAGAATAATAGCATCTGCCGTTTTATACAATATAATATGGTATAATAATTTTCGAAGAGGAATTAAACGACAGAAGCTATTGCGAGAAATAAGATCAAAGATGGAAGAGGAACAGAGATGATCGTAATGAAAGTGATTTTGAAAGTATACGTCATTTCTAAATCACATAATTCTTTAACATAATTTTATGTTCTTTTTTGATCTTTATTCTCGCAGATAAATATTTCCCCAAGTTCTATATTTGATGTTCCTCCTTTACACCATAATAATATTTATAAATGTGTTGTTTATAAATATGTTGTATAATTTTTTCTTTTAAAATAAACGCCTATTTTATTTCCATTTCAATATATAAACTTTTTATACAATTTGAAATGTATAACGAATGAATAAATAAAATTGTACCACAATTTCATTTGGGAAACACCTATTTCATTTCAATCTCTACAATCTCCGGCGCAGGTTCAACTCGTAAACTTTTCGCATGCCTCCGGTGTCTCCCTTTTATAGGTTGTAGCACGGATGGCGGGTCTGTTTGACCGACGATTTGTTACACGAGTAAAAAGCCAAGTAACTTTTTTATGGGGTTTTGCAGTTGGGGGAAAAGCCAGTAAACTCCTTTTATGGGAAAAATAACGCTAACTGAACAAAAAGGGGAAATATATGGTATGCGTGCTCTGTGAACAATACTCGGGCTGTACATGAACCGAGGCGTTGTGCAACACTTAAGTGATCATATGGCTGGCTAAACAGCTTTGGACTGAACTGCTGGGTAGCCTTTGTAAAACAGAAAAGCAAAAAGATAAATGAATAAAATAAATAATGATAAAATATATGATGACCGTATATCCGAAAAAAGAAGAGTGCGCTTAATAGTTATAAGGTAAATACAAGTTAAAACAAAAGAAAATACAAATGAAAATTAGGTTGTGTTTAACGTCGAGGAGCAAAGCTCAATCACTAGTACGCGCATCGAACCTTCCCCCCCATTCTGATCATTCATAGATCTGCTAGCCATTTGAAGTTAATATTTATACTGCCATAATTTGTAACGTTTTATTTCCTCTTTTTTTTTTTGAAGTTGGCAGTTCTCGATGGCTTGCGGCTATGTGATCGAGATACAGCTAGAAAGGGGGGAGTGCAGAATTTGATGCGTATCATGTAAGACAATGTATGGTTAACTTAATCAAACCAAGAATTTCAAAAGCATCTCGTTAGACATTTTTCTGTGGCATTCCTGTACTTTCCAAGCCCGAACAGTAGGCAAAGACTCGTGCCATTAGTATGTGATATCCCTCCGACCTGGAAATTGATTTGTGCTACTCCCCTTTCGCTCCTTCCCATCCTTGATTTCTTTTTTCCTTTTTTCCCTTGTCGTGTATCAATAACGTTTGTTATTCGGTTCAACTGAAACTATAGTAGGCAACAAGGTTCTCATCTCCATTTCAGCTTCGGAACACGTACTGTCTTAATTTCGTAGCAATTTCTCTTTCGCAGTTTTTTTTTTTTTTGTCCCTGTCTTTGTGCGGGAGAGATCGCAGACCGAGGTGGCGACCGTGCAAGTAAGCAACGCGTGTGTAGTAGGAATGGTACCTCAGGGTACTTACTTCGTGGCCGTGGCCTTCTGTTTGCGATTCATCCTATGGCAAGGGCCCCCCTGCGCCAGTGATGGCCGTGTATGTGGGGTATATGGCGCAGGATAAAGGAAGAGAAACGAAAGATAGACACGTCAGCCTGGCTGGAGATATAATCCAAACAGCTGGGTGGGGTATATAGTTAATGAGGCCGCAGTCAGAGGGAGGACTCCTTCCAGTAGGCATGAAGAGCCCTGATTAGTTGCGCCTGTGCCTTCGTTACTTCCGAGAGTTCGTTGCGTCGTTCCTTGGTTTCTTCGTGGCACTTTCTTCATTTCGTTTTCTGGGTTTTGTTTCAGCTTTGTTACCGGTGGGATTTCCTGCGTTTGATTTCTTTTAATGTGGTGTCGGATTCTGGAAAGGTAGAAAGTGAGAGCTGTGAAAACTACGAGTTTGGTCGGGATGCCTTGGAGTCGGGGGACGGGTGATGTCGTTGCTATTCATGTGTGTCCTTGTTTCCTTGTGGCACGAGGTTTGGTACAGCGGAACCTGACGACACCCCAGGGGGGACGGCCAATCAGCAGGAGGCGTCCGCCGCCTTTGGACCGCGTCCGACACGACCGACGTACCACCCGCGAAAGTCAGAGACGGAGAAGGGAGGCGAGACGGGCAGCAACGGCCAGCGCAGCCCCTATCCGCCGCTCGCCATCCAGACAGTACAAACGAGATCACTCCTGCGGCCCACGAAACACACCGGAGAATGGGGAAGCCCGGCCGTCACCCCCTCGGCTCTCGGAACACAAACGTCTCAACATCCCTTTGGCGTACTTGCATTGGGATCAAGAGCCTGCCCGTGAACCCACCCAGGGCGTCGAGGAGGAGGAGGCCCACACCCCTCCTCAGCTCTCACCGGAGGTCCACGCGTCAGACGAAGTGACGCGGGTAGCGAATGCCCAAAGCTCCCCCGCGCCCCCCCAGCAACAACACCAGGAGTCCGAGGAGGAGCACCAGCATCGCCACCCCGAGCCGCACACAGAGGACGACCCCATCCTGTACCCACAAACACCGTCCGGTCACCGACCACCAACGCGAGAGGAGGAAGTCAAGTGGGCCTGGACAAACGCCACCTTCTACCCGGTCCACCCTGTACCGGTGGCATCCCTCTGGCACACGGCCCATTGCCCCAAATTGGGGTGTGGCCACACTTTCTCAGGACGCAGTCGCATGGTAGACCTCACCACGCACCTTGCCGCACAGCACCCGGGTTTTGGCCTCGACAAAAAAAAACTGGTTGACTTTAACCTCTGTCAGTGCCTTCTGTGTCATGAGGTCCTCAGCGGCACATCCGCGGCCCGTACGTCACACCGTCGCCGATGCCACCTACCGCAAGGCCAACTCACGTGCCTGCAAGACTTCGCACAAAGGGCCCGCCTCCACCTCCCCAACTATGGATTTTCTCCAGCCCCTCCGAACAAGACAATGCTTGGTTGAGGGTCCGACCACGCACGCTCCGTATCCTTCACCGCTCTGAATTCAGAACCTGGATTCAGAACCTGGATTCAGAAGATCGGGACGGCGCTCACAGGTTACGGGGCGATGGATGAGGCGCACAGACACGACGCCCAACTCCGCCTGCTTGACCTACCACGGCTGTATCTCCAACCAAAGCCGAGAGGCGAAGACGAGAACTCGGAGAGGCCCCAGGAGGACGACGCCAGAGACCGCACCGCAACTCCTCGTCATGCCCCACCAGACCGACCGCAGCCACAAGCGTCACAGGCACGGACGATGATGACGACGAATGGGACGCGGCATCCTCCGTCTCCAGCCTGGGCCCGCAGCAGGCCACCGACAAACAAAAGGCGCGGGAGAAACGACGAACCATCGCAAGGGTGATGCGATTCCTACGCGTAGGGGCCCTCGGAAAGGCCGCCAGAGCAGGAGAGCAGAAGCAGGCACCGATGCTCCCCGCGGCCACCGCCGAGGCTCCGCAGCGCGCTCCACCCGGAAGAAGACCAAACGGATTTCCCCCGTCCCTCCGAAGTGGACACTCACCTTACCCTCACACCGGCGGATGCCGCCATCGCCATCCGTCGTCGGATGTCGAGAGGAGCCAGCCCAGGGATTGACGGCTGGACGCGTGAGCTCCTCATGCCACTACTGTAACACAAGGACCTCCTAGAGGACCTCACAAATCTGGTACAAGACATCATCAATTGCAACGTCTCCCCCAGCTTCGCCACACGCATCCGAGCGTCCGCGGTACTCCCTCTTAAGAAGGACGACGTCGGAAACGTGCGGCCGATCACGCCGGAGAGTGTGTGGATGAAGCTCCCATCAATTGTCGCGTTTCGTAAGCTGTACCTGGCGGCCCGCCGGAAGTTCAAGGACTACCAGCATGGGGTCTGGGGAGATGCGGCCGTGGCCGTCAAACAGATCCGGCAAGCGAGGACCTCTGACCCCCGAAACATCGTGGTCGCGCTCGACGGCAAGAACGCTTACAACGCGGTAAGCCGTCGCAAGATACTCGAGGCGACGTTCGCCGACGAACACCTCCGGGGGATCTGGGGCATCTCGTGCCTCGCCCTCGGCACCCCAGGCGTTTTCCATGTCTAGGATGGGGACACCGCAGCGGTCAAACTGGAGTCCACGGCAGGGGTCCGCCAGGGATGGTACTCGGGCCAGTGCTGTTTGCACAAGGGCTACACGAGGTGCTACGCCCCATCATGGACCGCCACCCCCAGGTGAAGCTCGTCGCGTATCTTGACGACATTACCCTGGTGGGTCGCGATGCGGACGTTCAGGACGCCCTCGATGCTCTGCATCCAGCGCTTCGTAGTTTCGGCTATGAGGTGAACGCGCTCAAGAGCGTCGCGATCCAGCGGCCCGAGGCCCAACAGCTCTTCGTCGGAGGCGAAGCGATTCCCGTGGAAATGGGGGTCGCAAAGATATTTGGATCAGCGTTCAGTGTCGACGACGCGGAGGTGGACATCACGCCGTGGTTGTTACAGAGGGTCAAGAAACAGGACCCGTTCTTCGACTTCCTGGCGGGACAGGGCTTGTCTGCACAGTCGAAGCTCATCCTGCTGCGTGCCTCGGGGCTCCCTCGCATGCAGCACCTCCTCCGCACGCACGGCCCCCAGCACCTCCTCCCCGCCGCCCTCTACTTCGACGACAAGGTCGAAGAGACACTCCTGCGCGTTCTCCAGGTCTCGTCCCTCCCAGACACGGCAAAAGCGCTGAGGGAATTGCCCCTGCGCCATGGTGGCCTAGGACTGCTGCGGCAGGCCGAGATCGCCTGCTACGCACGTGACGGCGTAGGCCAGAAGGGCGACCAGCACAACACCACGATGAAAGCGGACAAGGACAAGGTTACCTCCCTCAATACACTCCTCACGGAGCCTGCGAGGAACCTCGTACGAGTCCACAAGAACCCTGGTGCGAACCGAGTGCTGGCCGACCCCAAGGTCGAAATATCAGACGATGCATTCAGGTTCTATCTGAAACACCGCCTGCAGATCGAGGCCTTCCCTGGCAACAAGTGTGTCTGCGGTGCGCCAGCGACAAATGCCCACGTCCACACGTGCAGCCAGCCATCATCGAAAGCGAGACTTCACCGCCACGACGAGCTAGCGAAGGTTGTGGCGCACTGGGCGCAGAGTCTGGGCTTCGAGGTCCAACGGGAGCCAGCAGCCTCCACATCGAACGCGACGAGGATCGACGTCCTCATCACCACGTACGGCCGAGTATTCGAGACGGACGTGCGGGTCACTTACCCGGGGCCACGCGCCAGCGGTTCGGGCAAGGGGGCCATGAACGCCGTCTTCGACGAGAAGATGAGGAAGTACGGCGCCACCATGGAGCGCCAAGGGGTCCTGTTAACACCCCTCATTCTCGAGGCAACAGGCCGCATTCACGATGAGTCACGGAGATGGCTCCGTGCAATCGCGCAGGCCAGACCCGACCAACGGAACTGTGGCACAGCGCTGGACGATCTTATGACAAAGATCGCCCAAACATTGCACGAGACCAACTACCGGCTCGTCAGAGGAGTGGTGGACGGAAACCGGAGCTTCCACGCAGGAGAGGAGTTCCACTAACGCGGACACAGCCACCCATTCCCAACGTACTCGAACATCTAACACTTGAGGAGTCCATGAGGCAGTACCAGCCACAACCGCAACACACCTATACACAACTTTTATACATCTCTCACGCATATCAATAACTTTTACAAATCTATATAACATAAGGCCATCCTGTTGTGAAAGAACGCCCTGGAGGAAGAGAAAGAACCGAAAGAAAAGAAACACCATGCGAAAACGTTACCAAACCTCGTGCCACAAGGAAACAAGGACACACATGAATAGCAACGGCATCACCCGTCCCCCGACTCCAAGGCATCCCGACCAAACTCGTAGTTTTCACAGCTCTCACTTTCTACCTTTCCAGAATCCGACACCACATTAAAAGAAATCAAACGCAGGAAATCCCACCGGTAACAAAGCTGAAACAAAACCCAGAAAACGAAATGAAGAAAGTGCCACGAAGAAACCAAGGAACGACGCAACGAACTCTCGGAAGTAACGAAGGCACAGGCGCAACTAATCAGGGCTCTTCATGCCTACTGGAAGGAGTCCTCCCTCTGACTGCGGCCTCATTAACTATATACCCCACCCAGCTGTTTGGATTATATCTCCAGCCAGGCTGACGTGTCTATCTTTCGTTTCTCTTCCTTTATCCTGCGCCATATACCCCACATACACGGCCATCACTGGCGCAGGGGGCCCTTGCCATAGGATGAATCGCAAACAGAAGGCCACGGCCACGAAGTAAGTACCCTGAGGTACCATTCCTACAGCCCTATCCGCCGCTCGCCATCCAGACAGTACAAACGAGATCACTCCTGCGGCCCACGAAACACACCGGAGAATGGGGAAGCCCGGCCGTCACCCCCTCGGCTCTCGGAACACAAACGTCTCAACATCCCGTTGGCGTACTTGCATTGGGATCAAGAGCCTGCCCGTGAACCCACCCAGGGCGTCGAGGAGGAGGAGGCCCACACCCCTCCTCAGCTCTCACCGGAGGTCCACGCGTCAGACGAAGTGACGCGGGTAGCGAATGCCCAAAGCTCCCCGCGCCCCCAGCAACAACACCAGGAGTCCGGAGAGGAGCACCAGCATCGCCACCCCGAGCCGCACACAGAGGACGACCCCATCCTGTACCCACAAACACCGTCCGGTCACCGACCACCAACGCGAGAGGAGGAAGTCAAGTGGGCCTGGACAAACGCCACCTTCTACCCGGTCCACCCTGTACCGGTGGCATCCCTCTGGCACACGGCCCATTGCCCCAAATTGGGGTGTGGCCACACTTTCTCAGGACGCAGTCGCATGGTAGACCTCACCACGCACCTTGCCGCACAGCACCCGGGTTTTGGCCTCGACAAAAAAAAACTGGTTGACTTTAACCTCTGTCAGTGCCTTCTGTGTCATGAGGTCCTCAGCGGCACATCCGCGGCCCGTACGTCACACCGTCGCCGATGCCACCTACCGCAAGGCCAACTCACGTGCCTGCAAGACTTCGCACAAAGGGCCCCGCCTCCACCTCCCCCAACTATGGATTTTCTCCAGCCCCCCTCCGAACAAGACAATGCTTGGTTGAGGGTCCGACCACGCACGCTCCGTATCCTTCACCGCTCTGAATTCAGAACCTGGATTCAGAACCTGGATTCAGAAGATCGGGACGGCGCTCACAGGTTACGGGGCGATGGATGAGGCGCACAGACACGACGCCCAACTCCGCCTGCTTGACCTACCACGGCTGTATCTCCAACCAAAGCCGAGAGGCGAAGACGAGAACTCGGAGAGAGGCCCCCAGGAGGACGACGCCAGAGACCGCACCGCAACTCCTCGTCATGCCCCACCAGACCGACCGCAGCCACAAGCGTCACAGGCACGGACGATGATGACGACGAATGGGACGCGGCATCCTCCGTCTCCAGCCTGGGCCCGCAGCAGGCCACCGACAAACAAAGGCGCGGGAGAAACGACGAACCATCGCAAGGGTGATGCGATTCCTACGCGTAGGGGCCCTCGGAAAGGCCGCCAGAGCAGGAGAGCAGAAGCAGGCACCGATGCTCCCGCGGCCACCGCCGAGGCTCCGCAGCGCGCACTCCACCCGGAAGAAGACCAAACGGATTTCCCCCGTCCCTCCGAAGTGGACACTCACCTTACCCTCACACCGGCGGATGCCGCCATCGCCATCCGTCGTCGGATGTCGAGAGGAGCCAGCCCAGGGATTGACGGCTGGACGCGTGAGCTCCTCATGCCACTACTGTAACACAAGGACCTCCTAGAGGACCTCACAAATCTGGTACAAGACATCATCAATTGCAACGTCTCCCCCAGCTTCGCCACACGCATCCGAGCGTCCGCGGTACTCCCTCTTAAGAAGGACGACGTCGGAAACGTGCGGCCGATCACGCCGGAGAGTGTGGATGAAGCTCCCATCAATTGTCGCGTTTCGTAAGCTGTACCTGGCGGCCCGCCGGAAGTTCAAGGACTACCAGCATGGGGTCTGGGGAGATGCGGCCGTGGCCGTCAAACAGATCCGGCAAGCGAGGACCTCTGACCCCCGAAACATCGTGGTCGCGCTCGACGGCAAGAACGCTTACAACGCGGTAAGCCGTCGCAAGATACTCGAGGCGACGTTCGCCGACGAACACCTCCGGGGATCTGGGGCATCTCGTGCCTCGCCCTCGGCACCCAGGCGTTTTCCATGTCTAGGATGGGGACACCGCAGCGGTCAAACTGGAGTCCACGGCAGGGGTCCGCCAGGGATGGTACTCGGGCCAGTGCTGTTTGCACAAGGGCTACACGAGGTGCTACGCCCCATCATGGACCGCCACCCCCAGGTGAAGCTCGTCGCGTATCTTGACGACATTACCCTGGTGGGTCGCGATGCGGACGTTCAGGACGCCCTCGATGCTCTGCATCCAGCGCTTCGTAGTTTCGGCTATGAGGTGAACGCGCTCAAGAGCGTCGCGATCCAGCGGCCCGAGGCCCAACAGCTCTTCGTCGGAGGCGAAGCGATTCCCGTGGAAATGGGGGTCGCAAAGATATTTGGATCAGCGTTCAGTGTCGACGACGCGGAGGTGGACATCACGCCGTGGTTGTTACAGAGGGTCAAGAAACAGGACCCGTTCTTCGACTTCCTGGCGGGACAGGGCTTGTCTGCACAGTCGAAGCTCATCCTGCTGCGTGCCTCGGGGCTCCCTCGCATGCAGCACCTCCTCCGCACGGCCCCAGCACCTCCTCGCCGCCCTCTACTTCGACGACAAGGTCGAAGAGACACTCCTGCGCGTTCTCCAGGTCTCGTCCCTCCCAGACGGCGCAAAGCGCTGCCCTGCGCCATGGTGGCCTAGGACTGCTGCGGCAGGCCGAGATCGCCTGCTACGCACGTGACGGCGTAGGCCAGAAGGGCGACCAGCACAACACCACGATGAAAGCGGACAAGGACAAGGTTACCTCCCTCAATACACTCCTCACGGAGCCTGCGAGGAACCTCGTACGAGTCCACAAGAACCCTGGTGCGAACCGAGTGCTGGCCGACCCCAAGGTCGAAATATCAGACGATGCATTCAGGTTCTATCTGCGCCTGCAGATCGAGGCCTTCCTGGCGGCTTCCAGTGTGTGTCTGCGGTGCGCCAGCGACAAATGCCCACGTCCACGAGCCAGCCATCATCGAAAGCGAGACTTCACCGCCACGACGAGCTAGCGAAGGTTGTGGCGCACTGGGCGCAGAGTCTGGGCTTCGAGGTCCAACGGGGCCAGCAGCCTCCACATCGAACGCGACGAGGATCGACGTCCTCATCACCACGTACGGCCGAGTATTCGAGACGGACGTGCGGGTCACTTACCGGGGCCACGCGCCAGCGGTTCGGGCAAAGGGCCATGAACGCCGTCTTCGACGAGAAGATGAGGAAGTACAGCGCCACCATGGAGCGCCAAGGGGTCCTGTTAACACCCTCATTCTCGAGGGCAACAGGCCGCATTCACGATGAGTCACGGAGATGGCTCCGTGCAATCGCGCAGGCCAGACCCGACCAACGGAACTGTAACAGCGCTGGACGATCTTATGACAAAGATCGCCCAAACATTGCACGAGACCAACTACCGGCTCGTCAGAGGAGTGGTGGACGGAAACCGGGCTTCCACGCAGGAGAGGAGTTCCACTAACGCGGACACAGCCACCCATTCCCAACGTACTCGAACATCTAACGCCAGAGGAGTCCATGAGGCAGTACCAGCCACAACCGCAACACACCTATACACAACTTTATACATCTCTCACGCATATCAATAACTTTTACAAATCTATATAACATAAGGCCATCCTGTTGTGAAAGAACGCCCTGGAGGAAGAGAAAGAACCGAAAGAAAAAAAACACCATGCGAAAACGTTACCAAACCTCGTGCCACAAGGAAACAAGGACACATGAATAGCAACGGCATCACCCGTCCCCGACTCCAAGGCATCCCGACCAAACTCGTAGTTTTCACAGCTCTCACTTTCTACCTTTCCAGAATCCGACACCACATTAAAAGAAATCACGCAGGAAATCCCACCGGTAACAAAGCTGAAACAAAACCCAGAAAACGAAATGAAGAAAGTGCCACGAAGAAAACCAAGGAACGACGCAACGAACTCTCGGAAGTAACGAAGGCACAGGCGCAACTAATCAGGGCTCTTCATGCCTACTGGAAGGAGTCCTCCCTCTGACTGCGGCCTCATTAACTATATACCCCACCCAGCTGTTTGGATTATATCTCCAGCCAGGCTGACGTGTCTATCTTTCGTTTCTCTTCCTTTATCCTGCGCCATATACCCATACGACCATCACTGGCGCAGGGGCCCTGCCATAGGATGAATCGCAAACAGAAGGCCATGGCCAGAAGTAGTACCCTGAGGTACCATTCCTACAGCCCCTATCCGCCGCTCGCCATCCAGACAGTACAAACGAGATCACTCCTGCGGCCCACGAAACACACCGGAGAATGGGGAAGCCCGGCCGTCACCCCCTCGGCTCTCGGAACACAAACGTCTCAACATCCCGTTGGCGTACTTGCATTGGGATCAAGAGCCTGCCCGTGAACCCACCCAGGGCGTCGAGGAGGAGGAGGCCCACACCCTCCTCAGCTCTCACCGGAGGTCCACGCGTCAGACGAAGTGACGCGGGTAGCGAATGCCCAAAGCCCCCC
>VFSE01000190.1:0-12484 GCA_010157825.1 Vickermania ingenoplastis
ATACGTCATTTCTAAATCACATAATTCTTTAACATAATTTTATGTTCTTTTTGATCTTTATTCTCGCAGATAAATATTTCCCCAAGTTCTATATTTGATGTTCCTCCTTTACACCATAATAATATTTATAAATGTGTTGTTTATAAATATGTTGTATAATTTTCTTTTAAAATAAACGCCTATTTTATTTCCATTTCAATATATAAACTTTTTATACAATTTGAAATGTATAACGAATGAATAAATAAAATTGTACCACAATTTCATTTGGGAAACACCTATTTCATTTCAATCTCTACAATCTCCGGCGCAGGTTCAACTCGTAAACTTTTCGCATGCCTCCGGTGTCTCCCTTTTATAGGTTGTAGCACGGATGGCGGGTCTGTTTGACCGACGATTTGTTACACGAGTAAAAAGCCAAGTAACTTTTTTATGGGGTTTTGCAGTTGGGGGAAAAGCCAGTAAACTCCTTTTATGAGAAAAATAACGCTAACTGAACAAAAAGGGGAAATATATGGTATGCGTGCTCTGTGAACCGGGCTCGTACATGAACCGAGGCGTTGTGCAACACTTAAGTGATCATATGGCTGGCTAAACAGCTTTGGACTGAACTGCTGGGTAGCCTTTGTAAAACAGAAAAGCAAAAAGATAAATGAATAAAATAAATAATGATAAAATATATGATGACCGTATATCCGAAAAAGAAGAGTGCGCTTAATAGTTATAAGGTAAATACAAGTTAAAACAAAAGAAAATACAAATGAAAAATTAGGTTGTGTTTAACGTCGAGGAGCAAAGCTCAATCACTAGTACGCGCATCGAACCTTCCCCCCCATTCTGATCATTCATAGATCTGCTAGCCATTTGAAGTTAATATTTATACTGCCATAATTTGTAACGTTTTATTTCCTCTTTTTTTTTTTGAAGTTGGCAGTTCTCGATGGCTTGCGGCTATGTGATCGAGATACAGCTAGAAAGGGGAGTGCAGAATTTGATGTATCATGTAAGACAATGTATGGTTAACTTAATCAAACCAAGAATTTCAAAAGCATCTAGACATTTTTTCTGTGGCATTCTGTACTTTCCCCGAACAGTAGGCAAAGACTCGTGCCATTAGTATGTGATATCCCTCCGACCTGGAAATTGATTTGTGCCACTTTCGCTCCTTCCTCCCATCCTTGATTTCTTTTTTTTCCTTTTTTTCCCTTGTCGTGCATCAATAACGTTTGTTATTCGGTTCAACTGAAACTATAGTAGGCAACAAGGTTCTCATCTCCATTTCAGCTTCGGAACACGTACTGTCTTAATTTCGTAGCAATTTCTCTTTCGCAGTTTTGTCCCTGTCTTTGTGCGGGAGAGATCGCAGACCGAGGTGGCGACCGTGCAAGTAAGCAACGCGTGTGTAGTAGGAATGGTACCGGGTACTTCACTTCGTGTGCCGGCCTTCTGTTTGCGATTCATCCTATGGCAGGGCCCCTGCGCCAGTGATGGCCGTATGTGGGGTATATGGCGCAGGATAAAGGAAGAGAAACGAAAGATAGACACGTCAGCCTGGCTGGAGATATAATCCAAACAGCTGGGTGGGGTTATAGCCATGAGGCCGCAGTCAGAGGAGGACTCCTTCCAGTAGGCATGAAGAGCCCTGATTAGTTTGCGCCTGTGCCTTCGTTACCCGAGAGTTCGTTGCGTCGTCCTTGGTTTCTTCGTGGCACTTTCTTCATTTCGTTTTCTGGGTTTTGTTTCAGCTTTGTTACCGGTGGGATTTCCTGCGTTTGATTTCTTTTCATGTGGTGTCGGATTCTGGAAAGGTAGAAAGTGAGAGCTGTGAAAACTACGAGTTTGGTCGGGATGCCTTGGGTCGGGGACGGGTGATGTCGTTGCTATTCATGTGTCCTTGTTTCCTTGTGGCACGAGGTTTGGTACAGCGGAACCTGACGACACCCCAGGGGGACGGCCAATCAGCAGGAGGCGTCCGCCGCCTTTGGACCGCGTCCGACGACCGACGTACCACCCGCGAAAGTCAGAGACGGAGAAGGGAGGCGAGACGGGCAGCAACGGCCAGCGCAGCCCTATCCGCCGCTCGCCATCCAGACAGTACAAACGAGATCACTCCTGCGGCCCACGAAACACACCGGAGAATGGGGAAGCCCGGCCGTCACCCCCTCGGCTCTCGGAACACAAACGTCTCAACATCCCGTTGGCGTACTTGCATTGGGATCAAGAGCCTGCCCGTGAACCCACCCAGGGCGTCGAGGAGGAGGAGGCCCACACCCCTCCTCAGCTCTCACCGGAGGTCCACGCGTCAGACGAAGTGACGCGGGTAGCGAATGCCCAAAGCTCCCCCGCGCCCCCCCAGCAACAACACCAGGAGTCCGAGGAGGAGCACCAGCATCGCCACCCCGAGCCGCACACAGAGGACGACCCCATCCTGTACCCACAAACACCGTCCGGTCACCGACCACCAACGCGAGAGGAGGAAGTCAAGTGGGCCTGGACAAACGCCACCTTCTACCCGGTCCACCCTGTACCGGTGGCATCCCTCTGGCACACGGCCCATTGCCCCAAATTGGGGTGTGGCCACACTTTCTCAGGACGCAGTCGCATGGTAGACCTCACCACGCACCTTGCCGCACAGCACCCGGGTTTTGGCCTCGACAAAAAAAAACTGGTTGACTTTAACCTCTGTCAGTGCCTTCTGTGTCATGAGGTCCTCAGCGGCATCCGCGGCCCGTACGTCACACCGTCGCCGATGCCACCTACCGCAAGGCCAACTCACGTGCCTGCAAGACTTCGCACAAAGGCCCCGCCTCCACCTCCCCAACTATGGATTTTCTCCAGCCCCTCCGAACAAGACAATGCTTGGTTGAGGGTCCGACCACGCACGCTCCGTATCCTTCACCGCTCTGAATTCAGAACCTGGATTCAGAACCTGGATTCAGAAGATCGGGACGGCGCTCACAGGTTACGGGCGATGGATGAGGCGCACAGACACGACGCCCAACTCCGCCTGCTTGACCTACCACGGCTGTATCTCCAACCAAAGCCGAGAGGCGAAGACGAGAACTCGGAGAGAGGCCCCCAGGAGGACGACGCCAGAGACCGCACCGCAACTCCTCGTCATGCCCCACCAGACCGACCGCAGCCACAAGCGTCACAGGCACGGACGATGATGACGACGAATGGGACGCGGCATCCTCCGTCTCCAGCCTGGGCCCGCAGCAGGCCACCGACAAACAAAAGGCGCGGGAGAAACGACGAACCATCGCAAGGGTGATGCGATTCCTACGCGTAGGGGCCCTCGGAAAGGCCGCCAGAGCAGGAGAGCAGAAGCAGGCACCGATGCTCCCCGCGGCCACCGCCGAGGCTCCGCAGCGCGCACTCCACCCGGAAGAAGACCAAACGGATTTCCCCCGTCCCTCCGAAGTGGACACTCACCTTACCCTCACACCGGCGGATGCCGCCATCGCCATCCGTCGTCGGATGTCGAGAGGAGCCAGCCCAGGGATTGACGGCTGGACGCGTGAGCTCCTCATGCCACTACTGTAACACAAGGACCTCCTAGAGGACCTCACAAATCTGGTACAAGACATCATCAATTGCAACGTCTCCCCCAGCTTCGCCACACGCATCCGAGCGTCCGCGGTACTCCTCTTAAGAAGGACGACGTCGGAAACGTGCGGCCGATCACGCCGGAGAGTGTGTGGATGAAGC
This sequence comes from Vickermania ingenoplastis, assembly GCA_010157825.1. Taxonomy (NCBI): domain Eukaryota; phylum Euglenozoa; class Kinetoplastea; order Trypanosomatida; family Trypanosomatidae; genus Vickermania; species Vickermania ingenoplastis. Next base: position 3,712 of record VFSE01000190.1, read on the forward strand.
TCCCATCAATTGTCGCGTTTCGTAAGCTGTACCTGGCGGCCCGCCGGAAGTTCAAGGACTACCAGCATGGGGTCTGGGGAGATGCGGCCGTGGCCGTCAAACAGATCCGGCAAGCGAGGACCTCTGACCCCCGAAACATCGTGGTCGCGCTCGACGGCAAGAACGCTTACAACGCGGTAAGCCGTCGCAAGATACTCGAGGCGACGTTCGCCGACGAACACCTCCGGGGGATCTGGGGCATCTCGTGCCTCGCCCTCGGCACCCAGGCGTTTTCCATGTCTAGGATGGGGACACCGCAGCGGTCAAACTGGAGTCCACGGCAGGGGTCCGCCAGGGGATGGTACTCGGGCCAGTGCTGTTTGCACAAGGGCTACACGAGGTGCTACGCCCCATCATGGACCGCCACCCCCAGGTGAAGCTCGTCGCGTATCTTGACGACATTACCCTGGTGGGTCGCGATGCGGACGTTCAGGACGCCCTCGATGCTCTGCATCCAGCGCTTCGTAGTTTCGGCTATGAGGTGAACGCGCTCAAGAGCGTCGCGATCCAGCGGCCCGAGGCCCAACAGCTCTTCGTCGGAGGCGAAGCGATTCCCGTGGAAATGGGGGTCGCAAAGATATTTGGATCAGCGTTCAGTGTCGACGACGCGGAGGTGGACATCACGCCGTGGTTGTTACAGAGGGTCAAGAAACAGGACCCGTTCTTCGACTTCCTGGCGGGACAGGGCTTGTCTGCACAGTCGAAGCTCATCCTGCTGCGTGCCTCGGGGCTCCCTCGCATGCAGCACCTCCTCCGCACGCACGGCCCCCAGCACCTCCTCCACGCCGCCCTCTACTTCGACGACAAGGTCGAAGAGACACTCCTGCGCGTTCTCCAGGTCTCGTCCCTCCCAGACACGGCAAAAGCGCTGAGGGAATTGCCCCTGCGCCATGGTGGCCTAGGACTGCTGCGGCAGGCCGAGATCGCCTGCTACGCACGTGACGGCGTAGGCCAGAAGGGCGACCAGCACAACACCACGATGAAAGCGGACAAGGACAAGGTTACCTCCCTCAATACACTCCTCACGGAGCCTGCGAGGAACCTCGTACGAGTCCACAAGAACCCTGGTGCGAACCGAGTGCTGGCCGACCCCAAGGTCGAAATATCAGACGATGCATTCAGGTTCTATCTGAAACACCGCCTGCAGATCGAGGCCTTCCCTGGCAACAAGTGTGTCTGCGGTGCGCCAGCGACAAATGCCCACGTCCACACGTGCAGCCAGCCATCATCGAAAGCGAGACTTCACCGCCACGACGAGCTAGCGAAGGTTGTGGCGCACTGGGCGCAGAGTCTGGGCTTCGAGGTCCAACGGGAGCCAGCAGCCTCCACATCGAACGCGACGAGGATCGACGTCCTCATCACCACGTACGGCCGAGTATTCGAGACGGACGTGCGGGTCACTACCCGGGGCCACGCGCCAGCGGTTCGAAAGGGGCCATGAACGCCGTCTTCGACGAGAAGATGAGGAAGTACGGCGCCACCATGGAGCGCCAAGGGTCCTGTTAACACCCCTCATTCTCGAGGCAACAGGCCGCATTCACGATGAGTCACGGAGATGGCTCCGTGCAATCGCGCAGGCCAGACCCGACCAACGGAACTGTGGCACAGCGCTGGACGATCTTATGACAAAGATCGCCCAAACATTGCACGAGACCAACTACCGGCTCGTCAGAGGAGTGGTGGACGGAAACCGGAGCTTCCACGCAGGAGAGGAGTTCCACTAACGCGGACACAGCCACCCATTCCCAACGTACTCGAACATCTAACACTTGAGGAGTCCATGAGGCAGTACCAGCCACAACCGCAACACACCTATACACAACTTTTATACATCTCTCACGCATATCAATAACTTTTACAAATCTATATAACATAAGGCCATCCTGTTGTGAAAGAACGCCCTGGAGGAAGAGAAAGAACCGAAAGAAAAGAAACACCATGCGAAAACGTTACCAAACCTCGTGCCACAAGGAAACAAGGACACATGAATAGCAACGGCATCACCCGTCCCCCGACTCCAAGGCATCCCGACCAAACTCGTAGTTTTCACAGCTCTCACTTTCTACCTTTCCAGAATCCGACACCACATTAAAAGAAATCAAACGCAGGAAATCCCACCGGTAACAAAGCTGAAACAAAACCCAGAAAACGAAATGAAGAAAGTGCCACGAAGAAACCAAGGAACGACGCAACGAACTCTCGGAAGTAACGAAGGCACAGGCGCAACTAATCAGGGCTCTTCATGCCTACTGGAAGGAGTCCTCCCTCTGACTGCGGCCTCATTAACTATATACCCCACCCAGCTGTTTGGATTATATCTCCAGCCAGGCTGACGTGTCTATCTTTCGTTTCTCTTCCTTTATCCTGCGCCATATACCCCACATACACGACCATCACTGGCGCAGGGGCCCTTGCCAGGATGAATCGCAAACAGAAGGCCATGGCCACGAAGTACCCTGAGGTACCATTCCTACAGCCCCTATCCGCCGCTCGCCATCCAGACAGTACAAACGAGATCACTCCTGCGGCCCACGAAACACACCGGAGAATGGGAAGCCCGGCCGTCACCCCTCGGCTCTCGGAACACAAACGTCTCAACATCCCGTTGGCGTACTTGCATTGGGATCAAGAGCCTGCCCGTGAACCCACCCAGGGCGTCGAGGAGGAGGAGGCCCACACCCCTCCTCAGCTCTCACCGGAGGTCCACGCGTCAGACGAAGTGACGCGGGTAGCGAATGCCCAAAGCTCCCCCGCGCCCCCCCAGCAACAACACCAGGAGTCCGAGGAGGAGCACCAGCATCGCCACCCCGAGCCGCACACAGAGGACGACCCCATCCTGTACCCACAAACACCGTCCGGTCACCGACCACCAACGCGAGAGGAGGAAGTCAAGTGGGCCTGGACAAACGCCACCTTCTACCCGGTCCACCCTGTACCGGTGGCATCCCTCTGGCACACGGCCCATTGCCCCAAATTGGGGTGTGGCCACACTTTCTCAGGACGCAGTCGCATGGTAGACCTCACCACGCACCTTGCCGCACAGCACCCGGGTTTTGGCCTCGACAAAAAAAAACTGGTTGACTTTAACCTCTGTCAGTGCCTTCTGTGTCATGAGGTCCTCAGCGGCACATCCGCGGCCCGTACGTCACACCGTCGCCGATGCCACCTACCGCAAGGCCAACTCACGTGCCTGCAAGACTTCGCACAAAGGGCCCCGCCTCCACCTCCCCCCAACTATGGATTTTCTCCAGCCCCCCTCCGAACAAGACAATGCTTGGTTGAGGGTCCGACCACGCACGCTCCGTATCCTTCACCGCTCTGGATTCAGAACCTGGATTCAGAACCTGGATTCAGAAGATCGGGACGGCGCTCACAGGTTACGGGGCGATGGATGAGGCGCACAGACACGACGCCCAACTCCGCCTGCTTGACCTACCACGGCTGTATCTCCAACCAAAGCCGAGAGGCGAAGACGAGAACTCGGAGAGAGGCCCCCAGGAGGACGACGCCAGAGACCGCACCGCAACTCCTCGTTATGCCCCACCAGACCGACCGCAGCCACAAGCGTCACAGGCACGGACGATGATGACGACGAATGGGACGCGGCATCCTCCGTCTCCAGCCTGGGCCCGCAGCAGGCCACCGACAAACAAAAGGCGCGGGAGAAACGACGAACCATCGCAAGGGTGATGCGATTCCTACGCGTAGGGGCCCTCGGAAAGGCCGCCAGAGCAGGAGAGCAGAAGCAGGCACCGATGCTCCCCGCGGCCACCGCCGAGGCTCCGCAGCGCACTCCACCCGGAAGAAGACCAAACGGATTTCCCCCGTCCCTCCGAAGTGGACACTCACCTTACCCTCACACCGGCGGATGCCGCCATCGCCATCCGTCGTCGGATGTCGAGAGGAGCCAGCCCAGGGATTGACGGTGGACGCGTGAGCTCCTCATGCCACTACTGTAACACAAGGACCTCCTAGAGGACCTCACAAATCTGGTACAAGACATCATCAATTGCAACGTCTCCCCCAGCTTCGCCACACGCATCCGAGCGTCCGCGGTACTCCCTCTTAAGAAGGACGACGTCGGAAACGTGCGGCCGATCACGCCGGAGAGTGTGTGGATGAAGCTCCCATCAATTGTCGCGTTTCGTAAGCTGTACCTGGCGGCCCGCCGGAAGTTCAAGGACTACCAGCATGGGGTCTGGGGAGATGCGGCCGTGGCCGTCAAACAGATCCGGCAAGCGAGGACCTCTGACCCCCGAAACATCGTGGTCGCGCTCGACGGCAAGAACGCTTACAACGCGGTAAGCCGTCGCAAGATACTCGAGGCGACGTTCGCCGACGAACACCTCCGGGGGATCTGGGGCATCTCGTGCCTCGCCCTCGGCACCCCAGGCGTTTTCCATGTCTAGGATGGGGACACCGCAGCGGTCAAACTGGAGTCCACGGCAGGGGTCCGCCAGGGGATGGTACTCGGGCCAGTGCTGTTTGCACAAGGGCTACACGAGGTGCTACGCCCCATCATGGACCGCCACCCCCAGGTGAAGCTCGTCGCGTATCTTGACGACATTACCCTGGTGGGTCGCGATGCGGACGTTCAGGACGCCCTCGATGCTCTGCATCCAGCGCTTCGTAGTTTCGGCTATGAGGTGAACGCGCTCAAGAGCGTCGCGATCCAGCGGCCCGAGGCCCAACAGCTCTTCGTCGGAGGCGAAGCGATTCCCGTGGAAATGGGGGTCGCAAAGATATTGGGAGCAGCGTTCAGTGTCGACGACGCGGAGGTGGACATCACGCCGTGGTTGTTACAGAGGGTCAAGAAACAGGACCCGTTCTTCGACTTCCTGGCGGGACAGGGCTTGTCTGCACAGTCGAAGCTCATCCTGCTGCGTGCCTCGGGGCTCCCTCGCATGCAGCACCTCCTCCGCACGCACGGCCCCAGCACCTCCTCCCGCCGCCCTCTACTTCGACGACAAGGTCGAAGAGACACTCCTGCGCGTTCTCCAGGTCTCGTCCCTCCCAGACACGGCAAAAGCGCTGAGGGAATTGCCCTGCGCCATGGTGGCCTAGGACTGCTGCGGCAGGCCGAGATCGCCTGCTACGCACGTGACGGCGTAGGCCAGAAGGGCGACCAGCACAACACCACGATGAAAGCGGACAAGGACAAGGTTACCTCCTCAATACACTCCTCACGGAGCCTGCGAGGAACCTCGTACGAGTCCACAAGAACCCTGGTGCGAACCGAGTGCTGGCCGACCCTAAGGTCGAAATATCAGACGATGCATTCAGGTTCTATCTGAAACACCGCCTGCAGATCGAGGCCTACCTGGCAACAAGTGTGTCTGCGGTGCGCCAGCGACAAATGCCCACGTCCACACGTGCAGCCAGCCATCATCGAAAGCGAGACTTCACCGCCACGACGAGCTAGCGAAGGTTGTGGCGCACTGGGCGCAGAGTCTGGGCTTCGAGGTCCAACGGGAGCCAGCAGCCTCCACATCGAACGCGACGAGGATCGACGTCCTCATCACCACGTACGGCCGAGTATTCGAGACGGACGTGCGGGTCACTTACCCGGGGCCACGCGCCAGCGGTTCGGGCAAGGGGGCCATGAACGCCGCCTTCGACGAGAAGATGAGGAAGTACGGCGCCACCATGGAGCGCCAAGGGGTCCTGTTAACACCCCTCATTCTCGAGGCAACAGGCCGCATTCACGATGAGTCACGGAGATGGCTCCGTGCAATCGCGCAGGCCAGACCCGACCAACGGAACTGTGGCACAGCGCTGGACGATCTTATGACAAAGATCGCCCAAACATTGCACGAGACCAACTACCGGCTCGTCAGAGGAGTGGTGGACGGAAACCGGAGCTTCCACGCAGGAGAGGAGTTCCACTAACGCGGACACAGCCACCCATTCCCAAAGTACTCGAACATCTAACACTTGAGGAGTCCATGAGGCAGTACCAGCCACAACCGCAACACACCTATACACAACTTTTATACATCTCTCACGCATATCAATAACTTTTACAAATCTATATAACATAAGGCCATCCTGTTGTGAAAGAACGCCCTGGAGAAAGAGAAAGAACCGAAAGAAAAGAAACACCATGCGAAAACGTTACCAAACCTCGTGCCACAAGGAAACAAGGACACACATGAATAGCAACGGCATCACCCGTCCCCCCGACTCCAAGGCATCCCGACCAAACTCGTAGTTTTCACAGCTCTCACTTTCTACCTTTCCAGAATCCGACACCACATTAAAAGAAATCAAACGCAGGAAATCCCACCGGTAACAAAGCTGAAACAAAACCCAGAAAACGAAATGAAGAAAGTGCCACGAAGAAACCAAGGAACGACGCAACGAACTCTCGGAAGTAACGAAGGCACAGGCGCAACTAATCAGGGCTCTTCATGCCTACTGGAAGGAGTCCTCCCTCTGACTGCGGCCTCATTAACTATATACCCCACCCAGCTGTTTGGATTATATCTCCAGCCAGGCTGACGTGTCTATCTTTCGTTTCTCTTCCTTTATCCTGCGCCATATACCCCACATACACGACCATCACTGGCGCAGGGGGCCCTTGCCATAGGATGAATCGCAAACAGAAGGCCATGGCCACGAAGTAAGTACCCTGAGGTACCATTCCTACAGCCCCTATCCGCCGCTCGCCATCCAGACAGTACAAACGAGATCACTCCTGCGGCCCACGAAACACACCGGAGAATGGGGAAGCCCGGCCGTCACCCCCTCGGCTCTCGGAACACAAACGTCTCAACATCCCGTTGGCGTACTTGCATTGGGATCAAGAGCCTGCCCGTGAACCCACCCAGGGCGTCGAGGAGGAGGAGGCCCACACCCCTCCTCAGCTCTCACCGGAGGTCCACGCGTCAGACGAAGTGACGCGGGTAGCGAATGCCCAAAGCTCCCCCGCGCCCCCCCAGCAACAACACCAGGAGTCCGAGGAGGAGCACCAGCATCGCCACCCCGAGCCGCACACAGAGGACGACCCCATCCTGTACCCACAAACACCGTCCGGTCACCGACCACCAACGCGAGGAGGAAGTCAAGTGGGCCTGGACAAACGCCACCTTCTACCCGGTCCACCCTGTACCGGTGGCATCCCTCTGGCACACGGCCCATTGCCCCAAATTGGGGTGTGGCCACACTTTCTCAGGACGCAGTCGCATGGTAGACCTCACCACGCACCTTGCCGCACAGCACCCGGGTTTTGGCCTCGACAAAAAAAAACTGGTTGACTTTAACCTCTGTCAGTGCCTTCTGTGTCATGAGGTCCTCAGCGGCACATCCGCGGCCCGTACGTCACACCGTCGCCGATGCCACCTACCGCAAGGCCAACTCACGTGCCTGCAAGACTTCGCACAAGGGCCCCCCCACCTCCCCAACTATGGATTTTCTCCAGCCCCCTCCGAACAAGACAATGCTTGGTTGAGGGTCCGACCACACGCTCCGTATCCTTCACCGCTCTGGATTCAGAACCTGGATTCAGAACCTGGATTCAGAAGATCGGGACGGCGCTCACAGGTTACGGGCGATGGATGAGGCGCACAGACACGACGCCCAACTCCGCCTGCTTGACCTACCACGGCTGTATCTCCAACCAAAGCCGAGAGGCGAAGACGAGAACTCGGAGAGGCCCCAGGAGGACGACGCCAGAGACCGCACCGCAACTCCTCGTCATGCCCCACCAGACCGACCGCAGCCACAAGCGTCACAGGCACGGACGATGATGACGACGAATGGGACGCGGCATCCTCCGTCTCCAGCCTGGGCCCGCAGCAGGCCACCGACAAACAAAGGCGCGGGAGAAACGACGAACCATCGCAAGGGTGATGCGATTCCTACGCGTAGGGGCCCTCGGAAGGCCGCCAGAGCAGGAGAGCAGAAGCAGGCACCGATGCTCCCCGCGGCCACCGCCGAGGCTCCGCAGCGCACTCCACCCGGAAGAAGACCAAACGGATTTCCCCGTCCTCCGAAGTGGACACTCACCTTACCCTCACACCGGCGGATGCCGCCATCGCCATCCGTCGTCGGATGTCGAGAGGAGCCAGCCCAGGGATTGACGGCTGGACGCGTGAGCTCTCATGCCACTACTGTAACACAAGGACCTCCTAGAGGACCTCACAAATCTGGTACAAGACATCATCAATTGCAACGTCTCCCCAGCTTCGCCACACGCATCCGAGCGTCCGCGGTACTCCCTCTTAAGAAGGACGACGTCGGAACGTGCGGCCGATCACGCCCGGAGAGTGTGTGGATGAAGCTCCCATCAATTGTCGCGTTTCGTAAGCTGTACCTGGCGGCCCGCCGGAAGTTCAGGACTACCAGCATGGGGTCTGGGGAGATGCGGCCGTGGCCGTCAAACAGATCCGGCAAGCGAGGACCTCTGACCCCCCAATGGCGTTCGCGCTCGACGGCAAGAACGCTTACAACGCGGTAAGCCGTCAAGATACTCGAGGCGACGTTCGCCGACGAACACCTCCGGGGATCTGGGGCATCTCGTGCCTCGCCCTCGGCACCCCAGGCGTTTTCCATGTCTAGGATGGGGACACCGCAGCGGTCAAACTGGAGTCCACGGCAGGGTCCGCCAGGGATGGTACTCGGGCCAGTGCTGTTTGCACAAGGGCTACACGAGGTGCTACGCCCATCATGGACCGCCACCCCAGGTGAAGCTCGTCGCGTATCTTGACGACATTACCCTGGTGGTCGCGATGCG
>VFSE01000191.1:0-12105 GCA_010157825.1 Vickermania ingenoplastis
GGAATTGCCCTGCGCCATGGTGGCCTAGGACTGCGGCAGGCCGAGATCGCCTGCTACGCACGTGACGGCGTAGGCCAGAAGGGCGACCAGCACAACACCACGATGAAAGCGGACAAGGACAAGGTTACCTCCCTCAATACACTCCTCACGGAGCCTGCGAGGAACCTCGTACGAGTCCACAGAACCCTGGTGCGAACCGAGTGCTGGCCGACCCCAGGTCGAAATATCGACGATGCATTCAGGTTCTATCTGAAACACCGCCTGCAGATCGAGGCCTTCCTGGCAACAAGTGTGTCTGCGGTGCGCCAGCGACAAATGCCCACGTCCACACGTGCAGCCAGCCATCATCGAAAGCGAGACTTCACCGCCACGACGAGCTAGCGAAGGTTGTGGCGCACTGGGCGCAGAGTCTGGGCTTCGAGGTCAACGGGGCCAGCAGCCTCCACATCGAACGCGACGAGGATCGACGTCCTCATCACCGTACGGCCGAGTATTCGAGACGGACGTGCGGGTCACTACCGGGGCCACGCGCCAGCGGTTCGGAGCAAGGGGCCATGAACGCCGTCTTCGACGAGAAGATGAGAAGTACGGCGCCACCATGGAGCGCCAAGGGGTCCTGTTAACACCCCTCATTCTCGAGGCAACAGGCCGCATTCACGATGAGTCACGGAGATGGCTCCGTGCAATCGCGCAGGCCAGACCCGACCAACGGAACTGTGGCACAGCGCTGGACGATCTTATGACAAAGATCGCCCAAACATGCACGAGACCAACTACCGGCTCGTCAGAGAGTGGTGGACGGAAACCGGAGCTTCCACGCAGGAGGAGTTCCACTAACGCGGACACAGCCACCCATTCCCAACGTACTCGAACATCTAACACTTGAGGAGTCCATGAGGCAGTACCAGCCACAACCGCAACACACCTATACACAACATACATCTCTCACGCATATCAATAACTTTACAAATCTATATAACATAAGGCCATCCTGTTGTGAAAGAACGCCCTGGAGGAAGAGAACCGAAAGAAAACACCATGCGAAAACGTTACAAACCTCGTGCCACAAGGAAACAAGGACACACATGAATAGCAACGGCATCACCGTCCCCGACTCCAAGGCATCCCGACCAAACTCGTAGTTTTCACAGCTCTCACTTTCTACCTTTCCAGAATCCGACACCACATTAAAAGAAATCAAACGCAGGAAATCCCACCGGTAACAAAGCTGAAACAAAACCCAGAAAACGAAATGAAGAAAGTGCCACGAAGAAACCAAGGAACGACGCAACGAACTCTCGGAGTAACGAAGGCACAGGCGCAACTAATCAGGGCTCTTCATGCCTACTGGAAGGAGTCCTCCCTCTGACTGCGGCCTCATTAACTATATACCCCACCCAGCTGTTTGGATTATATCTCCAGCCAGGCTGACGTGTCTATCTTTCGTTTCTCTTCCTTTATCCTGCGCCATATACCCCATACGGCCATCACTGGCGCAGGGGCCCTTGCCATAGGATGAATCGAAACAGAAGGCCATGGCACGAAGTAAGTACCCTGGGTACCATTCCTACAGCCCTATCCGCCGCTCGCCATCCAGACAGTACAAACGAGATCACTCCTGCGGCCCACGAAACACACCGGAGAATGGGAAGCCCGGCCGTCACCCCTCGGCTCTCGGAACAAAACGTCTCAACATCCCGTTGGCGTACTTGCATTGGGATCAAGAGCCTGCCCGTGAACCCACCCAGGGCGTCGAGGAGGAGGAGGCCCACACCCCTCCTCAGCTCTCACCGGAGGTCCACGCGTCAGACGAAGTGACGCGGGTAGCGAGATAAAGCTCCCCGCGCCCCCCAGCAACAACACCAGGAGTCCGAGGAGCACCAGCATCGCCACCCCAGCCGCACACAGAGGACGACCCCATCCTGTACCCACAAACACCGTCCGGTCACCGACCACCAACGCGAGAGGAGGAAGTCAAGTGGGCCTGGACAAACGCCACCTTCTACCCGGTCCACCCTGTACCGGTGGCATCCTCTGGCACACGGCCCATTGCCCCAAATTGGGGTGTGGCCACCTTTCAGGACGCAGTCGCATGGTAGACCTCACCACGCACCTTGCCGCACAGCACCCGGGTTTTGGCCTCGACAAAAAAAAACTGGTTGACTTTAACCTCTGTCAGTGCCTTCTGTGTCATGAGGTCCTCAGCGGCATCCGCGGCTTACGTCACACCGTCGCCGATGCCACCTACCGCAAGGCCAACTCACGTGCCTGCAAGACTTCGCACAAAGGGCCCCGCCTCCACCTCCCCCAACTATGGATTTTCTCCAGCCCCCCTCCGAACAAGACAATGCTTGGTTGAGGGTCCGACCACGCACGCTCCGTATCCTTCACCGCTCTGAATTCAGAACCTGGATTCAGAACCTGATCAGAAGATCGGGACGGCGCTCACAGGTTACGGGGCGATGGATGAGGCGCACAGACACGACGCCCAACTCCGCCTGCTTGACCTACCACGGCTGTATCTCCAACCAAAGCCGAGGGCGAAGACGAGAACTCGGAGAGGCCCCAGGAGGACGACGCCAGAGACCGCACCGCAACTCCTCGTCATGCCCCACCAGACCGACCGCAGCCACAAGCGTCACAGGCACGGACGATGATGACGACGAATGGGACGCGGCATCCTCCGTCTCCAGCCTGGGCCCGCAGCAGGCCACCGACAAACAAAAGGCGCGGGAGAAACGACGAACCATCGCAAGGGTGATGCGATTCCTACGCGTAGGGGCCCTCGGAAAGGCCGCCAGAGCAGGAGAGCAGAAGCAGGCACCGATGCTCCCCGCGGCCACCGCCGAGGCTCCGCAGCGCGCTCCACCCGGAAGAAGACCAAACGGATTTCCCCGTCCTCCGAAGTGGACACTCACCTTACCCTCACACCGGCGGATGCCGCCATCGCCATCCGTCGTCGGATGTCGGAGGAGCCAGCCCAGGGATTGACGGCTGGACGCGTGAGCTCCTCATGCCACTACTGTAACACAAGGACCTCCTAGAGGACCTCACAAATCTGGTACAAGACATCATCAATTGCAACGTCTCCCCCAGCTTCGCCACACGCATCCGAGCGTCCGCGGTACTCCTCTTAAGAAGGACGACGTCGGAAACGTGCGGCCGATCACGCCGGAGAGTGTGTGGATGAAGCTCCCATCAATTGTCGCGTTTCGTAAGCTGTACCTGGCGGCCCGCCGGAAGTTCAAGGACTACCAGCATGGGGTCTGGGGAGATGCGGCCGTGGCCGTCAAACAGATCCGGCAAGCGAGGACCTCTGACCCCCGAAACATCGTGGTCGCGCTCGACGGCAAGAACGCTTACAACGCGGTAAGCCGTCGCAAGATACTCGAGGCGACGTTCGCCGACGAACACCTCCGGGGGATCTGGGGCATCTCGTGCCTCGCCCTCGGCACCCCGTTTCCATGTCTAGGATGGGGACACCGCAGCGGTCAAACTGGAGTCCACGGCAGGGTCCGCCAGGGGATGGTACTCGGGCCAGTGCTGTTTGCACAAGGGGCTACACGAGGTGCTACGCCCCATCATGGACCGCCACCCCAGGTGAAGCTCGTCGCGTATCTTGACGACATTACCTGGTGGGTCGCGATGCGGACGTTCAGGACGCCCTCGATGCTCTGCATCCAGCGCTTCGTAGTTTCGGCTATGAGGTGAACGCGCTCAAGAGCGTCGCGATCCAGCGGCCCGAGGCCCAACAGCTCTTCGTCGGAGGCGAAGCGATTCCCGTGGAAATGGGGGTCGCAAAGATATTTGGATCAGCGTTCAGTGTCGACGACGCGGAGGTGGACATCACGCCGTGGTTGTTACAGAGGGTCAAGAAACAGGACCCGTTCTTCGACTTCCTGGCGGGACAGGGCTTGTCTGCACAGTCGAAGCTCATCCTGCTGCGTGCCTCGGGGCTCCCTCGCATGCAGCACCTCCTCCACGCACGGCCCCAGCACCTCCTCCCGCCGCCCTCTACTTCGACGACAAGGTCGAAGAGACACTCCTGCGCGTTCTCCAGGTCTCGTCCCTCAGACACGGCAAAAGCGCTGAGGGAATTGCCCTGCGCCATGGTGGCCTAGGACTGCTGCGGCAGGCCGAGATCGCCTGCTACGCACGTGACGGCGTAGGCCAGAAGGGCGACCAGCACAACACCACGATGAAAGCGGACAAGGACAAGGTTACCTCCTCAATACACTCCTCACGGAGCCTGCGAGGAACCTCGTACGAGTCCACAAGAACCCTGGTGCGAACCGAGTGCTGGCCGACCCCAAGGTCGAAATATCAGACGATGCATTCAGGTTCTATCTGAAACACCGCCTGCAGATCGAGGCCTTCCCTGGCAACAAGTGTGTCTGCGGTGCGCCAGCGACAAATGCCCACGTCCACGTGCAGCCAGCCATCATCGAAAGCGAGACTTCACCGCCACGACGAGCTAGCGAAGGTTGTGGCGCACTGGGCGCAGAGTCTGGGCTTCGAGGTCCAACGGGAGCCAGCAGCCTCCACATCGAACGCGACGAGGATCGACGTCCTCATCACCACGTACGGCCGAGTATTCGGGACGGACGTGCGGGTCCTTACCCGGGGCCGCGCCAGCGGTTCGAACAAGGGGCCATGAACGCCGTCTTCGACGAGAGATGAGGAAGTACGGCGCCACCATGGAGCGCCAAGGGGTCCTGTTAACACCCTCATTCTCGAGGCAACAGGCCGCATTCACGATGAGTCACGGAGATGGCTCCGTGCAATCGCGCAGGCCAGACCCGACCAACGGAACTGTGGCACAGCGCTGGACGATCTTATGACAAAGATCGCCCAAACATTGCACGAGACCAACTACCGGCTCGTCAGAGGGTGGTGGACGGAAACCGGGCTTCCACGCAGGAGAGGAGTTCCACTAACGCGGACACAGCCACCCATTCCCAACGTACTCGAACATCTAACGCTTGAGGAGTCCATGAGGCAGTACCAGCCACAACCGCAACACACCTATACACAACTTTTATACATCTCACGCATATCAATAACTTTTACAAATCTATATAACATAAGGCCATCCTGTTGTGAAAGAACGCCCTGGAGGAAGAGACCGAAAGAAAAGAAACACCATGCGAAAACGTTACCAAACCTCGTGCCACAAGGAAACAAGGACACACATGAATAGCAACGGCATCACCCGTCCCCCGACTCCAAGGCATCCCGACCAAACTCGTAGTTTTCACAGCTCACTTTCTACCTTTCCAGAATCCGACACCACATTAAAAGAAATCAAACGCAGGAAATCCCACCGGTAACAAAGCTGAAACAAAACCAGAAAACGAAATGAAGAAAGTGCCACGAAGAAACCAAGGAACGACGCAACGAACTCTCGGGTAACGAAGGCACAGGCGCAACTAATCAGGGCTCTTCATGCCTACTGGAAGGAGTCCTCCCTCTGACTGCGGCCTCATTAACTATATACCCACCCAGCTGTTTGGATTATATCTCCAGCCAGGCTGACGTGTCTATCTTTCGTTTCTCTTCCTTTATCCTGCGCCATATACCCCATACGACCATCACTGGCGCAGGGGCCCTTGCCATAGGATGAATCGCAAACAGAAGGCCATGGCCACGAAGTAAGTACCCTGAGGTACCATTCCTACAGCCCCTATCCGCCGCTCGCCATCCAGACAGTACAAACGAGATCACTCCTGCGGCCCACGAAACACACCGGAGAATGGGAAGCCCGCCGTCACCCCTCGGCTCTCGGAACACAAACGTCTCAACATCCCGTTGGCGTACTTGGGATCAAGAGCCTGCCCGTGAACCCACCCAGGGTCGAGGAGGAGGAGGCCCACACCCTCCTCAGCTCTCACCGGAGGTCCACGCGTCAGACGAAGTGACGCGGGTAGCGAGCCCAAAGCTCCCCCGCGCCCCCCCAGCAACAACACCAGGAGTCCGAGGAGGAGCACCAGCATCGCCACCCCGAGCCGCACACAGAGGACGACCCCATCCTGTACCCACAAACACCGTCCGGTCACCGACCACCAACGCGAAGGAGGAAGTCAAGTGGGCCTGGACAAACGCCACCTTCTACCCGGTCCACCCTGTACCGGTGGCATCCCTCTGGCACGGCCCATTGCCCCAAATTGGGGTGTGGCCACACTTTCTCAGGACGCAGTCGCATGGTAGACCTCACCACGCACCTTGCCGCACAGCACCCGGGTTTTGGCCTCGACAAAAAAAACTGGTTGACTTTAACCTCTGTCAGTGCCTTCTGTGTCATGGGGTCCTCAGCATCCGCGGCCCGTACGTCACACCGTCGCCGATGCCACCTACCGCAAGGCCAACTCACGTGCAAGACTTCGCACAAAGGGCCCGCCTCCACCTCCCCAACTATGGATTTTCTCCAGCCCCCCTCCGAACAAGACAATGCTTGGTTGAGGGTCCGACCACGCACGCTCCGTATCCTTCACCGCTCTGGATTCAGAACCTGGATTCAGAACCTGGATTCAGAAGATCGGGACGGCGCTCACAGGTTACGGGGCGATGGATGAGGCGCACAGACACGACGCCCAACTCCGCCTGCTTGACCTACCACGGCTGTATCTCCAACCAAAGCCGAGAGGCGAAGACGAGAACTCGGAGAGAGGCCCCCAGGAGGACGACGCCAGAGACCGCACCGCAACTCCTCGTCATGCCCCACCAGACCGACCGCAGCCACAAGCGTCACAGGCACGGACGATGATGACGACGAATGGGACGCGGCATCCTCCGTCTCCAGCCTGGGCCCGCAGCAGGCCACCGACAAACAAAAGGCGCGGGAGAAACGACGAACCATCGCAAGGGTGATGCGATTCCTACGCGTAGGGCCCTCGGAAGGCCGCCAGAGCAGGAGAGCAGAAGCAGGCACCGATGCTCCCCGCGGCCACCGCCGAGGCTCCGCAGCGCCACACCCGGAAGAAGACCAAACGGATTTCCCCCGTCCCTCCGAAGTGGACACTCACCTTACCCTCACACCGGCGGATGCCGCCATCGCCATCCGTCGTCGGATGTCGAGAGGAGCCAGCCCAGGGATTGACGGCTGGACGCGTGAGCTCATGCCACTACTGTAACACAAGGACCTCCTAGAGGACCTCACAAATCTGGTACAAGACATCATCAATTGCAACGTCTCCCCCAGCTTCGCCACACGCATCCGAGCGTCCGCGGTACTCCCTCTTAAGAAGGACGACGTCGGAAACGTGCGGCCGATCACGCCGGAGAGTGTGTGGATGAAGCTCCCATCAATTGTCGCGTTTCGTAAGCTGTACCTGGCGGCCCGCCGGAAGTTCAAGGACTACCAGCATGGGGTCTGGGGAGATGCGGCCGTGGCCGTCAAACAGATCCGGCAAGCGAGGACCTCTGACCCCCGAAACATCGTGGTCGCGCTCGACGGCAAGAACACAACGCGGTAAGCCGTCGCAAGATACTCGAGGCGACGTTCGCCGACGAACACCTCCGGGGGATCTGGGGCATCTCGTGCCTCGCCCTCGGCACCCCAGGCGTTTTCCATGTCTAGGATGGGGACACCGCAGCGGTCAAACTGGAGTCCACGGCAGGGGTCCGCCAGGGGATGGTACTCGGGCCAGTGCTGTTTGCACAAGGGCTACACGAGGTGCTACGCCCCATCATGGACCGCCACCCCCAGGTGAAGCTCGTCGCGTATCTTGACGACATTACCCTGGTGGGTCGCGATGCGGACGTTCAGGACGCCCTCGATGCTCTGCATCCAGCGCTTCGTAGTTTCGGCTATGAGGTGAACGCGCTCAAAGCGTCGCGATCCAGCGGCCCGAGGCCCAACAGCTCTTCGTCGGAGGCGAAGCGATTCCCGTGGAAATGGGGGTCGCAAAGATATTTGGATCAGCGTTCAGTGTCGACGACGCGGAGGTGGACATCACGCCGTGGTTGTTACAGAGGGTCAAGAAACAGGACCCGTTCTTCGACTTCCTGGCGGGACAGGGCTTGTCTGCACAGTCGAAGCTCATCCTGCTGCGTGCCTCGGGGCTCCCTCGCATGCAGCACCTCCTCCACGCACGGCCCCAGCACCTCCTCCCGCCGCCCTCTACTTCGACGACAAGGTCGAAGAGACACTCCTGCGCGTTCTCCAGGTCTCGTCCCTCCCAGACACGGCAAAGCGCTGAGGGAATTGCCCCTGCCATGGTGGCCTGGGACTGCTGCGGCAGGCCGAGATCGCCTGCTACGCACGTGACGGCGTAGGCCAGAAGGGCGACCAGCACAACACCACGATGAAAGCGGACAAGGACAAGGTTACCTCCTCAATACTCCTCACGGAGCCTGCGAGGAACCTCGTACGAGTCCACAAGAACCCTGGTGCGAACCGAGTGCTGGCCGACCCTAAGGTCGAAATATCAGACGATGCATTCAGGTTCTATCTGAAACACCGCCTGCAGATCGAGGCCTTCCTGGCAACAAGTGTGTCTGCGGTGCGCCAGCGACAAATGCCCACGTCCACACGTGCAGCCAGCCATCATCGAAAGCGAGACTTCACCGCCACGACGAGCTAGCGAAGGTTGTGGCGCGCAGAGTCTGGGCTTCGAGGTCCAACGGGAGCCAGCAGCCTCCACATCGAACGCGACGAGGATCGACGTCCTCATCACCACGTACGGCCGAGTATTCGAGACGGACGTGCGGGTCACTACCCGGGGCCACGCGCCAGCGGTTCGAACAAGGGGCCATGAACGCCGTCTTCGACGAAGATGAGGAAGTACGGCGCCACCATGGAGCGCCAAGGGGTCCTGTTAACACCCCTCATTCTCGAGGCAACAGGCCGCATTCACGATGAGTCACGGAGATGGCTCCGTGCAATCGCGCAGGCCAGACCCGACCAACGGAACTGTGGCACAGCGCTGGACGATCTTATGACAAAGATCGCCCAAACATTGCACGAGACCAACTACCGGCTCGTCAGAGGTGGTGGACGGAAACCGGAGCTTCCACGCAGGAGTTCCACTAACGCGGACACAGCCACCCATTCCCAACGTACTCGAACATCTAACACTTGAGGAGTCCATGAGGCAGTACCAGCCACAACCGCAACACACCTATACACAACATACATCTCTCACGCATATCAATAACTTTTACAAATCTATATAACATAAGGCCATCCTGTTGTGAAAGAACGCCCTGGAGGAAGAGAAAGACCGAAGAAAAAAGAAACACCATGCGAAAACGTTACCAAACCTCGTGCCACAAGGAAACAAGGACACACATGAATAGCAACATCACCCGTCCCCGACTCCAAGGCATCCCGACCAAACTCGTAGTTTTCACAGCTCTCACTTTCTACCTTTCCAGAATCCGACACCACATTAAAAAATCAAACGCAGGAAATCCCACCGGTAACAAAGCTGAAACAAAACCAGAAAACGAAATGAAGAAAGTGCCACGAAGAAACCAAGGAACGACGCAACGAACTCTCGGGTAACGAAGGCACAGGCGCAACTAATCAGGGCTCTTCATGCCTACTGGAAGGAGTCCTCCCTCTGACTGCGGCCTCATTAACTATATACCCCACCCAGCTGTTTGGATTATATCTCCAGCCAGGCTGACGTGTCTATCTTTCGTTTCTCTTCCTTTATCCTGCGCCATATACCCCACATACACGACCATCACTGGCGCAGGGGGCCCTTGCCATAGGATGAATCGCAAACAGAAGGCCATGGCCACGAAGTAAGTACCCTGAGGTACCATTCCTACAGCCCCTATCCGCCGCTCGCCATCCAGACAGTACAAACGAGATCCTCCTGCGGCCCACGAAACACACCGGAGAATGGGGAAGCCCGGCCGTCACCCCCTCGGCTCTCGGAACACAAACGTCTCAACATCCCGTTGGCGTACTTGCATTGGGATCAAGAGCCTGCCCGTGAACCCACCCAGGGCGTCGAGGAGGAGGAGGCCCACACCCCTCCTCAGCTCTCACCGGAGGTCCACGCGTCAGACGAAGTGACGCGGGTGAATGCCCAGCTCCCCGCGCCCCAGCAACAACACCAGGAGTCCGAGGAGGAGCACCAGCATCGCCACCCGAGCCGCACACAGAGGACGACCCATCCTGTACCCACAAACACCGTCCGGTCACCGACCACCAACGCGAGAGGAGGAAGTCAAGTGGGCCTGGACAAACGCCACCTTCTACCCGGTCCACCCTGTACCGGTGGCATCCCTCTGGCACACGGCCCATTGCCCAAATTGGGGTGTGGCCACACTTTCTCAGGACGCAGTCGCATGGTAGACCTCACCACGCACCTTGCCGCACAGCACCCGGGTTTTGGCCTCGACAAAAAAAACTGGTTGACTTTAACCTCTGTCAGTGCCTTCTGTGTCATGGGGTCCTCAGCGGCACATCCGCGGCCCGTACGTCACACCGTCGCCGATGCCACCTACCGCAAGGCCAACTCGTGCCTGCAAGACTTCGCCAAAGGGCCCGCCTCCACCTCCCCAACTATGGATTTTCTCAGCCCCTCCGAACAAGACAATGCTTGGACACACACGCTCCGTATCCTTCACCGCTCTGGATTCAGAACCTGGATTCAGAACCTGGATTCAGAAGATCGGGACGCTCGATTACAGGGCGATGGATGAGGCGCACAGACGACGCCCAACCCAACTCCGCCTGCTTGACCTACCACGGCTGTATCTCCAACCAAAGCCGAGAGGCGAAGACGAGAACTCGGAGAGGCCCCAGGAGGACGACGCCAGAGACCGCACCGCAACTCCTCGTTATGCCCCACCAGACCGACCGCAGCCACAAGCGTCACAGGCACGGACGATGATGACGACGAATGGGACGCGGCATCCTCCGTCTCCAGCCTGGGCCCGCAGCAGGCCACCGACAAACAAAAGGCGCGGGAGAAACGACGAACCATCGCAAGGGTGATGCGATTCCTACGCGTAGGGGCCCTCGGAAGGCCGCCAGAGCAGGAGAGCAGCAGGCACCGATGCTCCCCGCGGACCGCCGAGGCTCCGCAGCGCTCCACCCGGAAGAAGACCAAACGGATTTCCCCGTCCTCCGAAGTGGACACTCACCACCTCACCCGCGGATGCCTATCGCCATCCGTCGTCGGATGTCGAGAAGGAGCCAGCCCAGGGATTGACGGCTGGACGCGTGAGCTCCTCATGCCACTACTGTAACACAAGGACCTCCTAGAGGACCTCACAAATCTGGTACAAGACATCATCAATTGCAACGTCTCCCCCAGCTTCGCCACACGCATCCGAGCGTCCGCGGTACTCCCTCTTAAGAAGGACGACGTCGGAAACGTGCGGCCGATCACGCCGGAGAGTGTGGATGAAGCTCCCATCAATTGTCGCGTTTCATGTACCTGGCGGCCCGCCGGAAGTTCAGGACTACCAGCATGGGGTCTGGGAGATGCGG
The DNA here is from genome assembly GCA_010157825.1 of Vickermania ingenoplastis. Taxonomy (NCBI): domain Eukaryota; phylum Euglenozoa; class Kinetoplastea; order Trypanosomatida; family Trypanosomatidae; genus Vickermania; species Vickermania ingenoplastis. Next base: position 11,453 of record VFSE01000191.1, read on the forward strand.
CCGTGGCCGTCAAACAGATCCGGCAAGCGAGGACCTCTGACCCCCGAAACATCGTGGTCGCGCTCGACGGCAAGAACGCTTACAACGCGGTAAGCCGTCGCAAAGATACTCGGGCGACGTTCGCCGACGAACACCTCCGGGGATCTGGGGCATCTCGTGCCTCGCCCTCGGCACCCAGGCGTTTTCCATGTCTAGGATGGGGACACCGCAGCGGTCAAACTGGAGTCCACGGCAGGGGTCGCCAGGGGATGGTATCGGGCCAGTGCTGTTTGCACAAGGGCTACACGAGGTGCTACGCCCATCATGGACCGCCACCCCAGGTGAAGCTCGTCGCGTATCTTGACGACATTACCCTGGTGGTCGCGATCACGGACGTTCAGGACGCCCTCGATGCTCTGCATCCAGCGCTTCGTAGTTTCGGCTATGAGGTGAACGCGCTCAAGAGCGTCGCGATCCAGCGGCCCGAGGCCCAACAGCTCTTCGTCGGAGGCGAAGCGATTCCCGAAAGTGGGGTCGCAAAGATATTGGGAGCAGCGTTCAGTGTCGACGACGCGGAGTGGACATCACGCCGTGGTTGTTACAGAGGGTCAGAAACAGGACCCGTTCTTCGACTTCCTGGCGGGGGACAGGGCTTGTCTGCACAGTCGAAGCTC
>VFSE01000192.1:0-41889 GCA_010157825.1 Vickermania ingenoplastis
AGAAAGTTCAAAAGCCTGGGTACGTAGAGTTGTACCTTTTGAACCTCTCACCGCATGCGAGTGCGATGTCGAACAAGAGGCGCCAATTGGCCTCTATTTTTTTGCCCGGTGCATATGCAGCGCCATCACTATCACTACTATCCGTTCTTCAGAATAAAACAGAATATGTGCGCGCCTCCGGAACCGACTACCTACCATCGAAGAAACCATAGAAGATGAGAGAGACCAGGAAGAACAACAATCAATACCAGGAAAACATTTTTCAGAGAAAATACAAGGTAAAGCATGCTAATGCAGCTCAAGCGAAGACTCTATGGGACTCGTGTTCGACAGAGCATCTGCGGAATGGAACAGTGGAGTGTCGTGGAGCGGTGTATCCCATTTTGTTCTAGACTCCTCCCTGTCAGACCTCAAGGGGTCCGTAAACCCTGCACCTGCGCTACGCCAGTTTGACAGGGCAATATTTCGCACCGTCCTCGTCCTCCTCCTCGCCCCCACGCTGCGGGACAGCACCGGACGGGTGGCGCACGGGTACAGGGGGTAGGAGCGGCTAGTGGAGTAGACATTTCAGGGGCCTGTGACGATGACTGTGGCGCTCCAGGAGGAGGCACGACGTCTGGCGGCTGAGCGAGACTTAGACTGGAGCCTCGGGCTAGGCTGCGTGCGTGGCCCCGTTTTCTCATAGCTCGGCTGGGATTCACCGCCCTTTCGGTGAGAGCAGCATCGAACAAGTTTAGCACACAATAAGACCGTGTACAAGCTCGTGATCACAATTGTCAGCAGCGCCCCATGAATATGAAAAGGAGTAGGAAAATCGGGCTCATGGGACCTGCAGAACTTCTGAATCTCTTCCACACTTTGTGGCACAGTGTAATAATCGGCACCAGAAATAGTGTTGCAAAGAGTCTGCTGGAAGCCGGTATCTCGATTATTTATGGGATTCCTTAAAGGATCAAATTCATCAAGGACTTCATTCTTGGATGGAATAGAATTGCTTTCGTATTCACCACCATTGGGATCAGCTCCCTTTGTTGGGATCCTGAACTCGACTGCACCGTTTTATGACTCTCTTCATCGATATTATGAGCAGAACGAGGGTCTTCACGCTGGGATAGCTGCTTCTTTATTTCTCGAATCTGTCTGGCTAACTCCTCCTCTTCCCGGCGCAGGCGCTCCTCTTCAGCTTCCTTCTCGAGGCGTTGCTGCTCCCGCTCACGTGCAGCTTCCTCCTCTTCCCGGCGCAGGCGCTCCTCTTCAGCTTCCTTCTCGAGGCGTTGCTGCTCCCGCTCACGTGCAGCTTCCTCCTCTTCCGGCGCAGGCGCTCCTCTTCAGCTTCCTTCTCGAGGCGTTGCTGCTCCCGCTCACGTGCAGCTTCCTCCTCTTCCCGGCGCAGGCGCTCCTCTTCAGCTTCCTTCTCGAGGCGTTGCTGCTCCCGCTCACGTGCAGCTTCCTCCTCGGCGCAGCTCTCGCTTCCTTCTCGAGGCGTTGCTGCTCCCGCTCACGTGCAGCTTCCTCCTCTTCCGGCGCAGGCGCTCCTCTTCAGCTTCCTTCTCGAGGCGTTGCTGCTCCCGCTCACGTGCAGCTTCCTCCTCTTCCCGGCGGCGCTCCTCTTCAGCTTCCTTCTCGAGGCGTTGCTGCTCCCGCTCACGTGCAGCTTCCTCCTCTTCCCGGCGCAGGCGCTCCTCTTCAGCTTCCTTCTCGAGGCGTTGCTGCTCCCGCTCACGTGCAGCTTCCTCCTCTTCCCGGCGCAGGCGCTCCTCTTCAGCTTCCTTCTCGAGGCGTTGCTGCTCCCGCTCACGTGCAGCTTCCTCCTCTTCCCGGCGCAGGCGCTCCTCTTCAGCTTCCTTCTCGAGGCGTTGCTGCTCCCGCTCACGTGCAGCTTCCTCCTCTTCCCGGCGCAGGCGCTCCTCTTCAGCTTCCTTCGAGGCGTTGCTGCTCCCGCTCACGTGCAGCTTCCTCCTCTTCCGCTTCCTTCTCGAGGCGTTGCTGCTCCCGCTCACGTGCAGCTTCCTCCTTTCCCGCGCAGGCGATCTCCCTCCTCCGTTAGCCGGCGTAATTCCTCTTTGTGTTTCTCCAGTTGTTGCAATTTCTCTTGAATTTCACTTTGCAACATAGCGGTTTTGGCGTCAATATCGACAGCCTGCTCAGAAATTTCCTGTTGTGTGAGGGCATTCAAGTCGTCACGGGATCGTAGTACTGGATCGCCAACATAATTTTCAGTGTCAGTTTCAGCAGTCACCCGAGCACACTGTGTTACTGCTATGAATAGTAGTAGCAGCAGCAGCAGTCTCATTCGCCATGCTTTTTGATTCCTAGAGGACATTTCTGTTGCCCCCAAGAAGAATAAGTGGGGCAGAACGATGTTGCGATACGTCGGAAACACAAAAGCAGAGAAAGCAATGGTGAGAAATGAGAAGAATTAGAAACGTAATAGCGGGGGCAGAGAGTACGATTGCTGTTTAGTAATTAATCCCTCACAGAAAAAACGAATTGTGTGTTATTTCCGTTGCTTACTGCCGCATTTGTAAGGTGAAAATGTGAAAGGTGAAAATCATACAGATGATCAGCGGATGAAACACGGTCTCTTTGAGCCTACGAATGGCATAGAAGACGAGGCAGGTAACGGTGATGCAACAGAAAGGGATGTAAGTCGTGAGTAGACAGAGGGATGGGGGTCAAGCGTCGGAGCTACCAAGTATGATATTTTTATAAGGGTAGAATCATTCAAAGGGTGGGGAGAAACAAAGATCAACGGTTCTTGCTAGGGAGATAGAATGAGGTCTGCTCATCACCCAAGATATCATCAACTTTGACGGGTACGACGCTCCCATGTTCTGTTTCCACAACCATTTGCGTTCCGCCAATGCGAGTGGGAACGCATGGAGGTCGGTTTTGTAGCTCTTTTGGAATAGGTGGCGGCTCATCGTATCCAACTTCCTCTAGCGTTTTGCAGGGCCCCAGTGCCGCGCCGCTAAACGGGTCATGAGTTCTGGCTTTCGGTTTGGGCACGTGAATCTCAATAATTTCCATCTTTTTTGACTCGTTCTTCTTCTCCCCAGGGCTAGCTGCTGCAGATTTCTGAGACCGAGCTTTTGCTTGAGACGCTTTATCTGAATTCATTTTTGCTACTATCTCTTCCGAGGTAGAAATACGGTTGGTGGCTGCACGCAACTCGGCATCACCAGCTGCTTTTGCATGCTTGAGCTCATCTTTCTTTGCTTTCAGTACCAAAATAACATTTTTGTACTCACGCTCGGAAGCGATAAATAGCGGATCTTTTCCATCCTCGTTGGTAAGCTTGAGGTTAGCACCGCCGACCATAAGGTAGTACACAGCTCTGTGTCGGCCATGTTTGGCCGCGCAAAAGCACGGCGTTTCCTGCTTTGCATTCCGAGCGTTCACATTGGCTCCTTTCTTTAGAAGCAACTGAATCAGCCCCTCGTAACCTAGTCGACTCGCCGCATGCAGTGCAGTGTCCTTCCGCCCGGTGCTCGTGGCGTTGACGTCCGCCCCGTTAGAGAGGAGAAGCTGAACCACATCCTCTCGATTCTGGAACGAAGCAATGAACAGTGGTGTTTCTCCATCATCTCCTTTCACATCTACACCAGCGCCAATCTTTAGTAGCTCGGCGATGGTGTTGACATTAACGCATGTTTTCATACAGGCGTAGTACAGCGGAGTGCCTTCCTTATTCACCTTGTTCACATTGGAAGGTGTAAACTGGCGGCGGACCCCATCGAGGTCATTGTTGATCAAGCAATCAAAATCTGCCATTTTTGGATTGGTTCAGTCCTGATATCCAAGTAAGAGCCCGAGAACTGCTATTAGAACAGTATAGAAACCAGCGAAAAAAAGAAAAACAGTGCAATTCATACCCACGTATATCTGGTGCATACTTTGGCGTCTCAGTAATTTTTGAAGGGAGGGCTACGCCTCATGAAAATGACAAATTATTGACATGACAGAACAATAGTAGTGATCTTACTCACATATTTCTTACTCGAAAAATCTTTATGTTCACGTTTCATTGAGTTAATCTTCTTCGACTTTATTCTCCATAGAACAGAAAATGTCGTGTAACCAGGGAGCCTCTACAGCTCGTCTTCCACATAAGTGAATTGTGGAATATAGGGAGCGTCCGCACCATTGCAGTTTTGGGAGCAGGTATAGACGATAACATTGCTGAAGTGAAGATGTTCGTTCTTTCCCTCGCCAACCTCTCGAGTAAGGTAGTACACTACTGGGGCAGTTAACTGTAACTCAAACTGCAGCTTCCCTCCGCACTTGCTACATGGAGGCGGTGCTATCTCTTCCAACGACGTCCGCAAAGGCTGCCCTCCAGGGCACCACCGAACGCACTGCGTAGGATTGTTCTGGATGCGATCCATATAATTTTGAATCCATTTATCCACTTTGGAAGCATCATCTATCTCACCCTCTGACTGCTCTATCAGCTGAGATACATCCCCAAACTTTCGATGGACCTCCTCCTCCACTAATTTGATATCTTTGATCTTCTCTTTAAAGATATCTAACGGCAACCCGTTTGTGTATACTATTCCTGATTTCGGTTGAAGAACAGATCCATATTTCGCAAGAAGAAATTCATCTTTGGGGTGAAGAGAAAAGGGTTCTATTTCATTTGTTTTTTGGGGGGATATCATTAATCAGTGGGGCATCTCCATCCTCTTCATCACCCCACTCTACATCTTCGGCGAATAAAGCTGTTTCAATCCCCCCGTTTCGATTCCGCTTCACGTTCATGAGCTGCTTTTTTCTCTTCGAAATACTTGCGGTTGAAGTTTTGGCTTCTCAAAGCAAAGCAAACCGATGTCCTAGATTTTGAAAGATTAAAATCTTGCCCATCTCCCTTGCTCAATTTTGCTGATGCGCTCCTGCTGCAGGACGAGCATGTCAGCACATAAATGACTCTATCGTCGCAGCCGGTAGGGGCAAAAAGATGAGCTAGCAAAGACACAGATTCACTAGAATGGCACTTGGGGCACTGAAAATATTTTTGGGCATTTTCACATTCTCTGAAAAGAAAAATGTTACCACCAATTCTTGACGTTTCGATCTCCATGATGTCATCAGTGGGGGGCTGCTGCGGAGCACCAAGCCAGATATCCTGTGGCATGTTTTACGCACGACGGAATTAAAAGAAACTATATATATACCGTTTATTATAGTAGATTATGCCACATCATCGGGCCTCATTTTTTGAAAGAAAGAAAGAAAAATGAGTAATGTCATTTATTTTTTCATTTCTTTTGTTTTGATTCTTTTAGAGATGTCAACGATCACCAATCAGCTCAAAAAAAGCAACAGACTTGTCGCTAACAACTTTTTTTGCCTTGAAAAACATAATATAATATAAAACTATAATATATAATATAATATATTACAGTGTTGTATTTCCACCAAATAGTTCAATGAAAGGAGTTGATAGCCAATTTCTACCAAATGCACTTTGAAGGTAATACGTTGAATTTTGAGGGCAGTAAACACTTACGTCCATAAGCGAGCATTGCTTCAGCGGCAATAGCTCCTTCTCAAGCGAAACACCGGATGCGGTTTCAACAACTCCAGAGTGGAACACTGCTTCATTAAATACGGCGCAGATGCTGCTACTGCACATTTTCCACTGAGGCAACTTCTCTCCATTAGTGAAGAGCGTGGTCGAGAAGCAAGCAGTGTGCAATTGGTTATATATAGCCATATTGTTTGGCTTTTGAGCAATTCAAATTTTAAATCTGAGTCCCATAAAATTAATTTACCCATTCGAGTCGCCCCCAAAAGAGTGCCGTTCCGGAGCCAGAACAGCGCGTTGTTGTTATTTAGAACGTTCACAGTGCATGTGAGTGCGTCATTGAAAACCGTATAGCGGTCGAAATAAACGTTGTAGCAGAAGCTGATCGTGGCAAAAGTTGCGATGCACAACACAACGCATAAACCAATTTTAGTGCATATCCTTGCAGCTTGATAGTGATCTTTATCTTCAGTAGAACCACAGTTGTGGCTATGATCGCATTTTTGTGGAGGATTTGTCATTGTATAGAAGTCAAAATTGAATTTGCTGTTGCAAGTAAGGGAGGAAACAGGTGTTCAGAATATGAACAAAGAAGAAGATGAAAGGACCACAGTAACAAAAAAGACAGAAATTAGAAAAAAGTTCATAAATCTGATAAATAAGAAAAAGAACTTTTAAAAAGAACTTTTGAATGTACCACCAGGAAACCAGAAGCTTTGAGCCATTATAGCATTTTCTTTTATCGCCAACAGGAAGGTAATTCATCATCAACAAGAGTAATAAGAAATATTTAAGCATCGTAGGCATCTAGCAGTATCACATGTCTCTTTTTTTTTCCTGCTTCTTCTTTGTCATTTTATTTTGATTACTATTGATTTTATTTTCAATTTAATTTTTGTTTTATTATTATTATTATTATTATTATTATTATTATTATTATGTGTGTGTGTGTGTGTATCACGGTGCAGTAAAAAAGAATTCAGAAAAAAAAAAGAGACTAGCTCTGCATCAACATTAATACGTTCAATAGTACAATCCACGATTCCAGCACCAATAATGGTCATTATAATGCTAGAATAAATATTTATGGTAACACTTTACTCCTCCTAATAATATTATTATTATTATTATTATTATTATTAAAATAGCAACAATAAATTATAATAATTAAACAATAAATACAAGTATTTATATTAGTATTACTATTAGTATTAGTATATTAGTAGTAGTACTACTTAGGATGAAAGAAGATAAAATAAACAAATACATAAAAAAGAATGGAGCAACAACAGCTTCGCCTAATACTTACAAAAAATAAAACAAAATAAATTAAAAAGAAAAAATCAATCAATGTACACATATTCTTTAATATAAAGAATAAGATACATTTGTGACGCGTGAATAAGCAATCAGCAGGTAAATAAGTAAACATATTTGTCTCGCGCAAAAAAAATGTAAAGTAACGACCTTAACAAGTAATTAGCTCAGATCATAGGGAAATATTAATATTATAAATAAATAAATAAAATCAACAATAATATTATTAGTAGCGTATATTATTATTTGTATCAGAGCAAAGAGTAACCCAGATATTAAGAGATTTATTTTATTTATTTTTTCATGTTGTTGTTTATCGGATCTCTCCTTCGTTAATTAATCGGCTGAACGGTGGACACTATAAAAATAAATAAAAAAAATGAGAAATGCTTAATGCAAAGCCAAAAAATATTATTATGATGATGATAGACGGAAAATACGTCTCTCTATTTATTCCTAACGATTTTGATACGCTGCCTCTAATCTTTTAGTACCATGCCAGCATTATCGGTAATAATAAAAGGGGTAGGAAATTCAACAAATAATATTCCACTTATTATTATTGAGTATGTCAGAATTTTCGATAAATAATCCATAATTCTCAGGTAATTATTAGCAGTAAAAAATAAAACAAAATAAAAAACTTTCTTTTTATTATTCTATAATTTGTATTATGAATATTATTATTAGTAGCAGTATTATTATACTCATTATTCCTAATAATTAGTTATAGTTTTATTAATTTATTATTAGTAGTGGTATTAGTATCAGTAATATTATTCTTATTATTATCGTTATAATTATTTATATGAATAATTTTTGGGAAACCTCAGAACATCCAGCTCACCTCCAGCCAATATATCCAATCATTGGAGTTGTTAAACTAGTCCTAAAAGTTCACATTTTTTGAAGCTGATAATTCAAGTACCTGCATCAAATATCGGCAACAATAATAATTGCAGAAGTACTAAACAATAGTTAAATTGATTAATATTAATATTAATATTGCTCATTGGTCGATACTCGCTGGTAGCATGATGGCTTCCTATTTCTCTTCACTATTTCCATTATATAATCATTTATTTTGCTTGCGCTGACCCTGTTTCGAAGAGTACCCAAAACATTAAACCTTCGGAGTACTGAATAAAAAATAAAGAAAGAAGACCACAAATTTACATTTTAACACAAGGGTGGCCTTAGCGATGGGTGCTCTCCTCCGTCGCCTTGCTGCGGCCCACGCGCCGATGCCCCACTAGAATGGAAAACCAAAGCTCGCAAAAGCAGGGGCCTAGAGCGCAACGCGGGAAAAAAAAATCCCAGAACAAATGCGAAGGAGAACTTCCACTCCCGGGGAAGCCGTTTCTCCTGCCGAAGGACGCCCCACAGCTACCCGAAAGAGAATGCCGCGCGGGGCCCATGTGGCGACATCCCCGCCCTCAACATCGGCGCCAACCTCACCGCAGCCCTTCGAGGTTTTATATTTTTTTTTTGAAGAAAATTGAATGCGGCACAGCCGACAGCATAAAACGTACAAAAACACAAAACGGAACAAAACGCACACGACTCATCAAATAAATAAAAAGAGCCTACAGTAAACCCAAATGGAAAATGGAAACGCAAAAGGTCTCCGCTACCTTCCCCACCGCAAAAGAACAAAGACAATACATCAAAAGGTTTTTTTTTTGTTTGTTTCTGGAGGAAGGCAGAAATATGAGAGCGGCTTGGTTGCCACCAGATGATGAAAAGCGAGGGCCCAGCAGTAACCAGTTACCACGGACGGTTTGGGACTATGCGCACCCCTAGTACCGTAAGTAACGAAGGAACGGGCGCAACTAATCAGGGCTCTTCATGCCTACTGGAAGAGTCCTCCCTTTGACTGCGGCCTCGACATATACCCACCCAGCTGTTTGGATTATATCCCAGCCAGGCTGGCGTGTATGTATCTCTGTTCTCTTCCTTTATCCTGCGCCATAAACCCCACATATATGACCATCACTGGCGCAGAGGGCCCTTGCCATAGGATGAATCGCAAACAGAAGGCCATGGTCACGAAGTAAGTACCCTGAGGCACCATTCCTACCACACACGCGTTACTTACTTGCACGGTCGCCACCTCGGTCTGCGATCTCTCCCGCACAAAGACAGGGACAAAAAACAAAAAAACAAAAAAAAACCCTAGTACTCCATCCAGGCGCCGACTCGCTCGTGGTTTGGCATCGGCCAGTTTCCCATGCCATCTTGAGCTCTTTTGGCCCCTCGGATATTCTTCACGGAGGGGGCCGCGTGGAACAACGAACCTTGCGGTTGGGAGGGGGGGGGGGGCCTCCTCTTCACTTGAAGTCGACCACCAGACACCGCAAAGCTCTCATCTTCCTGTTTGGTTCTTTCGAAAAACTGCCGAGTTTGGTGCATATATAAAATGTGGTCAGTTATGGAGGGAGGGCTAGTGCTTCATTCGTCTTTCATCCGAATTTCAGCGTCGGAACACTTACTGCATAGATTTATAGCAATTTCCCCCTGGCGTGGCCAACAGCCCAAAAAGTGTGGGCTTAACAAGCCCAGGGAGGGAGGGACGAAAAAAAGCCCTCAAATGCTTCTACGCCGTATTAAGCGGACCTGGTGGGAAACCGAGTTCAGCATTCGGCTCACGCAGAACCTCGGTCTGCGAACTCTCCCGCGCAAAGACAGGGACAAAAAAAAAAAAAAACATGGGCTGCTCACGAAGCCATTGTTCACGCTCAGAGGAGGGCGAGTTTTTTCGGCGGAATAGGAAGGGGCTACTCGCCAAGCAAGCTTTTCGAGTACGCCCACGACCTATGCATCGCAACGGTATCGAGGTCACCTTCTTCCAGATTAGCGGCCCATCCAATTCGGCTGATACATTATCGCTTGTCTTTTTGGGTAAATTGAAAGGGGGTCAATCGTATGCGCGCCAGCAGCTAAGACAACGCTATTTTTGTCACCCTGTTATTGTGACCCTGAACCAAACTAACGCAAAGAGTCACAAACACACTTTCCCATATTCGCAAGCAAAACAAAGATAAATAGCTAGAATACAAGTGTGGACACAACCGGACCTAGTCCACCAACCAAAAATTGAATCCCGAAGGTATTCCGTGTCAAAATATCAGTCATGATCTTCTGCCGTCCGCCAAGATGCCCCAAAGAACACCGCAAAAAAACAAAAAACATTGGACATCGGACATGAGGTAGTCACATAGCCCGCTTGGGTTTAAACCAATTATTGTTACGGTTTCTGTACTTTATTGTAGAGAGGGATCTTTTGTCTTGCAGGTAAAAGATCTAATATATAAAGAAATAAAAGAAACATATAGAGAAAAATTTACATTTTAATATTTTAGTTCCCGTGCCCCAGGAAGAAGAAAAGATACAGAGAGGATATTGCCTCAAAAACGAAGGAAACAATGAGACAAAGAGCCGGGAACGCCAAACCAAAAAGATAACTGAATGCGATCGCCCCTTGTTCGGGTGAATCTAGACCACAGAAAATGAATAGAGGTTCTTGCCGTTTCCGGACATGATTCCTACGGATACTTGGCTCAGAGAGAAGGCTGACTCCTTATGTTTTCTTTACTCCTTCTTTCTCCGTTTTCCTAGGGTGCAGGTAAGTCTAGACAAGGGGCCCTTTCCCAAATGCGATGCATTATACGCATGCGAAGGCGCTGCTTCATTTCGTCTTGCCCTTCCTACTTCCTAGGTCCTCGAGGGTGCATTGGCAGTGGGATAGGGGCACCGCCTTTGTATGCCTAGACATGCCTTATACCCTAGGCTAGGGGCTATGGGTTATCACGCCAAGGGGAAGCAGGGGGAAAATGCCTCGAGGACCTAGGAAGTAGGAAGGGACAAGGCGAATGTGATGAAGCAGCGCCTTCGCATGCGTATAATGCATCACATTTGGGAAAGAGCCCCTTGCCTAGACTTACCTGTACCCTGGGAAAAAGGAGAAAGAAGGAGTAAAGAAAACATAAGGAGTCAGCCTTCTCTCTGAGTCAAGTATCCGTAGGAATCAAGTCCGGAAACGGCAAGAACCTCTATTCATTTTCTGTGGTCTAGATTCACCCCACAGCGAGCATGCTTCTATGTACATCGGGCCTCAGCGGTGTCTGTTCGCCTTGAAGGGAGGCCCTCACATACCGGGGACGAAGTGTAACGAAGAGAGGGAAGACAAGTCGTAGCTGCTGGCTTGCGTACGATTTGGCCTCCTCTCGCTTCACCCCCAAAGACACGTGATAATGTATCAGCCGGATTGGATGGACCGCTGATCTGGAAGAAGGTGACCTCGATACCGTTGCGGTACCACAGGTCATGGACATACTCGAAAAGCTTGTTGAGCGAGTATCCCCTTCCTATTCCGCCGAAACCGTTCGCCCGCCTCTGAGCGTGGACGATGGCTTCGTGGTCTGTGACAAGGGCGATTCGGGCTCCGTCCGGAAGTCCCTCTCGCACCAATTGTCCTAGGGCAAGCTGAGCCGCCCGTGGCTCTGCGTGAGCCGAATGCTGAGCGTTAAAGAACCCTCGGTTTCTCACCAGCTCCGCCGAGTAAGGCGAGTTCCGGTTGAAAAACCGCTCCACTTTTGCTGATAAGTGGTTACGGTTCCTCTGCTCTGTTTCGCGCGATAGCACCCCATCCCGCGTACGATGCATCCGTAAAAACGATGGCGTCATAGTACGCCTCATCGTACGTGGGGTGCCTCTCGTCGGCGATGCGCCACCATTCATTCTGGTAGAGCGCTTCCCCGAGTGCTACCATCTTGGCGTGCACCCTAGCGTCGAGGCACGGGAGCTCCGAGTCCCAATCGACGCCTTCTGTGACCCTTCTGTACACCCCGCGATATGCACGCAGTAGTTGGAACGCACTCGCTGGGTTCATGCGAGTGGTGTGGAGGGCATACAGCTCTAGTGAGACTAGAGATACGAATGATCGGCAGCTGAATCTCTGCCTGTAGTGCTAGGCCTAACTTTGCAACGGTTTTGATGGAGTTGCGTATCCACCTCTCTCCTCAAACCACGCGTACTCCTCCCGAGGAAAGTCACGGCCTTTTCTGCCTCCGTTAGAAGCGCCTCGTCGCTCATCGCCATAAGTTCGTCACGGTTCGGGGACGTCAGGAGATTGGCCTCTCTCATGCGCCCCAGTATCTTCCTCACAGTGCGCACGAATTCAGCCTCCTGACCTTCCTTCGCTGCTATGAGGACGTTGTCGATCAGGGTGTGGACTGCCACCTCTGTCTCTACGTCCACGATAGTCCACGTCACGGCCTGGCCCACTGCCACGCTCCATCTTGCCCCCGTCGGCAACGTCTTCAGGCGAAAGAAGTCCTTCCCCTTCCGAAAGACAAACTTGTTCCTCATCTCTCCTGGTATCGGGATCGCGTCGTAGAAGGCTTCGAAGTCGATCTGCAGCATGTACTTGCACTGCCGCAGTGACTGCCTTCTGCCCAAGCGTGTCGGGTACATGACGTTGGGTACGTCGCTGGTCCGGATAGCCGTGTTGAGGTGAGGCTCGGTGATGAGCCGACGCCTGCCCTTCATCTCTGGCACCGCGAACACGTTCACACCGTGGTATCCCCAGGGAGTTTGTTCTCGCCCAGCGTATCAGCGCCGATCGCTTCAAACTTCCCCATCTCTACCGCTTGCTGGATATCCTCTCGGGATAGCTGCGTTGGCTCTATCGTCCTCGACGTCCAAAAGCCTTCGTACGTCTGCGGATCGAAATACTTCTGCACTCCGAGTAGGAAATCCTTGGTGGCGGAACGTGCCGTTTCCATTTGAAGGACGGCGTTCATGTCCAGGAGGGTGGTATGCTTCAGGTGAAGCCTCCACTTTTTCATAGGGCCTGGTCGTGCCGGATTAACGACGCCCTGCATGCGTTGTATCTCCATATACAACGATACTTCGTTAATCCCCAACTCCTTGGTTGACGGAGCCTTCGAGCCTATGGATTCGGCTCGGGTGGTGGAGGAGGGCGGCGCTGTCCTGCGCCATTGCGGCCTCCCGGGTTTGATGGCGGCCAAAACCCAAGTATATCTCCAGGGTCTCGAGCCGCTTGTGCCCGGTAAGTCTCATCAGTTCCGCTGTCGGCACTCCCTTCGCCGCCAGGTGATGAATCGCGCCCTCTCACCGATGTCAGCGCTGACTCTGTTCTCTCTCGGAGAGCTGCCCGAATGCGATCCCTGAGATCCTCGTGATCCGGGAAAAGCTTCCGCCCGGGGAGTCCTCGCCAGGATCCTGGAGAGGTCGTTCGCTTGCTCCACTCTCAGCGTTGAGCCGGCCGCGTAAACCCTCTGAACTTCGCCCCTTCCCGTAGCGCTGGGTCACCACTAGGCCGTACGTCCCGTCCTCTCTCGGATCCTTCTCGAGACTAATGTCTCGCTGGCGGAGACGCCACATCCCCGGCCCTCGCTGCCAGACACCACATCATGGCCAAGAAGAGAGCTGCCCGGGCTGCTGCGACTCAGAGAGCGGATCGCCCGCTGCACTGTGCAGGGTCACCGGTGATGCTGGCTCCGACGGACTCTCCTCATCATCCGCACGATTGTCTTCGCCGTGTTCCACCGGGGAACTCGTTGAGGTGCACACCGTGGGACTCCGTTGTGTAGAGGGAAGGTTCCGCAGGGCTCCTGCCATCGACGACAACTCCTTGTCCACTGTCGCTGGGCGCCACCCTCTCGCCTTGGCATCCATCAGGACGCATCGGATCGTCGCCGCTGCGATGTTCTGCCCTAAGTACTCCACGGGCATCGCTTGCAGCTTTCGTAGGCAGCGGATGTGGTGGTAACGCGTTGGCTTGCTGACGGCGTTCCATGAGACCATCTCCTGGTGTGGAGGCTTGTGGCTGAATATGTGCCAAGTCCTGGGGCAGGTAACCGAGCCTCCTGGCTGGCTGCCCTCGCTGTTTAACAGGAACGTGGGCTCGTCTCGTAGGATCTCCTGGTACTCATCCTGATCCTGGGCCTCGTTTCCTGGTTCGTTCTCCCGTGTCGCGGGTGCGCTTGTCACGGATGTCCTTCTCGATTGTGGCCGGGTGGTGCTTTGCTGGGGCCTCGCCGGGTATGTCGTCACACCTCGGGCAGGTACAACCCAAGCACTGCCTCAGATACAACCGTCGTGAGGCGGTAGTACGCACCATCAGCTTCTGTTACTAGCTGTGCTCCAACTCGAAAAGACATTCCCTCGATAGTGCCCGGCAAGCATCCCGCTGACGCTGCTCGAACGAACATGTGAGCGTTTGTAAGTGGCCGCTCAGCCAGTTCTCCTTCCGTGTCGCTGCCGATCCACAACGATAGAGGGAAACCCATCTTCGCAAGAGCCTCTATGACGTCTCGCGGAGTCTTCGCCCCAAAGCTGTTATGGTACACTCGATGGCCTACATTACCGATAGCTAGGGAGCGGGTGCCGTTGTCCGCCACGTTTGCGAGCGCAGTGGCGACGAGAAAATAGCCTATTCTCCTTCTTCTCGCCGCCATTGCCGACGTGCTTGCTAACGCGAGTTGCTGCTGCACCTTCAAAGACACCTCATCCACCTGAGTCTCTTGCCCAGATGAGGAATCCACCGCCTGCGTGATCGGCGCCTGCGACTCCGGTATGGTCTCCGCTTCTGGTGACAGTAGGGGTCCGCTTCTTGTGTAGCGTATGTCTCTGCTACTGGTGTGTGCGGCGCCTCTTGCGTGGGTCCCTCCGATGGTGGGGGCACTGCCTCGCTGGCTGCCGGCACTCTTGTGCTGGGGGTTCGGCGCTTCGGGCCTCCTCCGTCCAGTCGTGTGTCCACCCGAAGGAGCTCGTCCTCCATGTGTCGTAGGAATACGTCCTTGGGGGTCTTCTCCTTCGCGCATCTGCTGAGGAGGCTCCGTAGTCGTTCAGCAATATTGTGTGGGGATGCCACACCGACTCGGAGGAACTCCGCGAAGAAGGTGGCGGCCATGTACAGGCCGCAGTCGTCGCTCCCTGGCCGCTGCCGAGGGCACCGGAGACTGGTGATGCGCAATCCTGGCCACAGCTTTTTCATGGCCCTACGCAAGTCTCTGTGCACTATCGGCGATGGTGCGGAATCTACAATTTCCAAGCTCTCGTTTCTTCGCCGGGTCAACCGCAGGATACCAGCTATCCAGTGGTGGCGAATAAAGAGCGGAAAGTAGATGACCCTCTGGGAGGACAGCTGCTCACGAATCCGCGTGACGTGAGCGGGGGTCAGGTAGGGGAGGGTGGCGCAGGAAAGTACCTTCTCGCGCGGAAGGTACCGGGCGAAGACATCATCGAGCTCCACATTGGATGTCTTGCCATGCGCGAAGTTGCCTCCGAAAAGTAGGCGGCCTGCCGGCGGAAAAGAGGCAGGCCACTCTAGTTTTTTCTCCCCTGCGTTGGGGCAATGGAGCCGTCCGGCATCTCCGTCGCCCCCCATGCCGGAGCGAAGCCCTTCCCGCCTTTCTCCTTTGGAGCAAAGTGCTGCTGGAGAGTACGCGGAACCTCCGTGGACCGAGACTTTTTGGACAGCTCCTCAATCCTTTTCTCCGCCTCCCGCAGCTTCTTCCGGAGGACCGCGTTCTCCTCTCAAGGCTCGCTTTCGACCGACCACCCTCGCCGCCAAACAGCACAGAATCCTCCGACCGGAAGAAGTCCTGCGGCACTTTCTCATCTGCCGACGCCTCCCTTCCACCGCCCACAAAGAGGTGACGGTGGCAGGCAATGATGTCGCTGTTGACCGACCTGCAGGATTGGGGTGGGAAGAGGGGAGAAGCTGCCCAGGTACTTCCCGTGCAGCATCTTGTCCGCACTGTCCATGCTGCGCGATGGCTCCGAAGTTGTGGAGCTGGTAGCGCGACATACCGGGAACGCGGAGGATGATAGCGGCGAGCAAACGACACGCCTCGGCGGAGCCCTCGAAGAACAGGAGGTACTGGAGCGCCAGCACCTCAAAAGGAGAGGTGTGGCGTCCTTCGCCTTCTCTCACCTCTCGCCGCAGCTCATCCAGCTTTGCTGCCTGGGCGTCCTTGAAGAGCGCCTCGTACGACGCCTTGTAGGTGGCCATAACCCCCATCCAAGGTGCGTTCTGGGTCGCGATCTGCCCCGACATCAGCTCCACGAAAGGCGCGAAGTCGATCGACGCCACGATCGGTTGCGTCGGGGCATCCTGACGGATACCTGCCAGGATATTCTGCACCTGGGCCTGGTGCTGCTCCGCCGTCAAAGATCCTGCAGCCAATGCTGCAGCCAGCGTGTTGATCGTCGCATACGCTGTCGAAATGTCCATTTTTTTTTTTTTGAACTCTGAAGCTGGAGGCTGAAGATCTTGAGGCTAGAGGCTATGGGTTATCACGTCAAGGGGAAACAAGGAGAAAAGGTGATAGAAAACCATCTTAGCAGCACAAGTAGACAACACAAGAAAACAAGAGAAACGTATCGTTCCTGAGACATTGTAATACTTCGTTTCCCTCAACCAAACTCAGGAATAGAATGTCTTCCTTCCTCCAGCCAGTGCGATTTTTGGAGACTCCCTCCCATTTATACACCTGACACACCGTAGGGACCCCTTTGCTTCCCTCTCCTGCCTCGTAAGGAAGGCAAAAGCGCAACTAATCAGGGCTGTTCATGCCTACTGGAAGGGGTCCTCCTTTTGACTTTTTTTTTTTTTTTTGTCCCTGTCTTTGTGCGGGAGAGATCGCAGACCGAGGTGGCGACCGTGCAAGTAAGCAACGCGTGTGTAGTAGGAATGGCACCTCAGGGTACTTACTTCGTGACCATGGCCTTCTGTTTGCGATTCATCCTATGGCAAGGGCCCTCTGCGCCAGTGATGGTCTTATATGTGGGGTTTATGGCGCAGAGTAAAGGAAGAGAAACGAAAGATAGACACGTCAGCCTGGCTGGAGATATAATCCAAACAGCTGGGTGGGGTATATAGTTAATGAGGCCGCAGTCAAAGGGAGGACTCCTTCCAGTAGGCATGAAGAGCCCTGATTAGTTGCGCCTGTGCCTTCGTTACTTCCGAGTTCGTTGCTTCGCTCCTTGGTTTCTTCGTGGCACTTTCTTCATTGCGTTTTCTGGGTTTTGTTTCAGCTTTGTTACCGGTGGGATTTCCTGCGTTTGATTTCTTTTCATGTGGTGTCGGATTCTGGAAAGGTAGAAAAGTGAGAGCTGTGAAAACTACGAGTTGGGTCGGGATGCCTTGGAGCCGGGGGACGGGTGATGTCGCTGCTATTCATGTGTGTCCTTGTTTCCTTCTGGCACGAGGTTTGGTAACGTTTTCGTATGGTGTTTCTTTTCTTTCGGTTCTTTCTCTTCCTCCAGGGCGTTCTTTCACAACAAGATGGCCTTATGTTATATAGATTTGGAAAAGTTATTGATATGTGGGAGAGATGTATAAAAGTTGTGTATAGGTGTGTTGCGGTTGTGGCTGGTGCTGCCTCATGGCTCCACAAGTGTTAGATGTTCGAGTACTTTGGGAATGGGTGGCTGCGTCCGCGTTAGTGGAACTCCTCTCCTGCGTGGAAGCTCCGGTTTCCGTCCACCACCTCTGACGAGCCGGTAGTTGGTCTCATGCAATGTTTGGGCGATCTTTGTCATAAGATCGTCCAGCGCTGTGCCACAGTCCCGTTGGTCGGGTCTGGCCTGCGCGATTGCACGGGGCCTTTTGACTGCGTCCCCATCACCTATATACCCAACCCAGCTGTTTGGATTATATCCCCAGCCAGGCTGAAGTGTATATCTCTCTGTTCTCTTCCTTTATCCTTCGCCATATGCCAAACATATACGACCATCACTGGCGCAGAGGGCTCTTGCCATAGGATGAATCGCAAGCAGAAGGCCTTGGTCACGAAGTAAGTACCATTAAGTAGGCGCCATTCCTACCACGCATTTTCGGGGAGTCTCTACCAGGGTTGTGGACTCTTACGAGGTTCCTCGCAGGCTATCCACGACGCAATATCCAACTACAAGGAGGCGCCAAACGAGCTGGGGACCCCCGCATCCTTTTAGTATGAATGGTGGCAATGTATTAGTTCTGATGGTGTGAAACAATGCTCCACCATAGCCATCGTGGGCCGGGCTGCTAGCCACTATGGGTCGCGTTTAAGATCCACTGCGAAACTAACTTCCCCACATTTAAGGGTACTGTACCCTGGGACACTTTTCAGCTGGCCTATCGCCCAGGGAGTCTTTGAGTTGTTTTTTTTTTTTTTTTTTTTTTTTTGTCCCTGTCTTTGTGCGGGAGAGATCGCAGACCGAGGTGGCGACCGTGCAAGTAAGCAACGCGTGTGTAGTAGGAATGGCACCTCAGGGTACTTACTTCGTGACCATGGCCTTCTGTTTGCGATTCATCCTATGGCAAGGGCCCTCTGCGCCAGTGATGGTCGTATATGTGGGGTATATGGCGCAGGATAAAGGAAGAGAAACGAAAGATAGACACGTCAGCCTGGCTGGAGATATAATCCAAACAGCTGGGTGGGGTATATAGTTAATGAGGCCGCAGTCATAGGGAGGACTCCTTCCAGTAGGCATGAACAGCCCCGATTAGTTGCGCCTGTGCCTTCGTTACTTCCGAGAGTTCGTTGCTTCGCTCCTTGGTTTCTTCACGGCACTTTCTTCATTGCGTTTTCTGGGTTTTGTTTCAGCTTTGTTACCGGTGGGATTTCCTGCGTTTGATTTCTTTTCATGTGGTGTCGGATTCTGGAAAGGTAGAAAGTGAGAGCTGTGAAAACTACGAGTTGGGTCGGGATGCCTTGGAGTCGGGGGGCGGGTGATGTCGTTGCTATTCATGTGTGTCCTTGTTTCCTTGTGGCACGAGGTTTGGTAACGTTTTCGTATGGTGTTTCTTTTCTTTCGGTTCTTTCTCTTCCTCCAGGGCGTTCTTTCACAACAAGATGGCCTTATGTTATATAGATTTGGAAAAGTTATTGATATGTGGGAGAGATGTATAAAAGTTGTGTATAGGTGTGTTGCGGTTGTGGCTGGCACTGCCTCATGGACTCCTCAAGTGTTAGATGTTCGAGTACTTTGGGAATGGGTGGCTGTGTCCGCGTTAGTGGAACTCCTCTCCTGCGTGGAAACTACGGTTTCCGTCCACCACTCCTCTGACGAGCCGGTAGTTGGTCTCGTGCAATGTTTGGGCGATCTTTGTCATAAGATCGTCCAGCGCTGTGCCACAGTCCCGTTGGTCGGGTCTGGCCTGCGCGATTGCACGGAGCCATCTCCGTGACTCATCGTGAATGCGGCCTGTTGCCTCGAGAATAAGGGGTGTGAACAGGACCCCTTGGCGCTCCATGGTGGCGCCGTACTTCCTCATCTTCTCGTCGAAGGCGGCGTTCATGGCCTTGCCGCTGGCGCGTGGCCCGGGTAAGTGACCCGCACGTCCGTCCCGAATACTCGGCCGTACGTGGTGATGAGGACGTCGATCCTCGTCGCGTTCGATGTGGAGGCTGCTGGCTCCCGTTGGACCTCGAAGCCCAGACTCTGCGCCCAGTGCGCCACAACCTTCGCTAGCTCGTCGTGGCGGTGAAGTCTTGCTTTCGATGATGGCTGGCTGCACGTGTGGACGTGGGCATTTGTCGCTGGCGCACCGCAGACACACTTGTTGCCAGGGAAGGCCTCGATCTGCAGGCGGTGTTTCAGATAGAACCTGAATGCATCGTCTGATATTTCGACCTTAGGGTCGGCCAG
Source organism: Vickermania ingenoplastis (assembly GCA_010157825.1). Lineage (NCBI taxonomy): Eukaryota > Euglenozoa > Kinetoplastea > Trypanosomatida > Trypanosomatidae > Vickermania > Vickermania ingenoplastis. Next base: position 19,514 of record VFSE01000192.1, read on the forward strand.
CACTCGGTTCGCACCAGGGTTCTTGTGGACTCGTACGAGGTTCCTCGCAGGCTCCGTGAGGAGTGTATTGAGGAGGTAACCTTGTCCTTGTCCGCTTTCATCGTGGTGTTGTGCTGGTCGCCCTTCTGGCCTACGCCGTCACGTGCGTAGCAGGCGATCTCGGCCTGCCGCCGCAGCCCTAGGCCACCGTGGCGCAGGGGCAATTCCCTCAGCGCTTTTGCCGTGTCTGGGAGGGACGGGACCTGGAGCACGCGCAGGAGTGTCTCTTCGACCTTGTCGTCGAAGTAGAGGGCGGCGGGGAGGAGGTGCTGGGGGTCGTGCGTGCGGAGGAGGTGCTGCATGCGAGGGCCCCGAGGCACGCAGCAGGATGAGCTTCGACTGTGCAGACAAGCCCTGTCCCGCCAGGAAGTCGAAGAACGGGTCCTGTTTCTTGACCCTCTGTAACAACCACGGCGTGATGTCCACCTCCGCGTCGTCGACACTGAACGCTGCTCCCAGTATCTTTGCGACCCCATTTCCACGGGAATCGCTTCGCCTCCGACGAAGAGCTGTTGGGCCTCGGGCCGCTGGATCGCGACGCTCTTGAGCGCGTTCACCTCATAGCCGAAACTACGAAGCGCTGGATGCAGAGCATCGAGGGCGTCCTGAACGTCCGCATCGCGACCCACCAGGGTGATGTCGTCGAGATACGCGACGAGCTTCACCTGGGGGTGGCGGTCCATGATGGGGCGTAGCACCTCGTGTAGCCCTTGTGCAAACAGCACTGGCCCGAGTACCATCCCCTGGCGGACCCCTGCCGTGGACTCCAGCTTGACCGCTGCGGTGTCCCCATCGTAGACATGGAGGACGCCTGGGGTGCCGAGGGCGAGGCACGAGATGCCCCAGATCCTCCGGAGGTGTTCGTCGGCGAACGTCGCCTCGAGTATCTTACGACGGCTTACCGCGTTGTAAGCGTTCTTGCCGTCGAGCGCGACCACGACGTTTCGGGGGTCAGAGGTCCTCGCTTGCCGGATCTGTTTGACGGCCACGGCCGCATCTCCCCAGACCCCGTGCTGGTAGTCCTTGAACTTCCGGCGGGCCGCCAGGTCCAGCTTACGGAACGCGACAATTGATGGGAGCTTCATCCACACACTCTCCGGCGTGATCGGCCGCACGTTTCCGGCGTCGTCCTTCTTAAGAGGAGTACCGCGGACGCTCGGATGCGTGTGGCGAAGCTGGGGGAGACCTTGCAATTGATGATGTCTTGTACCAGAATTGTGAGGTCCTCTAGGAGGTCCTTGTGTTCCAGTACTGGCATGAGGAGCTCACGCGTCCAACCGTCAATCCCTGGGCTGGCTCCTCTCGACATCCGACGACGGATGGCGATGGCGACATCCGCCGGTGTGAGGGTAAGGTGAGTGTCGACTTCGGGGGGGCGGGGGAAATCCGTTTGGTCTTCTTCCGGGTGGAGTGCGCGCAGCGGAGCCTCGGCGGTGGCCGCGGGGAGCATCGGTGCCTGCTTCTGCTCTCCTGCTCTGGCGGCCTTTCCAAGGGCCCCTACGTGTAGGAATCGCATCACCCTTGCGATGGTTCGTCGTTTCTCCCGCGCCTTTTGTTTGTCGGTGGCCTGCTGCGGGCCCAGGCTGGAGACGGAGGATGCCGCGTCCCATTCGTCGTCGTCATCGTCCGTGCCTGTGACGCTTGTGGCTGCGGACGGCGCTTCCTGTGGGCGGTCTGGTGGGGCATGACGAGGAGTTGCGGTGCGGTCTCTGGCGTCGTCCTCCTGGGGCCTCTCTCCGAGTTCTCGTCTTCGCCTCTCGGCTTTGGTTGGAGATACAGCCGTGGTAGGTCAAGCAGGCGGAGTTGGGCGTCGTGTCTGTGCGCCTCATCCATCGCCCCGTAACCTGTGAGCGCCGTCCTGATCTTCTGAATCCAGGTTCTGAATTCAGAGCGGTGAAGGATACGGAGCGTGCGTGGTCGGACCCTCAGCCAAGCATTGTCTTGTTCGGAGGGGGGCTGGAGAAAATCCATAGTTAGGGGAGGTGGAGGCGGGGCCCTTTGTGCGAAGTCTTGCAGGCACGTGAGTTGGCCTTGCGGTAGGTGGCATCGGCGACGGTGTGACGTACGGGCCGCGGATGTGCCGCTGAGGACCTCATGGCACAGAAGGCACTGACAGAGGTTAAAGTCAACCAGTTGTTCTTTGTCGAGGCCAAAACCCGGGTGCTGTGCGGCAAGGTGCGTGGTGAGGTCTACCATGCGACTGCGTCCTGAGAAGGTGTGACCACACCCCAATTTGGGGCAATGGGCCGTGTGCCAGAGGATGCCACCGGTACAGGGTGGACCGGGTAGAAAGTGGCGTTTGTCCAGGCCCACTTGGCTTCCTCTTCTCGCGTTGTTGGTCGGTGACCGGACGGTGTTTGTGGGTACAGGATGGGGCCGTCCTCTGTGTGCGGCTCGGGGTGGCGATGCTGGTGCTCCTCATCGGACTCCTGGTGGTGTTGCTGGGGGGCGCGGGGAGCTTTGGGCATTCGCTACCCGTGTCACTTCGTCTGGTGCGTGGATCTCCGGTGAGAGCTGAGGAGGTGCGGGCCTCCTCCTCCTCGACGCCCTGGGTGGGTTCACGGGCAGGCTCTTGATCCCAATGCAAGTACGCCAACGGGATGTTGAGACGTTTGTATTCCGAGGGCCGAGGGGGTGACGGCAGGGCTTCCTCATTCTCCGGTGTGTTTCGTGGGCCGCAGGAGTGATCTCGTTTGTGCTGTCTGGATGGCGAGCGGCGGATAGGGGCTGCGCTGGCCGTTGCTGCCCGTCGCGCCTCCCTTCTCCGTCTCTGCCTTTCGAGGGTGGTACGTCGGTCGTGTCGGACGCGGTCCAAAGGCGGCGGACGCCTCCTGGTGATCGGCCGTCTCTGGGGTGTCGTCAGGTTCCTGTGGCACCTGCTCCCTTCCGTCGGGATGAGATACGGAGGGCCGCTCGCACGAGTGTGCGTCTCGTCCGTCGGATGTGGGGGTCGCTGGGCCGCCAGGTCCTCTACCGCCGCATCAAGGATGTCGCAGAACCGGGCCTGCAGGATCCTTCGTGCATCGCGTTCCTCCTCCTCTAGTCTGTCCGCCTCTTCGAACCGCACCCTGATCCCGGGATGGGTGGGTATGGGAGTTGCGATGTAGGTAGCGTTGCGCTGCTGAGTTCGGCTGACTCGCCTTGGCCCACCGCCTCCTCCCCTGGGCCGTTTTGTTGGAGTGTTTGGTGTGTCCCATCGCCAAGGAAGGGATCCAGCGGGTCGTCGCCTTCCTCTTGTCCGTCGGAACGGCCGATGGAGAGTGGCGTCGCACCCTGTGTCCTCCAGCGAGGGAGGAAGCATGAAGAGGCTTCGCCCCTCCACCGGGCCTGGGATCGTGTGTTGTGCTGCGGGGGTCTCTGGGTGGTCGCGGGGGTGGGCTGTCCTTTTCAGCGGTAGGCATCGATTGCGACCCTGGTTCTTCGGAAGATGAGGAAGGTTCGGGAGGGTGTGCGCCCACGCCTTCCGATCGCCGTCCCGTACGTGGTTTGGTGTCCACGAGTTTCCCATGCCATCTTGGGCTCTTCCGGCCAAGGGGGGTACTCGGCGTGGGGGTCGCGTGGGGCCACAAACTGGGCGGTCGGAGGGGGACAATCCTCTTCACAGCAGGATGATCGCCAGTGGGCCGGCGCTGCTGCAGAAGCCATCCATCAAGCTCCGTATAAGGTCGAGGATCTGCTCCTCCCATGACTGGCGCTGAGAGCGTTCTGCTCGGAAGAGTTCCTCGTGCGTTTCGATTTTGACCGTCGCCGCCATTCTGGTATAGTGAGATGGGAAGACGGGGCGGAGGCTGACAGGAGTACAGGGTTACCGTATATAACAAAATTGGGTACAGGGTGTGCTCGCAGCTGCGCAGCTACGGCGTACAGGAAAAGAAAAAGAAGGAAAGCAAGAAAGGAAAGAAAAAGAAAAGAAGAAAGAGAAAAAGAAATAGAAAAAGGAAAAGAAAAGGAAAGGAAAAGAAAGGAAAAGAAAGAGAGGAAAGGAAAAGAAAAGGAAAAGAAAAGAAAGAAAGAAAAAAGGAACACTCGCAGCCACGTCGCTGCCCGAGCTCTCTAAGCAAGGGTTTCTGCGACGGGTGTTGCGAGGAGCCACTCTCACTCTTCTTTCTATCCTCTACTATACTACTTTTTATTTGTGTTTGGTTTCTTTTTGTGTGTGTGGTTTTGTGTTTGCTTTTTGTTATGTTTGTTTTTAGTTATGTGTTGTTTGGAAGTACAGTAAGTGTTTCTTTTATTTCTTTTTTCTTTTTTATTAGATCTTTCACCTGCAAGACAAAAGATCTCTCTCTCTACAATAAAGTACAGAAACTGTAACAATAATAGCGTTAGTCTTTGAGTCCTGACTGACTTTTGGCCAGCCAGTACTAAAAGTTGTGATTTCGATCACCTCGGAGGGGATTGGTATTTGATCGCTTCCCCACCCGTGCCAGAAAAACATTGGTGGTACTCATTTCTTAGCTTCTACTACTACGAAGGAGCTTGCTCGGCCACCCTACTGTTACTTCAGGCGTGCAAAATTTGCGAGCAGTGTGCCATTTGTATAGTTGCTGGCCCTGGGCCCCGCGGGGAGGGGAATGAGTTTCGCCCAGGAAAGTTTTCTTTACTCTAAAGATAAAATTGCTAACTAAAATAAGTAAATATTATATGGTTCTTTGCTCCTTCCTTTTCCCCAGGGTACGGGCGGGCCTAGGAAAGGGGCCAAAGCCCAAATGCTTTGCACGCTTGCAAATGCGGCGCCCCTTCGCATTCTTCTTCTCCCCATCCTACCCCCTAGGTCGCCGAGGCATTCCCTCACGGCAGGGCCCCGCTTCATGGCCGAGAGCAGCGCGGTCCCCGGGCTTCTGCGGCTCGGTGGCCGCCTCGCCGCACTGGGTGCCTCAGGCTCTCCGGTGCCGCGGGCTCTGAACGTCCCTCCCTCATCATCCAAACGGTCGTCTTCCTCGCCCTGTTCCACTCGGAGGGCACTTTTTGGTGAACGCCGAGGGGAAGGTTTAAAATCCAAGTCCGCAGCAGGGTTATATGTCTCCGTTGAATCTATTGATTGATTTTTCAATTACGGTCCTACCCCATGAAACGGCCTTTTAAGGTATTTTATTTTAGTACTGATAAAATAAACCTGTGGAAGTGAGTAGGTGCGGTTTGAAAGCTATTCGACAATAACTCTTGGAATAATAATAATTCATTTCTATAATAAACAATATCTTCGACGGAAAAAATAAAGATTCCTCAAACCATTTTCAAACCCCGAAAAAAATAATTATAAAAATTATATAGAGAGGAGACCACCCAATAGTTCAGCAACAGAATAATAATAGTAATGATAATTATGATAATAATAAGAATAATACCAATAATACTATTAGTAATACAAATAGTAGTAATAATTATAATGTAATTACAAAAATATAAATAATAATAATAATAATAATAATAAATATCTTCAAAAAAGACCAAAGAACTTCAAATAATATTGCTATTAACCTTTGTATCTTTGCTCCCTCTTCTGCCGCTGCTGCAAATAATATCTAATTTTATTTTTATTATTTATTTATTTTACTTCTATTTCTTCTCCTTGGATTATACCATATTGAGACTTTTGGAAATAAAGATCTTTCCTTTCTAGAATGAATGCATATGTGATTGTCTTCTTTTTCTCATGTATGATAGAGGAAGTCACTAAAGCATTACGGTGCTGGTTCCCAACAGTACAACCAATGATACATCTGGGCGATGAAATAAAACTGCAATAAAAATTAAGGAGAGAGCATGCCTTCTTTTGTGGGATATAAATTCAAAAAAATAAAATAAACCTGAGTGCATTTGTTTTATTTTCTTCTCCTTCCATTAATAACGAACCGTTGAGCTTGAAAATTAATTTTGTTTATTTATTTTGATTATTATTATTATTATTATTATTTTCTTCTGGGTGGAGAACCTCCTTTGATCATCGTGCATAATAAATTATTTCTGATTATATGGTGGATTTTTTTAAATTTAAAAAATGTAAATATATATTATATTAATTTGATAAATAAACCCTAATACCGTATTCTACTCACTCACATTTTAGAAATATATTTATTGGCCTAAGAATAATGTCAATTAAGGAAAGGAAACAAAATATTAAATAGAGCAATAACTTAAATTTATCAATCAATAAATAATAAAAAAATACAATAACAAAACATCTATTACATAATGAATAATTCTAAATTTATTATTATTAATGATGATTTTTTTTATTTATTCTATATTTTATTGTTTTCTTTATTTTATTTTTAAATACCTTGTTCTAATCATCTTGAACTAGACTTCTCGACAGGACTCACCCTCTGAATAGCAATGAACAGTGTTTCTCCAAGTATTTTTTTCCTTTTTTTTTTTAAATTATTTCTGAACGCTACAGTATCTTTTTTTTTTCCAATGCCGAAATGTATACAAAGAAAAGTACTGATTTTTTTTGATAAATTATTTTCCCGTGTGTTTGATTAACTGTTGAAGAAACGAAGGGAGCTTACCAAAACAATAAATTAATAATACAAAAGGAATACCGAGAATCACTTATAGTTCTTCCGCTTTGCGACTTCTTTTACTCTCTCAGGTTAATTTGACAAATAATTATTGCTATTGTTAATAATAGTAAATAATAGGAATAGTAGCAGTAATAGTAATAGGAATAATAATAATAGAAGATCAATAATAATATGATTTAAATGTTGTTTCAGAAGTAATACAGGACATCCAGACAAACATTTTTAACACGACAAGAATTTCTTATCATAATATCTTATTATACAATATGTATTATATGCTGTATTATATTATATTGCTCAGATTATTACAATTGTCCTAATATCCAGAAGATGCCCGAAAAGAATCAATGAAACTACCACAATATAGATTTTCCATTTCGCCATATTTTCCGCATATATATATATATATACATTAAAGAGACTTTAGAGAAGAAGAATTCATGCCTCTGCTTTTCCGTCACTTGAGTACACTTAACATTTCCCGTGACATCACCTCTGTTCTTCTGTTCTTTCCTACTTTCCACAGAAGAAAAAAATAATAGATTATTTTGACATTCTTGAGGTCTGGAAAACGTGCCGTAATTGTGGTCCAATTGCTTCTAATACCAAAAACTGGTCTCCTTTTGTCATTTAAAATAATAATTTCAATCTCTCTTTTTTTGTTTCTTTCACATTCCCTAAGTTATTTTAATTTTTAATTGTGTTTTCATCTTGCAGTTCTGCAAGCTCTTCTCTGTATTGTACTAGTAATTATTTTTTCTTGTTAGTTTCAACAATGACAATGCAAGAACCGGATGACAATGCTCATCCTTCGATAGAGCTGATGGTCAGAATCATTGAAGAAGAGCTATGGGCTGAAAACAAAGATTCTCACAACATCATCAAAGCAATTCCTGAACAATCCACGGATCATACTCGATACTTACAAGAAAAGCTTTACCCTACCTTAGTCCCAGCTCTTTTTGAAATGCTGAAGCTAGAACAGAAGGAACAACAGCGTTCCGCACCTTCTGGCAAATACGGTGCAACGGGTAACGTTGATCCAATAACATGGTTGGCACACTACCTGCTTCGGAACAACGCAACGTCCAACACATCGAGAATTAGACATCATCCTTACGCAATTGTCAACAGTGTCTTTTTAGCCAAACAACAGGAAAATAAGGACGAAGAGTCATAGGACATAGAATATCATAGGGGCTCTCTGTGGCGTTATTAAGTGTGTGTTATCTTATCATTCAGTCCGAGACTCCCACTATGAGAATAGTGTTTAACAGAGATGATAATGAAAATTTTGGCAAAGTATCAATTAGAGAAGAACGTATTTCCGCCACCAATGATGTGCTTCCATATGTATATTTTGTTTCGTGGAATCAAACCAAATACACAATTCCCTCAAACACACCAAAATCGGCAGCACGGAAATGCCTTGAATTTCGAGCTGTGTTCTCTCGCTCACAATGCCACTGCATCCTGGGCATAGACTATCGATAAGTGATAATGCACAGATTTTTTTTTTATGTTATTCATTTCTTGTCTCTTCTCGTTCTCATTACGTAATTAACATTATATAAAGAACCGTTTTGGCAAGTTAATTGAAAAGAAGGGGAATCATGGACAAGGACCAGATTGTGAACTTGCTTCATGCCCTTCGGTCTGCGGACAACGCAGAGCGCTCCGCTGCAGAGGCACAGTACGAGGCAATGAAGGCCGAGCAGCCCGTGCTGATGATGCACGCCATCGTTGAAGTGTGCGCCACAAGTACGGAGGAGAGCACCACCACCATCGGGCTCATTCTGCTCCGCAAGGTCTTCAACGCCGATCCCTCCCCGTTCGACGCCGCGGATGATAGTATCCGGATGGCCGTGAAGGCGAGGATGCTGGAGGTGCTGGGCTCGTGCGTGTCCAAGTCCCAGCGCGGGTCGGCTGCTGGGTGCGTGAGCGCCCTTGCGGTGAAGGTGTACCAGCGGAAGGAGAGCTGGTCGGAGCTGTGGGAGTGTGTTCGGGATCATCAGCAGCGCCGACGCCCCGTGCACTATGAAGACCATCTGCTGCGAGATCATCACTACCACAGCCGCTGCGATGACAGAGTACTTCCAGTCGCACGTGGACCAGATCGCCACGAGCCTGCACACGTGCTTTATGACGACCGGCGAGGGCAGCATCGACCTCAAGGTGGCAACGTTCAACGTGGTGCTGAAGCTTTCGTCCCTGGGGATGATCAAGGAGCTGGCGCCCCTTGTGCCGCTGATGATGGGCGTGATCCAGGAATGCCTGAACAACGAGGACTGGGACTCCGCCGAGTGCCTCACCTCGTGCGTTGCCGAGGGCATCTCCACCACCCGGAGCTCTTCTCGTCCTGCACCGTGCCGCTGCTCAGCGGGCTGATGCAGGTGTGCGCCTCCCGCAGGTGGAGCGCGGCGCCCGCCACATGGCCATCGAGGCGCTGTTGACCTACTGCGAAAGCGCCCCAAGACGGTGCGGAAGGTGCCCGACTTCAGCACCTCCTTCTTCGAGCTGCTGTTCCAGTACACGCTGCAGCCGGAGTACCCCGATAACTGGGACGTGGCGGATCTCCAGGGGGACGAGCAGGAGCTGGAGGAGGACCTGGACCAGGTGATCGGCTGGACTGGCCTCGACCGCCTTTCCATCGCCCTCGGCGGCCGCAAGCTGCACACCACGGCGCAGAACCTCTTCACGCAGAACATCGGCAGCTCCGACTGGCGCCACCGTAACGGTGCCGTGCTTCTCATCTGCTACGTGGCCGAAGGAATGTCCGCGGTGCTGAAGAAGATGCTGCCGGCGCTGGTGGCGTCCATCATCCCGTCCATCAGCGACGAGGTCAAGTACGTGCGCGCCAACGCGCTGGACTGCATCTCCCAGCTGAACACGGACTTCTCCCCGGAGCTGGAGATGCAGCTCCACGCGCAGGTGCTGCCGCCGGTCATCCAGGCCCTCCGCGACCCCATCCCTCACGTGGCCGCGTGCGCCGCCCGTTGCCTGGATACCTTCTTCGACGCCATCATGGGCGACGACGAGGAGGAGGAGACGGACGAGAAGCTCCTGGCCATCTTCCAGCCGTACGTGGAGCGGGTGTGCGTGGACTGCGTGGCGCTCATGCAGAGCACGGCGCACAACTTTGTTCGCGAGGCGGCCCTGGGTGCGCTGTCCTCCCTCACGTCCACCTGCAAGCATCTGCTGGCGCCGTACGCGAACGACCTCGTGAAGGTGTACCAGGAGGTGCTCGCCTTCCCGGACTCGCCGGAGGTGATGGACATCAAGTGCAAGGCCATCGAGTGCGTCACGCTGCTGGCGTGTGGCGTGGGAAGGAGGTGTTCGCCCCGTACACGCACGACATCTGCAACTTCCTTGGCTCCATGAGCGCTGGTGGGCTCCGGACCGACGACCCTAGGTCCCGCTTCGTGTTCCGCGGCTGGACGTGCATGGTGGAGTGCCTCAAGGAGGACGTGCTGCCGTACATGCCGCAGGTGATGCCCGCGCTGCTGTTCATGATGAACGCGGACTGCGACGCCGTCGTGGAAGATGCGGACGTGGGTGATGACGGCGAGGCGGACCCCGAGGATGGCTACGAGCGCTGCCGCATTGTGATCCCGGGCGTGGGGGAGAAGGTGGCGAAGTTCCACACGAGCATGATCGAGGACAAGGAGCTGGCCTCCAACATTGTCAACGCGATGCTGCAGGAGCTGGGGATGTCTCTGCAGCCCTTCTTCCAGGACATTGCCCAGGGTGCGATCAAGCTGCTCTCCTTCAACCTCAACTGCTCCGTCCGCGAGAACGCGCGCTTGTCCTCGGCGCCATCATGGAGGCGTGCTCGTCGTCGGGCAACAAGGCCCTGAGCGCGGAGCTGGCGATGGCGGCCTTCCCGACCTGATGACGGCGCTGGAGGAGGAGTCCGACGCGGACACGATGGACACCTTCATCCAGGTCCTGTCGCAGTGCGTGGACGCCAACCCCGGCGTGATCTCCCTCAACGCCAAGACCCCGGGCGAGGTGTGCGAGAAGCTCGTGGGGACGCTGACCAACGTGCTAAAGCAGCGGGAGGAGTGCGAGGCCAAGATCGCGGAGGAGGAGGACGAGGACGAGCTGGACCAGCTGCACGACGAGAACGACGAGCTGGAGAACAGTATCCGCTCCCTGTGCGAGCTGGTCGGCACGCTGTTCGAGCGCGCCGGTGCGGTGTTCACGCCTGTGTTCATCGAGACCCTCCTCCCCGTCGTTTCGACCTGGCTGACACCGGAGAAGGACGACTTCCTTAGGCCGCGGTCTTGTGATCCTGTGCGACTTTGTGGAGAACTCGCCGGACCTCGTCGCCAGCTCGCTGGAGCACATGGTGCAGCTGGCCATCGGCTTCGCCACGACCCGCACCGACCCTGATCTTTTGCAGACCGCCTTCTTCCTGATTAGTCTCCTTGCCCAGTATATCGGCCAGCACCACGCTGCGACGCCAAGCGGCATCAAGTTCGCGCAGGACGCGCAGGCCGTGCTGGCCACCTACTTCGCCGCCCCCCAGGCCACCAAGGACGAGAAGTACGCCCACTGCACGACCAACGCTCTGAGCGCCTACGTCGCGCTCGCTCAAAGCTTCCCCGACGCCCTTCAGGCTGTTCTCGTGCCCATGCTCGAGACCATCACCGCCCACCTCCCTGCCAAGGACGACGAAATCGAAGCCGCTCGCATCCACGACCGCGTGCTGCAGTGGATCGCAAGCAACAACCCCATTGTAGCCGCCGTCCCCGGATGCGCCGCTGCCATGCTGCAGCGCATCAAGTCTGCCAACCCGGATCATCTCACCGCCGCGGCAAAGCAGCAGCTCGCCACCATGTAAGAGAAGATCCAATCACTGAGGCTTTAGTTGGGGAAAGGTTGTTGTAGAATACTTTTAGCTGCCGTTGTAGCTTTTGCGGGAGGAGCCAAGCAGAACAATTGAAAATGAAGGGATGATCAGGTGGCAATGGGGGTTGATGCCCATTCATTGATATGTGACGGTTGTTAGCGGGATGAGGAAATTTTTTTTTAGAGTTTTTATGGTCATGGAGAAGAGGTAGGAGAACGGTTTAAATTTTTCGGAGAAAGATTTCCAGGAGAAAAGAAAGAGAAGGATGAAGAGGTGTTGGACTTCTAGGCTACTTGTGTGTATTCTACTTCTCATTGAGCAGGGTACAAAGAGGGAATGGCGAGGCATGTGCATTTTTATGAAGCGTTAAAGAAATGTTATTAAGCGTGTCGTTAGTTAATTTTTTTTAAAGCCACTAATAATGTTTTTCTTATCCAGGTTCATTTTAAAAAATAATATATTATTATCATTAATATCATGGCCATCTGTTGGATGCTCTTTTTTCGAGTGGTGTCTGCTCCATTGCATATCTACTGTGAACCGTAGAACCGTTCATGTGAGGATGCTTTGATATCTTTGGGATCTCTCTCTCTCTCTCTCTCTCTTCGTTACCCTGGACTGCATGACGCTATGTTTTTTTTTTTTTTTTTCTACTACGACTACAATATGCTCTGTGAACGGCTTTGTGCTAGACCGTAAAAGTAAACGCCTCTGCTCTGAGACCCCGAAGAGCCTTCTTATCGGGCTCCTTCAAAGTAGCGTTGCGGCGTGGGTGGGCTCAGTTAAGCGGGAGGTACCCCCGGCTATTTGACGGCACCCGTCCAACCGTCCATTGTTCTTGCACCATGGGCAGTTCCGCAGGCCGTGAGATGGTGCAGCCTACTGCTGTGAACACACCGATGATAGGGCTATGTGCCTTTGCCGGCGTGTTCAACTCGATGGAAAGGGGGCAGTTTCGTGTCTCCAACGCATACACTAGTATCGCCCTGATGATGATCTTTGGATTCTCCACTGGATTCACAGAGGTGCTCAACGACCCTGTCCGCGGCGCACAGTTGGGGACCCTTGGGGCATCCGTTTTCCTTGCAGGCCGCCCTCTCAGGATCCTTTACACGAACCGTTTGATGTCTCCTCTTGTCCACAATGGGGTGGGATCTTTCTACCTTGCGTACCACATGCTCTCATGGTACAGGAGCAAATATGCCTTTGAGGATGCGCTGGAGGATGTTGGGGAGGAAGAGTTCTAATAGCACAGCGCCGCTTGACTCTATATGTGCCAGAAAGGTTGTGGTGTTGCTCTTGCCTATGAGGTCAACACGGGATGACTTACAGACAATTTAAACGAACAACTGCACTTTCGAGGCCACACCAAAATCGTCAAACAATGATTAGCATCGCCACCACCATGTCTTAAAAAAAAAGAATTGGGAATGAGGCGGTCCTAAAACATTTGTAGTGTTCCTACTCTGCTTCTCTCTGGCTTTTCTTTTTATATTCATGTTCGCCCTGGGTGTACCCACTCTCTTTCCGGCCTCCCAACCGAATGGACGAACTTGTACCAAAAGGAAATATTAATACGCGTTCCACGGGAGACGACACCAAGGAAATAAATTACCACTACTACTACTAATATATATATATAAACAAACAACCAGAGACCTCTTTAGAACGAATCTTCAAGATGAATATGCGTCGGCAGAGGCAGCCGACTACTAATTGTAGCGTCTTCTTCACAGGGGTTCCCCTCTACGTGACACAAAAGGCGCTACGGCCGCACTTCGAGAGAGTGTGGGGCGCATTTTAGATTTTCGGCTCCTGGGGCCTGCGGCAGAGAAGGACTTCCGTTACGGTGAGGTGGACTACGCCGACGAGAAGACGGCACAGGAGGCCATTCAGCGGCTCAACGGCCACAATTTTGGAGACCGGCCGATGCGGGTGACCATGGTGGACACTCGGTTCCGCAAGCGAGGGCGGCGGGAGCAACCCCATCCTGCTCCACCCACCACGGATGATCGAGGGAGGCCCTGATGCAGTTCTCCCGGGGATTTTTCGACCCCGTGCTGGGGCGTGAGGATAGCATGGTCCTTAACGTCCTCAAGGGGATCGCCGTGGACGATGCCTACGAGGCGGCCGAGCAGCTGCGTGTCCTCGTGATGACCCGCCCGGAAGACGCGAAGAACCTGATGCGGGAGAACCCAGCGCTAGTGTCAGCCCTCATCATGATCCTTCAGCACGCCAAGCGCGTCCACTTTGGCCCGCTGCCGTCGGAAGCGTTTGAGTCTGCCACCGCGATCGGGGCCGGTGGGGAGGCGGGCGGTGGGAAAGACGAAGCGAGCGCTGGGGCGTCGCCACAACAAACGCAAGCCGGGGCCCCCAGGTCAAATCCACCACCAGTGGAGCGAGAGAAGGAATCGGCGCAGCAAGGCACCAGCGGGGGGGAGGCCGGTGATTCGCCCCTCACCATCACCGACGCACAGCGTCAGCAGACGATTGCCATTATTAAAGGGATGAAGGACTTGGACAAGGAACGCATTCGGAAGCTAACGGCCGATGATATGGCCAAGGTGCCCGACCCAGGCAAACGACGACAGCTGCAGGTTATTCACCAATGCCTCATTGAAATGGACGGGTGACCGTTGTACAACTGTGTTCATCTATCCTTTAAATACTCATACCAAACATACAGAAGTTTGAGTTTCCTTCCTCTCCTCTGTGTATCTCACCGCTGGCTCGATACCTCTCCACAGTCTCCATTTTTTTTTCTTTCGCTGTTCGCTTACTTAACTTTTTGCTCTTTCCTCCCCCCTTTTTGGTTTGAGAGAGAAACATAAAAACTGTGAAGTACTGCAGGCCTGGGGTACTGACCGACCGCACAGGGAGTACACGGGCTTGCTTCGGACGGCTGCAACAACATTTTCTCTTGTTTTGCCGCAACTGAGACACAAGACAACCGCGGCGCTGGGGACTCTGCTGTGTTTCCCATTTCTCTTATTGTGCCTGCCTGCACATCACATACATATTGTGTGCATATCGTGCACAAGAACAATATCCTTGTATCTGATGTGCGCAGCAGGCCCTTCGGGGAATCCAGCGCAGGCGCCGGACTGGCACGTGGCGTTCCTTGACAGCTCCGACGAGGACAACTCCCACGAAGCAGACGTTAGCATCCTCTCCGCGGGGAGCAGCTCGGTGCCGAGCGAGGAGCAGGCACCAGGCGCCCTGCAGCGCTATGGCGGGGCGCTCATCCAGGGTGCCCGGCAGCTGGTACGGGCACTGGCGCGAGACAACCGGAAGAGATCCAATCACCCCAACGAGCCGATCTCTTCAGAGCGAGCGAAGAGGAGGGGTCGCTGGACTACGGCGCCTCGCAGTTTCAGGAAGAGACGGACCCCAACGCCTTCATTGAAAATGAAGAACCAGTGGTCGATGACGAGGTGGGCGTAGACTTACGGGAGACCATTTCTCAGTACCGCAGGACGCCCGACAGCTTTTATCTGAACATCATCCTTGCGGCGCTGCGGTCTGGAGTGGTGGTGGACGGGGTGCTTGTGGCCGAGGCCAACGGATGCCCCACGCTGCTGCAGGTGCTGATGGAGTCCGACACTATTCTCGAGGATGACGAGGATCTCCAGTCGATCATCCAGGAAGAGATCAATCGGGTGCTGAGCGGCGATCCCTACAACGGGGACTACGTTCCCGCAACCGAAGCGGCGTACCTGCACACCCTCTGCCGCGTTCACTTTGCGAGGGTCAACATGCGCCAGATGGTCCTCATGCGCTACTCCGGCTTCTCGTTCATTGAGATTCTCGTGGATTACCCGCACCTGCTGCAGAACGCTACTTCACCAAAGAGCTGGCAGATCCGAGTCTTCCGCACCGGCTACTTCTTTCACACGATCATTCATCTGTTGGGCTGGATCCCAACGGTGCTGCTGAACCCTGCCATTTTCGTCATGTGTGTCTATTGGTTTCTGTCGGACCAGAAAAACTACGGCTACTGGACAATCCTCTGCTACTTCGTTGGGTTCATGGCGTGTATCATCACCACCATTCGAGCCGAACAGAACAAGATTCGCGTCTACGCGCGGAGTGCCAGCTGGGGATACCCCGACAACTACTACGTTATGTTTCCCATCCTCCCCCTCTACAAACTCATCCTTGCCATCGCGTGCTTGAAGTACGACAACCTCCCAGACAACAAACGCTACATTGTCATTCGACATGATCTCTACGCCGGAGTCTCCATACAGCAGATGGCGGAAGGTTTGTACGCAGCGACCCCGCAGTTGGTACTGCAGCTCTTTCTCTATGCCACTGTGGACGATCACCCACGCGTGATGAAGATTACCCTGCACTGCTTGGTGGCCGTGGCAATTATCTCTGCCTTCTGCGGCATGTTCTCGTATATTCGATACGCCACGTACTCCCACTCGTGCGACACGTTTGGCTTTGCGTTGCTGACGGTGGAAGATTTCTACATCCGTAAACGGGGTCTGACGATTCCTATTCTCCCTACAAACATCATGACTCGCTTGGTTCAGTTCTTTACCATGGCGTTCTGTGTGACGGCTTTCGTTACCTTGCTGATCGACGTCGTGAATGTGAAAGGTTGCAACAAGTGGATGGTGGTGATCGTAGCGGCCTCGCTGCTCCTCACATTGATCACTTCCATTTCCCAGATCCTGATTATTATCAATCTACCCTTCTCTCGGCTCAATGCCCTGGTAGCGCTGCCCATTATGGTGATTTTTGCGGCGTTCATGGTGTACCACACTGTGCTCTACAAGGATGGCGCGACGTGTATTACACCCCCCGACTCGTTCTTCCCCACATGGCACCTACCCGTTGTCGTGTTCTTTACCTTCACCTTCGCTGTCTTTGTGGTGTGGGTGGTCTCCACGTTGATTGAAGTGTGCCGCCACCGACGAATTCTACAGCGCAGCGTGGATTCGTGCTTCTGGCAAACGTGCAGCTAGTACCATGAATCCAACAACAAACAGTCCAAAAAACAACAACAACAAAAAAAACACCTACCCTAACCCTAAAGATAAATTGGAGAGGAGGTCTATGGCCCAATGATACATCCAGGAGGGCGTATACATACATATACTTTAACCTCTGCTGAACACCTCTCCTCCTCTCTGCCTTCCCTTTTCTTGTTCGAAAGGTATATAGTATATATAAACCGTCTAGCAATTGCTTCAGTGTCTTAGCTTTGGTCCTTGTCGAGTCGAAGCAACCAAAGAAGCAACCACAGCAGCATCTGACCTCTTTTCATTTCTCTCTCCTGGTCCACAGAAGCCGATCAGCAGAGAGACTCTGCGGACCCATATCGGGGCACTGCACGAACTATTTTATGGGATTGAGGAGACCTACCACAGTAAGTGTAGCTTGTAAGGACCCCTAAGTGTGTTTGGGTGGGAGTTATTTTTCTTTTGTTTGTTATACCTCGCCTGTCGTATTCAGGTTGCCTCTTTTATACTATTGTAGTGGTGCCACTACAAGCATCTGTGTGGATCAAAGGGCTTTTTCTTTTGCACCAACCAACAAGCTTCGCAATTCACAATTAGAAGGTCTAGTTGAACTTCTTTTTTTCATTGCTTTCGTTTCCATTGTTTTTCCCCCTCAGCGTTGCTGTCACGGTTTCTTTCTTTCTTTCTTTCTTTTTTTTTTTGTGTTTATTCCATTGTAGAACAAACGTATACAGGCTCCGCTTAAACGGCGCTGACGTTTTTTTTACGTATCTGTATCAACTTTCCTTTCTGCGTGCTTATTTTCGGAGGCGTACACCCCAGCTGCAGGGCTCATTGCACAGTGATTAAGGGGACTTAGTACTCTAGCGAACTCAGACACAGACGTTGTTCCTACTACCTCTAGGAGCAGAAACACGTCGCAGATAACCCAATAGCGATCGTTATATCTTTCCCTCCCGTTTCCTCTCTCTCCTTCCTAATGGAACAACCTGAGAAGCCGCGCGAGGATTTTGTGTTCGTGGAGCCCACCTTTAATGTCATTGGAAACTTCAGCGACCTTCAATCCACCATCCGCAGGCTGCACCGCCCATTCAATGCAACGGGGGAAAGCATTCTAGCCAACTCCGCATCGCCATCGCCGGAAACTGAAACAAGGCGTTCTTCCATTTCCTCTAAGGGAAGGAACCCAATAGCGCCAGAGTCGGCCAACTCTGTCCAGCCCCAACCCCAGCCGGGCGAGTCCCGTCGCCCTAGGGTGTTGTGCTTATGGGATATCGACGACACGCTGCTGAGCTCGGGGGATTATGGCGTTCGGCAGAATCTCATGTTTGAAGAGCATCAGCTGCTAGGTCTCTTCCGCTCTATGCCTCGCACCCGGCACCTACTACTCTCTCAGGGCAGTGTGGACGATGTTTTCCTGGAGCCGGGCCGCCTTGCCTTTCTGCGCAACTTCTTTCTTTCTGAAAAATTTGAAGACGGGGACACCGACGAGGAGGAGGACCAGTTCGCAGAAACCAACAACTGGTTCGGGTGCTGCTCGTCGGGTGTGAAGGAGAAGAAGGAAACCGCACTCGACAGCTCTAGCCTCCCCATCCACCTCACCAAGGTGGACAGCTGCAGGAAGGAACTCTCCTGCGACAAGTGGGATGCCTGGGGGCCGCACGACAGGGAGAGCAACCCGGTGCGGTGGCTTATTCTACGGCCAGGCATGTGGGGCATCTCGCTGGCCCGGCTGAGCTCCATGATCCCACCATCTGGCCGCACCGCCTTCGTGGATGGAAAGTACTTCAGAAAATTGGATATCGCGTGGTCCTTGGCCGCCTCCGGGAACTGGGATCGGGTTTTCTTTGTGGATAACAATCTCTGCGAGGTGGGAATTATTCGGTACGGGATGTCGTACAGCACTGCTGCCTCCACCCTGGAGCGGCGCCGAGCCGACAAGGTGTTTCTTGCCGACTTCACGCTGCTCAAGGCGTCAGCGAAGCTGTATGCGGTGGAGAGGGAGAAGGGCCGGCGCATAACATACCCCGAGGAGGAAGGCGAATCAGACCGTATCTCCTCTCCCTTTGCCCCCGTCGAGGATTTCCCGTCGTCGTCTCCCGCCGGACACCCGACGCAGACCGTGCAGCTGCACGTGGCGAATGTACATTTCCAGCTGATGGACTACTACCGTGTGAGCCACTGCATGGACCGCGGCGAACCTGAGCTGCTGGCGATGCTTTCGCGGCAGTGCGGCCATCCTACCTTCTTTGAGGACCAGTGCTGTACAGACGAGCAGTACGATGAGTTTATCCGGGCCTACTACCAGGCGGAGAACGCCATTGACCAGATTATCATGGAGGACCTTCGACTGTACGGAACGGTAGGGAAGGGCTGGAAGCACGGCTGGACACCGAATAG
The DNA here is from genome assembly GCA_010157825.1 of Vickermania ingenoplastis. Taxonomy (NCBI): domain Eukaryota; phylum Euglenozoa; class Kinetoplastea; order Trypanosomatida; family Trypanosomatidae; genus Vickermania; species Vickermania ingenoplastis. The sequence goes on from VFSE01000192.1 coordinate 38,314, forward strand.
CAGCAAAGTGGTGATGCCCTTTTGCAAGACGATTATCCAAATGGAAACCGTGTACCGGCTCTGCGCACATTCGTATCGGCTTTTTGTGAATTCTATTTGCGGGCAACTGACACAGGCCCGTAAAGCCAAACGGGGGCACCACCAGGTCCAGATTCTCTCCACGGCGCGGAAAGAGTGCTATGCTATTTACTCGGATTTCCTTCGCGGGTGTCCTGTCATCGATCCCCTATTTACCGTAGAGCTCGCTCTCACGCTGTACCAGCTGCACTTCTCGGACGATCTGCCGAGCAAGCGGAAGATCGAAGCCTTGAGGAGTATGGGTCAACACTTCCTGTTTCTGCATGACCCCAACGGGGAGTCGGCAACCACCGTGTAAGCTCCACTGCGCCGTTTCTCTTCCAGCTACTGTTAAGGGATCTCTACACTATGGTGCTTCCGCTTCGTGTAATCTTTTTTTTTTTTTTGGCTCCACCTCTCACACAACCAACCTCCTGAGTACCGACTAGTCTTGAAGCTATGATTGCCCAGTTGGCGAACCGGAACAACAACAGCAAAAATCGTTCCATTAATAAAAAAAAAAAAGAAGAAGCTCTGCTAGAAGGGGTGATCGCTCCTCCTAGAGACAACGTGCCATAAGCGATACGCACGCCTCCCTGCTGCGCATGTGTTCCAGTTATCACAACAAGCTTCGCCTGTGGCCCACATTTGATTTTTTTGTTCCCTTCTCTCTCTCCTTCGATGGATCCCCTCCCCTCCCCCCTTCTACTGGACTATACCATACCTCACCACCACCAAACAGCGCAGTTTAACCGCAACACCTCGCCACTAGAATACTACCCCCAGTAGCCAGCAGCGGATGTATCGAGGCGCTGAGATACGGCCACACAGTCATTGATAACGGCTATCTAGTGCACAGGTGCTGGGATGGGTACGAGCCGGGTGAGGGCATGGTGTGTTCTACCTCGTGGCGCGGCTGCAAGCCCCTCGGTGTGCCTTCTCGAACAAGGCGGGATCATACGGGTGGCGCACAAGGGGCGTTCAAAGCAGTTTCAGTTCTCTAGCGGTGGGATACGTGACGCGGCGACGGATAACCCCGCAGGGGACGTTGTGGCACCGATAGCAGAGGCCGTGGGTCGCTGTGAAGATGCTATGATGGTCCTGGCGTTCCCTTCAAATTCAAAGGACCAAGAACCACTAGATGGTAGCACCGGCCAGACAACGGGGCTGAAGACCAGCGCAGCAGCACTGAACGGTGTCAGCGAAGTCGTGCTGGGACTGTGCGCTGCGCTCCTCCGCTCTTCTTTGCGGCCGCTGCGGAGGATTTTAAGAACGGACTGCTCTCCGTCGTTACTGTCTCGGCACAAGAGCGAGTCATGTACGATGAGATTCAGCGCAAGACGGTTAAGCATATGGCTGATATCGAGTCCCGCACGGTGACGGCAGAGACCGTCGAGGAAATGTGCACGCTAGTGCTCTCCGTGCTCACTGCGCGGCACGAGGCAGTGAACGCCTCTCCCGACTGTCTCGCCAGCCAGACGGCGTGCGTGGCTTCCGTGGCGCTGACCACCGGATCGGGGCTGCGCCGCGTCAGTCTCGTGCACTGCAGCAGCGAGCAGGACTTGCTGGCTGCCATGAGCCTATGCCTGCGGCGGTTGGACGGCGCTGCCGCCCCTCCGTCTTCCCTCCGCCGCGTGTTGCAGCGCGCCTCGGGGCGGGGCCTCGATGGCGCCGCTGGCGCTCAACGGCCATTGCACCTTCATGTGATCGCCATCCCTCAGCCTGCTGTTTCACTGACCCATACCCTGCGGGTGATGCGCTTTGCGGCCGAGCTGAGGGATCACACAACCCACTCGGCATCGGCATCGGCATCGGCATCGGCATCGGCGTCGGCTTGGACGCACTCCTTGTGCTCCACCACCACGACTAGCAGCAGGAGCGACACGGGCGGTGAGAAGGCGGGGCTGAAGGCGAGGGAGAGCCGTCGGAGGGTTGTCGGTGCCGGCCGCACTGCCAACCGCAGCGAGGCCCCCAGTGCGACGCACGAGAATCAAGAGCGTCGGTGGCGCTCCTCTACCACCACAACGACCTCCCCCACAGTGGAGGCGACACGCCTGCCCACCCCAACAGGGCCGCCGCGGTCCTGTACCACCATCTCACAGACGTACATGGAGTGGACCAGCAACAGCGCGCAGGACAGAGGAACCGGCCACAGCTCTCGCGGGGCGGTGGCGAGATCCCCCCTGTGTCCCACACAGCAACAGCCCCCAGTGCCTGCAAACCCCACACACCGGCGGAGTAGCAGAAGTGAAAAGGGGAAAAGGAAAAGGCTGACCACTGGCACCAGTACCAGTTTCACATCCGTCACGTCTACCCCTACGTCTGCGTCGTCGTCGTCCTCCTCCTTCATGGAGGCGACTCCAAAGCGAGAAGCAGTGCCGCCGGCTCGGGCGGTGCCATCCACATCCACATCCGTGTCCCACGTCCCTGTCCCGGCCCAGCTGCAACCCGGGCGTCTTGGCTCGCAGGCCCCCCACACCCCCAGCAGCCGTGGTCGCTTCGAGAAGCTTGCCGGCCAGTTGCTGCATCGCTGCGACACGCTGATGCGCCAGCTGGTGCAGCTCTCTATGGCGGTCCAGACCCATATGAGCGGAGAGGGGGCAGGGCGACGCGCCAACGGTAGCCCCACGGCCTGGGACCGCCACGATGCACAAGAGGCCTCGTTCGCCAGTTTTTTGCGCCTCGTGGAAGAGTATCACCGCTCCGTGGATGCCCTCTCTCGCAGTTGCCGCCACATCGCTGCAAGGCAGTACACCCCGCTCCTCCGCCTCCGCCGCTGCCGCTGCTGGTGGCGCTTCTCTTTTTGTCTCCACCAGTGGTGGCGATGAAACGCACGTGACGGCTGCTGTGGTGCATCAACTCGATGCCCAACTCGCCTTCGAGGCGGAGCGCTGCGGCCGGCTCCGCGCCTTTCTCCCGACGTACTTTCAGTTGGCGGGACTGAACAACTGGTACAGCAGTGGGAGTGCGCCAACGCAGCACCGCCCTCCATCTTGAAAACGAACGCACACAGACTTTATTGTACACTCCACCCTAGATTGTCCCTCTTTTTTTTCCATGGCTTCGTGGGGCACTGAAAAGAGACAAAAAAAACAACCTAACAGGAACTACATATCTGTCGTGGAGATGGGTCTCCGCCGCAATGCTTGTACCACAAGGTGCCGCCCTCCGTCTCACCATTACGGCGGCCTTCACTTCACTTCACTCCCCCCCTCCTCTCTCTATATATATGACACTATGGTGTAGACAGACGAATACCTGTAGCCTTTCTTTTCTTTGCCTTGGCGACGGTTTATCTGGACCGCACCGGATGTGGCATACCGTGAAGGGTGGACAGAAAACATCGACACGATATAGCACCAAGAGGAACGCGAGGGCCCCGAATGAATCTGAGAAGGACAGCATCGGTATTCACACCACTGAAACACAGCCACAATTCAACCCACGGGCCTTGTGTAAGAAGCTTCGGGCAGCTGCAGCGAGTCTTAAACCCGTACCAGAGTACTAGCGATGACTTAC
>VFSE01000193.1:0-12589 GCA_010157825.1 Vickermania ingenoplastis
AAGCAGAGATTGGCATAAGAAACTGGACACTTTTCTCTTTTTCTTTACCGCAAGTGCGCTACGTGATCGGCAATGACAGATGAGTTTTAGTAGAAAAGGCGGCGCCGGCAATTGAATCGACAGAAGTTGCAGAACTTCATGAAACTCAAGAGGCGTATGAACAAATTCGGCGCACGACAACGATTACGGATGCAGAGGCCGCTGTCAGAGCGCGGAACAATCTCACAGGAACGGCGGAAATTTCTGTGGAAACGAAACCAAATCAGGGAGATGATTTGGCGCGAAAAATATCCGCCGTGAAGGAAAGTGTAAAAGATCAGTATCGCTCGGAAGGCAGGGGAAGATCAACAGGCAAGAAACGCAATAAAAACCCTTTACCCAGCTCTGAGTTCACAGACTACGGGGATGACTGGGCAACCACGTATTGTAATATTCTTGGTGCGGTAGCAGTGCTACTTGCTTTGTTGTTGGTGTACGTTATGTGGTTCACCAACCTCATTCGTTAGCGCTAGAGGGAAGCGTTGTTGAACTTGGCCAGCTGTGGATTCTTGATCACGTTCATAAATTAGGCCGAATTACTTTTCAAAAGCAAAGGGGCGGTTTCTCCATGGGTCTCACTTCCGGAAGCTGCTGTACTCGCCTCAATGCGCAGCAGTCTTTTTTGGTTTCTTTGAGTTTCTTCCTGAATTTATTTATCATTCTTGTCACTCCGCTACACTTTTCTTCTATCTTCCCACCGAAATTTGAAAGGTGTCACCCAAGCTGCTGTTTGCTTGCTCGTCAGTGTTGTAATACATATAGCTAACGAGGGAGAGGGATATATTTTTGTACGTCGGATCAGATCTCTTTGGAATTATTTATCTGCGCAGTGTTTAATTGTTCTCTTATATAATCACTTTCTGTTGTTGTCGTTGTTTCCTGGAGACTACAACTTCTTTACCTCCTTCAGGGATTGCACAGCATCATGACCGATTCCGAGTATGATGACGACTTCACTCACAGTCACAGCAAGGTATCCTCGAAGAACTCTTCCAGAAGTTCGTCCAAGAACTCTTCCAGAAGCAGCCCGACTCCTTCATCGCATAGCACCACCTCTGAATCCTCAAAGGAATCTACAGAGACGACCCTCCGGGGGAGTGCTACACCAATCGAAGCGGACCACGGTATCGGAAGTCCCCGATGATCACACGACCTACCGCAATGTAAGCCGACCAGACACCGTGGAGGATATGGAGGGCTCGGGTTCCATCTCAGGTGATAGCGTGTCGGATCATCGCAAAGAATGTCAGAGATCCTCAAGTTATAGCACCACCTCTGTGCGACGCCAGCACGTCAGGCGGTTGGTTCGGCACCCGCTGGGGACAAAGTAAGGCTGGCGCGACAGCCGGCGCAGATTCAGCAGGAAACCGTGACGGTGGTTCTATCACTTTGCCTCCATTAGGAAAACAGAGGATTCAGAGCGGTGGAATGAAGACATCTCCGCAAATCTCGCCCGCCCGATCTGACAGATCGAGAGGGTATTCAACAGCGCAGCGACGATCAGAACGAGCCTTCTAGATCGAATTGATGATCTAAAGAGTGAAATAAAGGAAATCGATAATCGAATCGGCCGCCGCCAGAGGAGTTGGAGAGGTGGAAGAACCTTACCACCAACACGTCACAACGGCGGCGGCGTTTTGTGGACAAGCTCTATCGGAAAACGAACTGCTTGAAAAGAAGTTGGAGCGATATGATGGTCAGGTGGTGAATGTGGCATTTCTTATCGCTCGAACAGAAGAGCAGTTGCGACGTGTACAAGCACGCCTAAAAGTGACAAAATTAAAAGAGCGCTGGCAGCACGTGATAAGCGGGCAGCCCATACCATCGAAGTAGTTCACCGCTATATGCCTTCCGCAGAAGAACTAGAGACCCGAGAGGTGAACGAGACCATTTATTCTTGTGCGAGCCTCGAGAAGAAAGTTGCTAATGCACGTGACACACTGAAAAGTACGGAGGAGTCATTGGAGTTGATGAACAAGAACTGCGAGCGACTTCAGCGAAAGTGGACAGGCGAAATCTCGCGAATATATCCGTGAAGCAGATGCGAGGAATCTCAAGCCAAGGATTCAAAACTTCGAGAAAGTATTAGTATTTATATTAATGCTGTCAACGCTGAAAGGTCGCGTGTGGCTAATGCCGCTGGTGCTACTCCCCGCGACGGTGGAGATACGGTGCCGACGTACGTGCGTGAGTTGCAGCGGAAAGAGAGGTGCTGCAGGAACAGGTAGACGAAGTGAAAGCCGCCATTGCGAAAAGAATCCAAAAGATTGAGACAAACAAGAAGTATATGCATCAGTTTCGAAAGAAGAAGGTGGAAGGGAAGGTGCAGATGAGAGCCAGGTTCCATCTTCTAGGGCCTCGGCTGCCACATCACCTAGTCAAAGCGCCACACGTCAGCGTGAATCGAAACCCAGTTCCCCTTCAGCAAAGAAGTTGTCCTCAGTCCCATCTGATCCTCTAGAACAAGCTCTCCTCAGTGCTGACCAAGCAACAAAGCGAATCCAACAAGAGATTAATCATCCCGATAAGATCAATGAAAAGAATCCGAAGATAGTGTTGAGATGTACCGTTTGGAGTCAGCGAAGATTCCCTCTCCTGGGGAGCGCGCTGCACAGGCTCTCGCTGGAGCCAAGCCCGAACCCCCGCAGCAACAGCCGCCACCTTCACTCGGAGCAACACGCCCGGGCCCCAGCACTCCAACTGCAGATGATGATAATGAAGATGGGTTTGTGGAGGAGGAGTTAGAAGAAGAACCGGAAGAAGAGTGCCGCAGCGGGGAGGTCGAAGAAGAAGCCAGTGAAGGAGAAGATAGTGAGGCCAGCAGTACACCATCTTGGTTGCAGTAGATGGTTTGTTGCGGGATGGGGGTATGCAGCAATAACAACTCATAGACGGTTCAAACTATTCCATAGAATCTGTTTACCTACGGCGGCAGAACACGAGTCTCGCGGAGAAATGCGAGCGTATGTGGTAACATGCTGTGCGTGGCTATTCAGGCAATAGAGCGGAACGCAGGAAAGATACAGGCACTGAGGTAACGTGAGGAGGTAGTGTTGAAGACCGCTGCATGTGTTGCTTCACTATATCTATTGAAAATTCGAATTAATGGCGAGCAATCAAAATCAAGTATATAGAGTGTCAACCTAACCCTGCTTAGGGCAAGGTCAGGTTAGTATTGAAGTCTCTATTTATTGCTCTTTTTTTTCCCTCATGATGGCTGTGATGCTTTAGGCTACATTTTTCTCACAAAAAAAAAAACATTTTTTCCGATGAAAGGTAAGCTATCATGGTTCTCTATAGTATTTAGCTGTATAATGATTGTTCTCACTACAGCGTCCATCGGCGCAGCCAGCAATCTGATATCGTGTGGTTTTGTTACCCAACGTACTCAATGTGGTCATTTCGCATGTGACCCCGACACGCATGTCTGTGTGGCCTGCTCGAAGGATGCAGATTGTTACCCTTCCGGAATGTTTTGCGAGAGCAATACCGGGAAGTGCAAGTTGCGAGGCTTCTTTCGTTTCAACTCTTTTGTTGCTATGTTTTTCGCCGTTGTCGTTTGTTCCGTTGCAGTGATTGCAGGAGTCGGAGGAGGGGGGATTCTTGTTCCTATGTTTACCGGTCTGATGCAAGTTCCGATGAAAACAGCCGTTGGTTTGTCACAGTCGACTATTTGCGGCCAAAGCACTCTGAATGTATATCTTCTAGTGTCACGAAAGTATCCTGATTCCTCTTGGGATAGGCCATTGATTAACTATCAGTATCTCAGTCTATTGCTTCCACTTGGTCTGGTGGGTGCGCATGTCGGTGGTATATTAAGCAAGATGTGTCCAGATTTTTTGCGACTACTACTGTTGTTTCGCATTGCTAAGCGTAGTGTTGTACAGCACTGTGAAGAAGGTAAAAGCGCAATATGCCGCAGATCAACTGCAGAACAGCGTTGCTGTCGTCATTAACGATAACGCTGATACAGCTGTGCCACCTTCAGCTGCAGAAGAGAACTCTTCCCCGGCTCGTGTGGCCCAGGAGCAGTTTCCTCAGTTCGAGATATTTGCTTGTTGTTTCAGTTTCTTTATTCTTCTCTTTTTAGAGTGTCTAAGCAGGCTATGTTCTTGTGGAGGATTCTTCTATTGGTTATGCACTATTCTAGCTGTTGCAGTACTTCTGGTTGTGTTCTATCGCACTCGGCTGAGTCTTCTCGCCGTATCCCAGCCAGAGGTTCTCACTTTTGAATGGAGCCAAAAAAGCAGCGTGTATTATCCCCTCGTTGCCGTTCTTGCTGGAGCAGGTGCGGCGATGCTAGGCATTGGCGGTGGGTTGGTGTTAGGATTTGTTCTTTATGAAGTTCTTACGCCGGAAGAAGCTTCCGCCACCAGTGGAGCTGCCACATTTTTTATTTCCTTCTCCTCAGCCATTCCCCAAGTACTTGCTGGCATTCTCCCATTGGATTATGGTATTATTTTGTTTGTCGTTGGCCTTGCTAGTACCTCCGTGGGTCAATTTGTAATTATGGATTATATTCGCAAAAATGGTCTACGATACCTTATTGTTGGTGCTTTAGCGGCTATTGTAGGTGGTTCTCTTTTGACTCTTGGAGGTTATGGCATCTACAACGCTGTGATTGTGTCTAGAAACGGTGCGTCTCTTTTCGCTTTCGGGAAGCTGTGCTCGTAGTTCATAAGCATTTCTTCGATCATTCAAAAGTATTACGTCTCTATTACATTTATTTCATTCATTATTGTTAAATCGACCCCACCGCGCATTCATAATTATCGTCGATTAAGCACAGCAGCTCCATGCTCGTCTATCCGCTCCTTCTCGCTGATTGTGCGATTACAGATGTTGCATGTTAATCTCATCCTCTTGTGGAGTAAAATAGTGGTCAAATTTAATTATTTTTAACACTTTTTATCTGAATTATCCGAATCCTGCAGATGAGCAGCTGGATTAAAGAGATGGTGATCTCTATTGCTTTTCAATCATTTATGTCTGCTCACTTCCCCCCTTTTTTTGCTTTTAATTGTCTAATAATTTACAGTGACTGTTATCGGGAGTCGGTGAAACTATAGCTGGTACATTGTGAGCTAAGGTACTCTTGCTCATGACTTCCCGTGAGAAGAAGCACTCGGCTTGGATCGACCTGACGGCAGGAGCTCTGGGTGGGTCCATCGCGAAGTCCTTGCTTTCCCCAATTCAACGTGTTGTGGTCCTGCAGCAACTAGGACAGCATAAGGAGTACGGTACTGTTGGATTATTTCGTTATGTGTACCAGAATGATGGTTTAAAGGGTTTCTGGAAGGGTAATCTAACTTCAATGATTATTCGTGTTCCGTACAGTGGACTTCAGTATATGCTGTACACGAAGATGAAGTTTTTTGCTCAAGATTGGATTGACCAGAGGCACCAACAGCGATCCCCAGATCATCAAGTGAGTAGGTGGGTGGACATCGTAGAAAAGTTTATTGCCAAATGCGGTGCCGGTGGTCTCTAGCGCCGCCGGGGCAGCGGTGTATCCAGGTGAGGTAGTTCGACTTCGCTTGATGTCTGGAGAGAAACGGTTTACTGGTATCATGCATACTACCAGACTAATTTATCAAGAGACTTCGTCACTGCGGAACTTCTATCGGGGACTAGTGGCATCCCTAGTTCAGCGAGTTCCAGATCTCCTCGCGACTTATGAAACAGTTAAATACAATGTTCTTGAGAGCAAGCGCCTGGATTCTTTAATGGCATCGTGCGGCTTGGGTGGCTTCAAAAGGGCAAAGGACATCGTGGCGACAATGATTGGTGGTTCAGCCGCTGCACTTGCATCCATTGCTTTTGTCTTTCCTTTGGATGTTGCAAAAAGAAGAATTGGAATGTCTGGTCAAGGGGAGAAGGAAGTTCATCGTGGGGTGGTCAGCTGCTTATCTTCTATTTACAGGAAGGAGGGTATTCGCGCGTGGTACGGCGGAGCTGCAATGGAAGCTGCGCGTTGTGTTCCACAAGTAATTCTTATGTGGATGTTCATCGAAGGTGTCCAGCGACAACTAGAGGCTCTGGAGAAGAGCTGGGGACATCTGAATTAGATATTTGACTCAAAATAGATGAATAATAGATCAATCATCACTCTTTTTGACACTAACAACAACATATAATACACACTTTCGTATACAGTGGTGGGTGTTTTCCGTCTAGATCCGTGTTTGTTTTTTTTGTGTGTGTGTGTGTATAAAGTCCTTGTTTCAGTGATAAATATATTACCTGTCTTAGTTCTATCACCAAAATGTTGGCGACCCGAATGGTTCCATAACTTTGCACCTTGAAATGTTGAGGCATCGGAGCCAGATTGCAATCCAATCGTTCTTGTTTATCCTACTTTCTTCCCTTGCTCCTTTTCTAGCGAAGCGGAAGGTAACCATCAAACAACTATATACAGGCCTTTCTTTTGAGGCCAAACAAGCCGATGCAAACACGAAGTTTGCATCGGTGAATGCTTGGTTTTCGCCAACGCCAGGCGAGGAGGATAGGGAAACAGGCCGCCGGAATCGAACTCGCGGGATCCCCGAGCACGCCGCGCCCGCTTTTCGATGGGGCCGCCAATAATCGGCCTGGGGGGGGGGCTGGCGCCGGGGCCGCCGCGCTAGGCGCACGCTTCCCCCCGGCGCATATCCATGGCGCGCACCCCCCGCGCGGTCGGCCCGCATGCCCAGCCCGCCGCCCAAGCCCCATGCCAAGCGGAACGCCCAATTTCCCTCTCGTAAATTTTTTGAGGGGCTGGTTGGCGAGCTGAATGAGGGGGGAAGGGGTGGGGAGTTTCGGGGAGTCGGTTCAGGAATGAGGGGGGGGGCCAAAACGCGGGCCTCGGATCAGAAATGGATGGTGCCCAAGAGGGAGCGCTTCGAATGCCTAGAGGACCTAGGAAGTAGGACAAGACGAATGTGATGAGGCAGCGCCTTCGCATGCGTATAATGCATCGCATTTGGGAAAGACCCCTTGCCTAGACTTACCTGTACCCTAGGAAAACGGAGAAAGAAGGAGTAAAGAAAACATGAGGAGTCAGCCTTCTCTCTGAGCCAAGTATCCGTAGGAATCAAGTCCGGAAACGGCAAGAACCTCTATTCATTTTCTGTGGTCTAGATTCACCCCACAGCGAGCATGCTTCTATGTACATCGGGCCTCAGCGTTGTCTGTTCGCCTTGAAGGGAGGCCCTCACATACCGGGGACGAAGTGTAACGAAGAGAGGAAGACAAGTCGTAGCTGCTGGCTTGCGTACGATTTGGCCTCCTCTCGCTTCACCCCCAAAGACACGCGATAATGTATCAGCCGGATTGGATGGACCGCTGATCTGGAAGAAGGTGACCTCGATACCGTTGCGGTACCACAGGTCATGGACATACTCGAAAAGCTTGTTGAGCGAGTATCCCTTCCTATTCCGCCGAAACCGTTCGCCCGCCTCTGAGCGTGGACGATGGCTTCGTGGTCTGTGACAAGGGCGACTCGGGCTCCGTCCGGAAGTCCCTCTCGCACCAATTGTCCTAGGGCAAGCTGAGCCGCCCGTGGCTCTGCGTGAGCCGAATGCTGAGCGTTAAAGAACCCTCGGTTTCTCACCAGCCCCGCCGAGTAAGGCGAGTTCCGGTTGAAAAAACCACGTTCCCACTTTTGCTGATAAGTGGTTACGGTTCCCTCTGCTCTGTTTCGCGCGATAGCACCCCATCCCGCGTACGATGCATCCGTAAAACGATGGCGTCATAGTACGCCTCATCGTACGTGGGGTGCCTCTCGTCGGCGATGCGCCACCAGTCGTTCTGGTAGAGCGCTTCCCCGAGTGCTACCATCTTGGCGTGCACCCTAGCGTCGAGGTACGGGAGCTCCGAGTCCCAATCGACGCCTTCTGTGACCCTTCTGTACACCCCGCGATATGCACGCAGTAGTTGGAACGCACTCGCTGGGTTCATGCGAGTGGTGTGGAGGGCATACAGCTCTAGTGAGACTAGAGATACGAATGATCGGCAGCTGAATCTCTCTGCCTGTAGTGCTAGGCCTAACTTTGCAACGGTTTTGATGGAGTTGCGTATCCACCTCTCCCTCAAACCACGCGTACTCCTCCCGAGGAAAGTTACGGCCTTTTCTGCCTCCGTTAGAAGCGCCTCGTCGCTCATCGCCATAAGTTCGTCACGGTTCGGGGACGTCAGGAGATTGGCCTCTCTCATGCGCCCCAGTATCTTCCTCACAGTGCGCACGAATTCAGCCTCCTGACCTTCCTTCGCTGCTATGAGAACGTTGTCGATCAGGGTGTGGACTGTCACCTCTGTCTCTACGTCCACGATAGTCCACGTCACGGCCTGGCCCACTGCCACGCTCCATCTTGCCCCGTCGGCAACGTCTTCAGGCGAAAAAGTCCTTCCCCTTCCGAAAGACAAACTTGTTCCTCATCTCTCCTGGTATCGGGATCGCGTCGTAGAAGGCTTCGAAGTCGATCTGCAGCATGTACTTGCACTGCCGCAGTGACTGCCTTCTGCCCAAGCGTGTCGGGTACGTGACGTTGGGTACGTCTCTGGTCCGGATAGCCGTGTTGAGGTGAGGCTCGGTGATGAGCCGACGCCTGCCCTTCATCTCTGGCACCGCGAACACGTTCACACCGTGGTATCCCCAGGGGAGTTTGTTCTCGCCCAGCGTATCAGCGCCGATCGCTTCAAACTTCCCCATCTCTACCGCTTGCTGGATATCCTCTCGGGAGAGCTGCGTTGGCTCTATCGTCCTCGACGTCCAAAAGCCTTCGTACGTCTGCGGATCGAAATACTTCTGCACTCCGAGTAGGAAATCCTTGGTGGCGGAACGTGCCGTTTCCATTTGAAGGACGGCGTTCATGTCCAGGAGGGTGGTGTGCTTCAGGTGAAGCCTCCACTTTTTCATAGGGCCTGGTGGTACCGGATTAACGACGCCCTGCATGCGTTGTATCTCCATATACAACGATACTTCGTTAATCCCCAACTCCTTGGTTGACGGAGCCTTCGAGCCTATGGATTCGGCTCGGGGTGGTGGAGGAGGGCGGCGCTGTCCTGCGCCATTGCGGCCTCCCGGGTTTGATGGCGGCCAAAACCCAAGTATATCTCCAGGGTCTCGAGCCGCTTGTGCCCGGTAAGTCTCATCAGTTCCGCTGTCGGCACCCCCTTCGCCGCCAGGTGATGAATCGCGCCCCTCCTCACCGATGTCAGCGCTGACTCCCTGTTCTGTCTCCGGAGAGCTGCCCGAATGCGATCCCTGAGATCCTCGTGATCCGGGAAAAGCTTCCGCTCCGGGGGAGTCCTCGCCAGGATCCTGGAGAGGTCGTTCGCTTGCTCCACTCTCAGCGTTGAGCCGGCCGCGTAAACCCCTCTGAACTTCGCTCCCTTCCCGTAGCGCTGGGTCACCACTAGGCCGTACGTCCCGTCCTCTCGGATCCTTCTCGAGACGAATGTCTCGCTGGCGGAGATACGCCACATCCCCGGCCCTCGCTGCCAGACACCACATCATGGCCAAGAAGAGCTGCCCTCGGGCTGCTGCGACTCAGAGAGCGGATCGCCTCGCTGCACTGTGCAAGGGTCACCGGTGATGCTGGCTCCGACGGACTCTCCTCATCATCCGCACGATTGTCTTCTTCGCCGTGTTCCACTCGGGGAACTCGTTGAGTGCACGCCGTGGGACTCCGTTGTGTAGGGGAAGGTTCCGCAGGGCTCCTGCCATCGACGACAACTCCTTGTCCACTGTCGCTGGGCGCCACCCTCTCGCCTTGGCATCCATCAGGACGCATCGGATCGTCGCCGCTGCGATGTTCTGCCCTAAGTACTCCACGGGCATCGCTTGCAGCTTTCGTAGGCAGCGGATGTGGTGGTAACGCGTTGGCTTGCTGACGGCGTTCCATGAGACCATCTCCTGGTGTGGAGGCTTGTGGCTGAATATGTGCCAAGTCCTGGGGCAGGTAACCGAGCCTCCTGGCGGGCTGCCCTCGCTGTTTAACAGGAACGTGGGCTCGTCTCGTAGGATCTCCTGGTACTCATCCTGATCCTGGGCCTCGTTTCCTGGTTCGTTCTCCCGTGTCGCGGGTGCGCTTGTCACGGATGTCCTTCTCGATTGTGGCCGGGTGGTGCTTTGCTGGGGCCTCGCCGGGTATGTCGTCACACCCTCGGGCAGGTACAACCCAAGCACTGCCTCAGATACAACCGTCGTGAGGCGGTAGTACGCACCATCAGCTTCTGTTACTAGCTGTGCTCCAACTCGAAAACATTCCCTCGATAGCGCCCGGCAAGCATCCCGCTGACGCTGCTCGAACGAACATGTGAGCGTTTGTAAGTGGCCGCTCAGCCAGTTCTCCTTCCGTGTCGCTGCCGATCCACAACGATAGAGGGAAACCCATCGTCCCAAGAGCCTCTATGACGTCTCGCGGAGTCTTCGCCCCAAAGCTGTTATGGTACACTCGATGGCCTACATTACCGATAGCTAGGGGCGGGTGCCGTTGTCCGCCACGTTTGCGAGCGCAGTGGCGACGAGAAAATAGCCTATTCTCCTTCTTCTCGCCGCCATTGCCGACGTGCTTGCTAACGCGAGTTGCTGCTGCACCTTCAAAGACACCTCATCCACCTGAGTCTCTTGCCCAGATGAGGACTCCACCGCCTGCGTGATCGGCGCCTGCGACTGGTCAGTAGGCTACTAGCGTATGTCTCTGCTACTGGTGTGTGCGGCGCCTCTTGCGTGGGTCCCTCCGATGGTGGGGGCAATGCCTCGCTGGCTGCCGGCACTCTTGTGCTGGGGGTTCGGCGCTTCGGGCCTCCTCCGTCCAGTCGTGTGTCCACCCGAAGGAGCTCGTCTTCCATGTGTCGTAGGAATACGTCCTTGGGGGTCTTCTCCTTCGCGCATCTGCTGAGGAGGCTCCGTAGTCGTTCAGCAATATTGTGTGGGGATGCCACACCGACTCGGAGGAACTCCGCGAAGAAGGTGGCGGCCATGTACAGGCCGCAGTCGTCGCTCCTGGCCGCTGCCGAGGGCACCGGAGACTGGTGATGCGCAATCCTGGCCACAGCTTTTTCATGGCCCTACGCAAGTCTCTGTGCACTATCGGCGATGGTGCGGAATCTACAATTTCCAAGCTCTCGTTCTTTCGCCGAGTCAACCGCAGGATACCAGCTATCCAGTGGTGGCGAATAAAGAGCGGAAAGTAGATGACCCTCTGGGAGGACAGCTGCTCACGAATCCGCGTGACGTGAGCGGGGGTCAGGTAGGGGAGGGTGGTGCAGGAAAGCACCTTCTCGCGCGGAAGGTACCGGGCGAAGACATCATCGAGCTCCACATTAGATGTCTTGCCATGCGCGAAGTCGCCTCCGAAAGTAGGCGGCCTGCCGGCGGAAAAGAGGCAGGCCACTCTAGTTTTTTCTCCCCTGTGTCGGGGCAATGGAGCCGTCCGGCATCTCCGTCGCCCCCCATGCCGGAGCGAAGCCCTTCTCGCCTTTCTCCTTTGGAGCAAAGTGCTGCTGGAGAGTACGCGGAACCTCCGTGGACCGAGACTTTTTGGACAGCTCCTCAATCCTTTTCTCCGCCTCCCGCAGCTTCTTCCGGAGGACCGCGTTCTCCTTCTCAAGGCTCGCTTTCGACCGACCACCCTCGCCGCCAAACAGCACAGAATCCTCCGGCCGGAAGAAGTCCTGTGGCACTTTCTCATCTGCCGACGCCTCCCTTCCACCGCCCACAAAGAGGTGACGGTGGCAGGCAATGATGTCGCTGTTGACCGACCTGCAGGATTGGGGTGGGAAGAGGGGGAAAGGAAGCTGCCCCAGGTACTTCCCGTACAGCATCTTGTCCGCACTGTCCATGTGCTGCGCGATGGCTTTTGTCTGTGCAGCTGAATAGATCGAATAAAAAACGGCGAAAAGAAAATAGAAAGAACACACTTACTGTACTTCCAAGACGGGAACACATAACTAAAAAAGACATAACTAAAAAGCAAATAGAAAACATTTCACACAAAGAAACAAGGAGACAAGATAAAAAGAGAGTATCAGTAGAGGATACAAGGAAGTGAGAGCCGTGGCTCCTCATACACCGTCATGCAGAAACCCTCGCTCGGAGACTCGCAACTTCTTCTTCTTTCTATTTGTTTTCTTTGTTCTTTAGAGAGATCTTTTGTCTTGCAGGTGAAAGATCTAATAAAAGAAAAAAAAGAAATAAAAGAAACACTGTACTTCCAAACAACACATAACTAAAAAAACATAACAAAAGCAAACACAAAACCACACACACAAAAGAAACCAAACACAAATAAAAGTAGTATAGTAGGGGATAGAAAGAAGAGTGAGCCGTGGCTCCCTCACTAACACCAAATCATAAACCCTCGCTCGGAGCTCGCTTCTTCTTCTTTCTATTTGTTTTCTTTGTTCTTTAGTAGAGAGAGATCTTTTGTCTTGCAGGTGAAAGATCTAATAAAAAAGAAAAAAAGAAATAAAAGAAACACTTACTGTACTTCCAAACAACACATAACTAAAAACAAACATAACAAAAAGCAAACACAAAACCACACACACACAAAAAGAAACCAAA
>VFSE01000194.1:0-20345 GCA_010157825.1 Vickermania ingenoplastis
AGGGCGTTGCCTAGGGGCCTGCCTAGAGGCCTGCGTAGGGGTTAGGCCTGCGTACGATGTGATGAGGCAGCGCCTTCGCATGCGTATAATGCATCACATTTGGGAAGAGCCCTTGCCTAGACTTACCTGTACCCTAGGAAAACGGAGAAAGAAGGAGTAAAGAAAACATAAGCAGTCAGCCTTCTCTCTGAGCCAAGTATCCGTAGGAATCAAGTCCGGAAACGGCAAGAACCTCTATTCATTTTCTGTGGTCTAGATTCACCCCACAGCGAGCATGCTATGTACATCGGGCCTCAGCGGTGTCTGTTCGCCTTGAAGGGGAGGCCCTCACATACCGGGGACGAAGTGTAACGAAGAGAGGAAAGACAAGTCGTAGCTGCTGGCTTGCGTACGATTTGGCCTCCTCTCGCTTCCAAAGACACGTGATAATGTATCAGCCGGATTGGATGGACCGCTGATCTGGAAGAAGGTGACCTCGATACCGTTGCGGTACCACAGGTCATGGACATACTCGAAAGCTTGTTGAGCGAGTATCCCTTCCTATTCCGCCGAAACCGTTCGCCCGCCTCTGAGCGTGGACGATGGCTTCGTGGTCTGTGACAAGGGCGACTCGGGCTCCGTCCGAAGTCCCTCTCGCCAATTGTTCTAGGGCAAGCTGAGCCGCCCGTGGCTCTGCGTGAGCCGAATGCTGAGCGTTAAAGAACCCTCGGTTTCTCACCAGCCCCGCCGAGTAAGGCGAGTTCCGGTTGAAAAAACCACGCTCCCACTTTTGCTGATAAGTGGTTACGGTTCCCTCTGCTCTGTTTCGCGCGATAGCACCCCATCCCGCGTACGATGCATCCGTAAAACGATGGCGTCATAGTACGCCTCATCGTACGTGGGGTGCCTCTCGTCGGCGATGCGCCACCAGTCGTTCTGGTAGAGCGCTTCCCCGAGTGCTACCATCTTGGCGTGCACCCTAGCGTCGAGGTACGGGGCCCGAGTCCCAATCGACGCCTTCTGTGACCCTTCTGTACACCCGCGATATGCACGCAGTAGTTGGAACGCACTCGCTGGGTTCATGCGAGTGGTGTGAAGGGCATACAGCTCTAGTGAGACTAGAGATACGAATGATCGGCAGCTGAATCTCTCTGCCTGTAGTGCTAGGCCTAACTTTGCAACGGTTTTGATGGAGTTGCGTATCCACCTCTCTCCTCAAACCACGCGTACTCCTCCCCGAGGAAAGTTACGGCCTTTTCTGCCTCCGTTAGAAGCGCCTCGTCGCTCATCGCCATAAGTTCGTCACGGTTCGGGGACGTCAGGAGATTGGCCTCTCTCATGCGCCCCAGTATCTTCCTCACAGTGCGCACGAATTCAGCCTCCTGACCTTCCTTCGCTGCTATGAGGACGTTGTCGATCAGGGTGTGGACTGTCACCTCTGTCTCTACGTCCACGATAGTCCACGTCACGGCCTGGCCCACTGCCACGCTCCATCTTGCCCCGTCGGCAACGTCTTCAGGCGAAAAAAGTCCTTCCCCTTCCGAAAGACAAACTTGTTCCTCATCTCTCCTGGTATCGGGATCGCGTCGTAGAAGGCTTCGAAGTCGATCTGCAGCATGTACTTGCACTGCCGCAGTGACTGCCTTCTGCCCAAGCGTGTCGGGTACGTGACGTTGGGTACGTCTCTGGTCCGGATAGCCGTGTTGAGGTGAGGCTCGGTGATGAGCCGACGCCTGCCCTTCATCTCTGGCACCGCGAACACGTTCACACCGTGGTATCCCCAGGTTTGTTCTCGCCCAGCGTATCAGCGCCGATCGCTTCAAACTTCCCCATCTCTACCGCTTGCTGGATATCCTCTCGGGAGAGCTGCGTTGGCTCTATCGTCCTCGACGTCCAAAAGCCTTCGTACGTCTGCGGATCGAAATACTTCTGCACTCCGAGTAGGAAATCCTTGGTGGCGGAACGTGCCGTTTCCATTTGAAGGACGGCGTTCATGTCCAGGAGGGTGGTGTGCTTCAGGTGAAGCCTCCACTTTTTCATAGGACCTGGTGGTACCGGATTGACGACGCCCTGCATGCGTTGTATCTCCATATACAACGATACTTCGTTAATCCCCAACTCCTTAGTTGACGGAGCCTTCGAGCCTATGGATTCGGCTCGGGGTGGTGGAGGAGGGCGGCGCTGTCCTGCGCCATTGCGGCCTCCCGGGTTTGATGGCGGCCAAAACCCAAGTATATCTCCAGGGTCTCGAGCCGCTTGTGCCCGGTAAGTCTCATCAGTTCCGCTGTCGGCACCCCCTTC
The DNA here is from genome assembly GCA_010157825.1 of Vickermania ingenoplastis. Classification (NCBI taxonomy): domain Eukaryota; phylum Euglenozoa; class Kinetoplastea; order Trypanosomatida; family Trypanosomatidae; genus Vickermania; species Vickermania ingenoplastis. Next base: position 2,281 of record VFSE01000194.1, read on the forward strand.
GCCGCCAGGTGATGAATCGCGCCCCTCCTCACCGATGTCAGCGCTGACTCCCTGTTCTCTCTCCGGAGAGCTGCCCGAATGCGATCCCTGAGATCCTCGTGATCCGGGAAAAGCTTCCGCTCCGGGGGAGTCCTCGCAAGGATCCTGGAGAGGTCGTTCGCTTGCTCCACTCTCAGCGTTGAACCGGCCGCGTAAACCCCTCTGAACTTCGCTCCCTTCCCGTAGCGCTGGGTCACCACTAGGCCGTACGTCCCGTCCTCTCTCGGATCCTTCTCGAGACGAATGTCTCGCTGGCGGAGATACGCCACATCCCCGGCCCTCGCTGCCAGACACCACATCATGGCCAAGAAGAGCTGCCCTCGGGCTGCTGCGACTCAGAGAGCGGATCGCCTCGCTGCACTGTGCAAGGGTCACCGGTGATGCTGGCTCCGACGGACTCTCCCTCATCATCCGCACGATTGTCTTCTTCGCCGTGTTCCACTCGGGGAACTCGTTGAGGTGCACACCGTGGGACTCCGTTGTGTAGAGGGGAAGGTTCCGCAGGGCTCCTGCCATCGACGACAACTCCTTGTCCACTGTCGCTGGGCGCCACCCTCTCGCCTTGGCATCCATCAGGACGCATCGGATCGTCGCCGCTGCGATGTTCTGCCCTAAGTACTCCACGGGCATCGCTTGCAGCTTTCGTAGGCAGCGGATGTGGTGGTAACGCGTTGGCTTGCTGACAGCGTTCCATGAGACCATCTCCTGGTGTGGAGGCTTGTGGCTGAATATGTGCCAAGTCCTGGGGCAGGTAACCGAGCCTCCTGGCGGGCTGCCCTCGCTGTTTAACAGGAACGTGGGCTCGTCTCGTAGGATCTCCTGGTACTCATCCTGATCCTGGGCCTCGTTTCCTGGTTCGTTCTCCCGTGTCGCGGGTGCGCTTGTCACGGATGTCCTTCTCGATTGTGGCCGGGTGGTGCTTTGCTGGGGCCTCGCCGGGTATGTCGTCACACCCTCGGGCAGGTACAACCCAAGCACTGCCTCAGATACAACCGTCGTGAGGCGGTAGTACGCACCATCAGCTTCTGTTACTAGCTGTGCTCCAACTCGAAAAGACATTCCCTCGATAGCGCCCGGCAAGCATCCCGCTGACGCTGCTCGAACGAACATGTGAGCGTTTGTAAGTGGCCGCTCAGCCAGTTCTCCTTCCGTGTCGCTGCCGATCCACAACGATAGAAACCCATCGTCCCAAGAGCCTCTATGACGTCTCGCGGAGTCTTCGCCCCAAAGCTGTTATGGTACACTCGATGGCCTACATTACCGATAGCTAGGGGCGGGTGCCGTTGTCCGCCACGTTTGCGAGCGCAGTGGCGACGAGAAAATAGCCTATTCTCCTTCTTCTCGCCGCCATTGCCGACGTGCTTGCTAACGCGAGTTGCTGCTGCACCTTCAAAGACACCTCATCCACCTGAGTCTCTTGCCCAGATGAGGACTCCACCGCCTGCGTGATCGGCGCCTGCGACTCCGGTATGGTCTCCGCTTCTGGTGACAGTAGGGGGTCTACTGCTTCTTGTGTAGCGTATGTCTCTGCTACTGGTGTGTGCGGCGCCTCTTGCGTGGGTCCCTCCGATGGTGGGGGCAATGCCTCGCTGGCTGCCGGCACTCTTGTGCTGGGGGTTCGGCGCTTCGGGCCTCCTCCGCCCAGTCGTGTGTCCACCCGAAGGAGCTCGTCTTCCATGTGTCGTAGGAATACGTCCTTGGGGGTCTTCTCCTTCGCGCATCTGCTGAGGAGGCTCCGTAGTCGTTCAGCAATATTGTGTGGGGATGCCACACCGACTCGGAGGAACTCCGCGAAGAAGGTGGCGGCCATGTACAGGCCGCAGTCGTCGCTCCCTGGCCGCCGCCGAGGGCACCGGAGACTGGTGATGCGCAATCCTGGCCACAGCTTTTTCATGGCCCTACGCAAGTCTCTGTGCACTATCGGCGATGGTGCGGAATCTACAATTTCCAAGCTCTCGTTCTTTCGCCGAGTCAACCGCAGGATACCAGCTATCCAGTGGTGGCGAATAAAGAGCGGAAAGTAGATGACCCTCTGGGAGGACAGCTGCTCACGAATCCGCGTGACGTGAGCGGGGGTCAGGTAGGGGAGGGTGGTGCAGGAAAGCACCTTCTCGCGCGGAAGGTACCGGGCGAAGACATCATCGAGCTCCACATTAGATGTCTTGCCATGCGCGAAGTCGCCTCCGAAAAGTAGGCGGCCTGCCGGCGGAAAAGAGGCAGGCCACTCTAGTTTTTTCCCCTGTGTCGGGGCAATGGAGCCGTCCGGCATCCCCGTCGCCCCCAATGCCGGAGCGAAGCCCTTCTCGCCTTTCTCCTTTGGAGCAAAGTGCTGCTGGAGAGTACGCGGAACCTCCGTGGACCGAGACTTTTTGGACAGCTCTTCAATCCTTTTCTCTGCCTCCCGCAGCTTCTTCCGGAGGACCGCGTTCTCCTTCTCAAGGCTCGCTTTCGACCGACCACCCTCGCCGCCAAACAGCACAGAATCCTCCGGCCGGAAGAAGTCCTGTGGCACTTTCTCATCTGCCGACGCCTCCCTTCCACCGCCCACAAAGAGGTGACGGCGGCAGGCAATGATGTCGCTGTTGACCGACCTGCAGGATTGGGGTGGGAAGAGGGGGAAAGGAAGCTGCCCCAGGTACTTCCCGTACAGCATCTTGTCCGCACTGTCCATGTGCTGCGCGATGGCTCCGAAGTTGTGGAGCTGGTAGCGCGACATACCGGGAACGCGGAGGATGATAGCGGCGAGCAAACGACACGCCTCGGCGGGAGAGCCCTCGAAGAACGGAGGCAATTTCATCTCTTCTTCTTGGAGCACGGGAACTAAAATATTTGAAAAATAGATTTCTTTCATTTTTTTTTTTTTTTTTTGAACTCTGCAGCTGGAGGCTGGAGATCTTGAGGCTAGAGGCTATGGGTTATCACGTCAAGGGGAAACAAGGAGAAAAGGTGATAGAAAACCATCTTAGCAGCACAAGTAGAGAACACAAGAAAACAAGAGAAACGTATCGTTCCTGAGACATTGTAATACTTCGTTTCCCTCAACCAAACTCAGGAATAGAATCGTACGCAAGCCAGCAGCTACGACTTGTCTTCCCTCTCTTCGTTACACTTCGTCCCCGGTATGTGAGGGCCTCCCCTTCAAGGCGAACAGACACCGCTGAGGCCCGATGTACATAGAAGCATGCTCGCTGTGGGGTGAATCTAGACCACAGAAAATGAATAGAGGTTCTTGCCGTTTCCGGACTTGATTCCTACGGATACTTTGTCTAAATCCTAGGAACTTAGTAGAGAAGAAGGGAAGAAAGAGACCAGTGGATTTTTCCCGCTCGCCTTCTAAAGACAGCTTCGCTGGGGAAATTCACTTGTCAAGTCACTGCCATTCAATTTATGTGGCGTGGGCTTAGCTATCCCCCGGGTACCAAGACCCATCCCGTAATGGGAAGGTAACCGGGTTAGCTGCCTAAAATCAAAACTCAGTGGACAAAGGGGCAACGGGAGTACGCCCTTCTTGACAGATGTTTTGTTTTTGTATTAAGGGGGTTGGGTGGGTGGGTGACAAAAATATGAAAAGCTTGAATACCCCTAGTTTAGTTATAATTAGATTAGAAAGAGTGTAGAGGAGAAGTTAAGTTTTATTCTACATAGTGATGTAACACACTGGGATGGCCACCCTTATTCATATATTCTTAAGTGTATCGGCAATGGATACCCAAAGCATCGCACAATATAAGAACAGTATAAAACACGGCCTGACGACAAGACTAATCAAATGATTACGTAATGTCTAAATCCTAGGAACTTAGTAGAGAAGAAGGGAAGAAAGAGACCAGTGGATTTTTCCCGCTCGCCTTCTAAAGACAGCTTCGCTGGGGAAATTCACTTGTCAAGTCACTGCCATTCAATTTATGTGGCGTGGGCTTAGCTATCCCCAAAGTTAAGGAGACAGCCTCTGTAACCCCTTTTCACATAACGGACAGGCAGTGCTGATAAGCGGAGGAATGCCTAAATCGTTTACCACGTTCGAGGTCAGATCTCCTTCTCTTGTCGCAACCCCAAAGTTCCTGGAGAAAACGTCGGCAGGGTTAGATTCCCCTGCTATGTAGAAGAAAATAATGCGTACATCCTCCTCATAAAATTTATAGTTAGCGTATTCGTACAGTTTATTGAGCTCCGCTCCTCTGCCAATGCCTCGGTACCCATTTTCCCCACGTTGTGCGATGACAATCGGGTAGTGGTCCGTCACGACAGCAATGCGTCGAAGTGAGACGCCGGGTTCTTGGCAGTGGTCCAGTATATAACGAAGAAGAATTCTCACCGCGCGCGGTTCCGCATGGGCTGAAAAGCGCGCGTAGAAAGGGACGGAAGAACCGGACGCGGACTGTGGACCTTGAGGGTCCACATCGTGTATCCAGCGTTGCTGAAAAGTGCGTGTGGTGCCATTCCTCCAACGCGCGATTCCTCCCCAACCACCAACCGAAGCATCCGTGTAGAGTATGAGGTCGTAGTCGTCGTCATCGTATGTTGCCGCAATGGGGTCAGCGATTTCCTGGAATTCGTTACGCAGTAAAGGCGTGGAGAGCTCCGCCAGCGTTTCTCTAACAGCTGGGGAAAAGAATGTTAATCGGTCCTCCCAGTTGTGACCTCGACTCACCATGTGAAAAATGGCGCGGTACATTCTCATGAGGAGGAACAGCCTTGACGGGTTTAGCCGAGTGGTGTGCACCGCGTAGCTAATGAGCGAGATGATCGAAGCGAAAGAACGTAGTGTAAACTCCTCCGCTCGGAGAGCCAGGTCGAGTTTCGTGACAGTCTTGAGCGAATTACGTACCAATCGCTGTGTACCATCCCACGTAAATTCCTCTCCAAGAAACACGCAAGGTCCCTCCGCGACGGAGAGTATCTGCTCATCTCCCCAGGCCAGCACCTCGTCCCTATCAGGTGAGGTAAGAAGGTGGACCTCCTGTATACGGAGCAAAATCGCCCGGATAGCGCGGCAAAGGATCGACTCCTGCCCCTCCTCCGCGGCAATGAGGATATTATCGATCATCGTTTCCACAAACAAAGGTGTACCGATGTCCACGATAGCCCATGTAATTGCCTGACCGACGGCGACGCTCCATCGAGCTCCCGTGGGTAACGTCTTAAGTCTGTATAACAGCCCGTTACGAGCGCGGAAAACAAATAAATTTCTCGATGCTTCTGGAAGAGGAATCGCATCATAGAACGCTTCAAAATCAAGCTGGAACATGTACTTTGCCTTCTTGAGACGTTGTCGCCTGGCCAACCGGGACAGCCTCGTAATCTCAGGAAGCTCGTACTTCTTAATTGCACCGTTTAAATGAGGTTCCGTTATGATCCTTCGTCTTCCTTTCGCCTCGCTCACAGTGAAGACATTAACACCGTGACAGAAGGTCGGCAGAGGGTGTTGAACAGAGTCGTCACATCGCTCAAATTTTCCAAAATCCACGGCATTATTGATGTCCGCGAGTGAGAGGAGCGTTGGTTTTATGGTACGAGATGTACGTAAGCCTTCATACATTCCGGACTCAAGGTATTGTAAGGCTTTTATAAGGAAATTGTGAGTAGCAGCATGCGCCGTTGGTAACCGCTGTATCGCTTCCATGTCGAGAAGTGTGACGCGCTTCAAATGCAAGGGCCATTCCTTTGGAGGAGGGAGGTGGAGGGGAGGTAACCCCTGCCGGCGCCTCATCTCTGCCAACAAGAGGGATTCATCCACGCGTAGGTCTTTAGCGTGTGGGGCTACTCTTCCGAGGTGTTCGACCTGTGGCGGACAGCATAAACGTTGTCCTGAACCGTTACGTCCTCCGCTGTCGCTTGATGGCCATAACCCATGTAGCGGTGGAAGGTGTCCGTCCGGGTGTGCCCGGTTATCCGCATGATCTGTGTTTCCGGAATGCCTCTCGCTGCCATATCCCGAGCCGAGCCCTTCCGTATGGACGCGAGGTCTGCTGCTGGATTCACTCTCTTGATCTCCGCCCTGATGCGCGTCCGGAGCGCCTCCTGAGAGGGAAAAAGTCTGCCCTGTGGTGGTCGCGCCTCCAGTAATTGCTTGAGATTGTTGAAGTCGAAACGATTTAGGACGATCGGAACTGCGTAGGGTCCTCGAAATCTCGCCCCCTTTCCTCTTCGGATAGACAACTGAACACGGACCGCGTCGCCATGAATGACCTCGCCGATGTGTACGTCCTCTCCATTCAGCCGAGTTATGTCCCCTGCTCTTGCAGCTGCTTCCCACATTAGGGAGAACAAGGTTTGCGCCTCCGGCCAACTGTTCAGGCCGCGGTGTATGCGTCGGTAGTCCTGTGCTGTCAGTGGCTGTGGGGGATTTGGCAGCGATTCTTTTTCGAAACGGCGGGCACCGGATAAGAGCTGCCTCCATTCCGGCTCCCTTGTGAGATCGATTGGGTCCCGTTGATTCGTATACAACGGGAGTTGTAACAACGCCGCCTGGATTGATGCAAGGTGACGTGCGATCGTCGACCATTTCCAGTGACGTGCAACCGCGAATCTCCGCACTAGTTCCATGACCGCTTTGTGGAGGGGTAATCCCAACAAGTCTGCTGGCATAGACCGAATTGATTGAAGCCAATTTATATGCTGCTTCCGAACTTCTGGGTTCGATGCCGTCCAAGCAAGTTCTGCCACTCCTGGTGGCTTGTGGGGATGGATAAACCAGTTGCGCGGGCAGACATCCGTCCCCTCCGGGTGCCTGCCACTCGTGTTTAAACACGGTGCTTCAACTGCTGTGTGTAGTGCTCTTTCCTGCTCATGCTCCTCACCTTGAGTTGAAGGTGGATTGGATCGCAATGTTCGGAATGAAGGATGTAACGGCCCATTCACCAGAGGAGCGTTAAAGGCATATAGACCAACGCTCGCTTCTTCGTGACTTCTGGTGAGGCTGAAGATGCCAGAGATTTCCCCCTCATTCTCCGCGTTCTCTGGCCTAGTCGAGCCCAAGAGAAACTCGAAACCTTCTATGACAGGAGGAAGTGAGACGTCACCTGATTGTTCCACCAAGAAACGCCCTGAGGAAGGTAGGGGCGCGGTGTCTAACACCGCAGGTTGCCCCTGTTGGCCACGTCCATAAGAAAACACCGTAAAATTCCACTTGCGAAGTACATCTGCAACCGTTAACTGCTCTCCTGTGCGTAACCCTTCACGGCGAATTTTCTCCCGTAGTGCTCCTGGTGTGTAAGAGCGATGGGCCCCGTCCAAATGGTTCGCCAAGGCCGTCGCCACCAGCAGAAAAGAAAACCCATTTCGTGCTGCCACCGGTTCGCAACGGAGATACGCCGGATCGTCTAACATCGGAGTTCCACCCACAAGTGAATGGCTGGACTCCTCTACGCTCAGTAGTAACGTGCGGAGATTCTGCAGGAAAGTCGCGACGGAAGGCCTACGCAAGGAAGCGTCATAGAACAAAGCTCGGAGCTTTCGAGGCAGATCCTGGTCTATCATAAACCTAATGCCCAAGAAATCCGAAAGGAAATGCGTGCACATGAAGATGCCGCAGTCATTGCTACCTCGATTTTGTCGAGGACTGTCCTCGAATGTTATCGCTACCTCTGGCCATACTGATCTTAACCTTTTCTTGATGTCGCGGTGGACCTGCCACGAAGGAGCAGAGTCGCGTACAACAAATGTGATGCGGCCTTCATCGAGTGAAACGAAAGACGCAATCCAGTGGTGAAAACTAAAGAGGGGAACGTACACCCTCTTATGCTTCAACAACCCTTTCTCCACCCTGGTCTTTGCTGCCCTAACTCCTGCGGTCAACGACGGTTCACAACCGGGTGTAGGAGTGAGATCCACCAGTGTGCGGCACGGGAGCACGGTACCATGTGGGAGGTAACGAGCCAGAAGGTCGTCGATTTCGCCATCCGAGGTTCGGCCTTGCTGAAAATCACCTCCCCAAATTGGGGCGTCATGTGATACGCCCCCTACCGAGTAAGGTCTGAACTCGGTAGGGGGTATCAGTTTCCCTGCATCTGCAGTGGTGTTGTTGCAGACGTCGACATCCCTGTCAATGTGTCCCCTTCAGGTGCTTCCCCCCTCCTCGGTAGCCTCCGCGGCCGCCCCTGCCTCTTCCACGGACACCAACATTCGGATAACGTCCTGAATAATAATTGTTAGTGCCTGTTGGGCGGGACGCACTACGGTTGTCTCTGCCAGTGTTAGCGCGGCCGGCTTTCTGGAGCTCCCTCAAGTAGTTGCGCAGCTCCACGAGCCCCGCATCGTTGTTCTCCTGGCACCTGACGATGTACCGCTCCAGCTGGGTCAAATCAACGGAAGCAGTGTGAGCACCCGTGGAGTCAAAAATAGGGGCCACATAATCCCCGCCGCGGAGGGAGCCGGGGACGTCGAAACGCGAGTGCTCCGGCAGCTCCGGGAAACCCCCCGGGGCACCGCCCGACAGGCCAGTGGCCGTGGAGGATTGTAAAAGGCTTAAGTTTAAGTCCGCGTCCGGGAGGGGTGGGTATATGGGATGCAGCGCCGAAGCCACTCGAGAAGCCAGGTAACCTCTATTGGCCTCTTTTTTCCTTCAACACCATGGCCGCATTGTGGGTCTGGTAGGTCATGTTCGGCGGTGTTCTGAGGATCATGTGAGCGACCGTGAAGGCACCGAATTCCTTGTTTTCTTCGAAGAGGAGATGGCTCAACAGCAGGATCTCCACCGGTGCCAACAGATTCAGGCGTGCGGCCTCCATTGCATTCTGTCGGAGGTCCTTCCACTTAGAGTCGCCGGCGAACGCGTCGTTCAACGCTTCCCACTGCTGGAAAGCCGGGGCAATCTCCGCAGCCCATTTGTACGTCTGGACTACCTCCTTCCTCAGCAGCTCGGCCGAAGTCCATTCCTTCAGAAGCGCACTCTCCTTGCGCGGCGCTGGCGGAGGAGTCACTGTGAAGGCAGTGAGGTTGGCAAGAAATATTTTTTCTTTCTCCTCCTTGACCCTCGTTGGAGTCATGCCCAATGCCTCAGCCGTCACCTTGAGCAGCTCCAAGGCTTTCTCTGTGGCCTCGACTCTCTCCGGGGGGAGGATGCTCTTCACGCCATCCGGAATAACAAAATCCGTAACTGTGCTCATGACAAAAATATGAAAAGCTTGAATACCCCTAGTTTAGTTATAATTAGATTAGAAAGAGTGTAGAGGAGAAGTTAAGTTTTATTCTACATAGTGATGTAACACACTGGGATGGCCACCCTTATTCATATATTCTTAAGTGTATCGGCAATGGATACCCAAAGCATCGCACAATATAAGAACAGTATAAAACACGGCCTGACGACAAGACTAATCAAATGATTACGTAAGGCTCAGAGAGAAGGCTGACTGCTTATGTTTTCTTTACTCCTTCTTTCTCCGTTTTCCTAGGGTACAGGTAAGTCTAGGCAAGGGGCTCTTTCCCAAATGTGATGCATTATACGCATGCGAAGGCGCTGCCTCATCACATTCGTCTTGTCCCTTCCTACTTCCTAGGTCCTCGAGACATTCGCCTTCGGCCAATCCTACCGCCTAAGTCCTCGACACATATGTGTGTCTCTGTGTGTGTGTGTGTGTGTATCTGTCAAACAAGAAGAAGGAGCAGCAGAGGCAAAGGTAAAAGAAGAGTAGAGGCCTCCAGACGGAGCACCTGCCACACACACACACACACAGGCAGACACCAATGGCACAGCGCTATGAGAGGCGTGTCGTCGCCTTAGGAAAAAGTTCGTCTATCAACGGATTCGCTACCGCTATCTGGTAAAAACACGGTCAAGACTGCCAAGTGCACTGGTGATCTTATTGTACCGCCGTCCCCGCCTCTTCCTCCTTCTCTTATCGTATCGGTACAGCGCAACGATCCATAATAAAACAGAAATCAACCCAACTTACCTTTCAGATGGAGGAGCTACGGACGCCGTGGATACCGCTCTCAACTATCAAGATCTCGTGCAATTACAACAGGATATTTTATTTTTCTTTTGTTGTGGAATCTCTTCCGTTGTTCATCGGTTATCGAAAGAACGGTCTTCCCTTCGTCGTCCACCTGGTACCAGTCGTGAATGTTACGAAGTTTAGAAGAGAAGCGAATCACTAGACGCACGGTTCTCTTGCTCGGCTCTCCAGGCGTAAACTTCCCGGTGTATCCGCATACTTGCTTTATCGCTTTTTGTAAGTTCCCAGGCATCATCTTCAGCTCCACAATATACCACGCTACCGAGAGAGAGTAGAGATCGACACGGCCTCGTGCCTGGTGCTGCTCTGAATCGATTCCGGATAGATTCAACACCCTGCAAAAGTTAAACAAAGTGCCCTGGTAGTAACTCTCCCGCTTGTAGACGGCAGTCCTACTTTGCGTGGTGCAAGAGGCGATAAACTGCCAGAAAAGATCAGTCATCTTCACAACATCCACCTCCTTCGCAGCGCTCCACAGCTGCTTTAAATCGTGGCTGGCTACTGCTAGGTCTCTGTTGTAAACGCGTTGCAACCACAGCGCGCCCACCGCAATCTTTACCTCTGCGTTGGGAAAGCCGAGAGACACCGCACCCTGACAGGCTTCAGTGGAAGGTCCCCTATCCGCGGGCTGGGTTTGAATCGTCAGATACCCCGTGTAGAGCAGGTAGTGCACCGAGCAACAAGCGATATCTTTAATGGGCTCATTTAGATCTTTCAATCGAGCACTGGCATCCTCCTCCATCTTTCGTAGATCCCAACGCTTAAACAGATTTGTCAGCGCTGAGGAGTTCCCCTGAGCCCCAATAGGGTGCTATTTCTTTGCTTCTCAATGCCCGAACGATACTGAACGGGTTGTACACCGTGGCGCCACCCGCCGAGGCACAAAACTTGTACCCGTTGTAGTAGCTCTTCAGCTGCTTCCGCAGCACCTCCTTATCAACTTGCAGGGCCGTCGCCATCGCTTTGAGGTGGGCCGAAAAGTTGTTCAGATCTGCTGCCGTGAAGCCACACGCTGCGGCGAGCTCCTCCTCGAAGGTGACGGGTAGCAGATGGTTGAGGGCACTATCCCAGCCAAACTGGCAGTAGACGATTCCAGTCAGAAAGGCCGCGTGGGTGGACTTCTTCACCACCTTGAGAACATTGAGGAAGGTCGCATACGATCCAAGAACCTCCTTCTCATTTTCCTGGCCGTGGCAGTGATGCACCACCATGTCGTACTCGTCGATGCACCACGGGCAGCGGCCTCTTCTCCTCGCATTTCTTTCCGGTTCTCGATGAGCCACTCAAATGCTGAGTGGCAAGAACGACCTTCGTCAATCTTTAAGTTTCCTCGCAGCACTTTCGACTTTATAATATAGATCGGACTTCATCTCCTCCACCGAGGCTCCGGAGACACTCAGGTCGAGGTAGATGACCGGGTGCTGGGCCCAGCGGTCCTCCGCTGGCTTCGTCTCTTCCAGCCTCGCCGCCTCCAGACCCGCGAAGAGGTCCTTCCTCCCTCGCGCCTTCAGCGTCCTGAAGCATCGACTTCCCAAAGCGGCGCGGGCGGATGAAGAGGAGGTGACGGCGTTTAAAAGGTTCGCGATTCGCGATCTTCCATGCGTACGCCGTCTTGTCCACGTAGGCCATCTGCTCCTTTCGAATGCTCTCGAAGTTACACTCGTCATCCGGCAACCGCCTGGGCGAAGGAGGGTTTGAGGAAGAGGCCCAGCGCTGCGTCAAGGCAGCGCAAAGCGCTGCGGCAGAGCGGCGTGCAGGGGCGGCGGACCAGCCCAGCCGTCGCGGTAGCAGCGATGGCGGCCGCTCGGCGTGGCTGCTGCAGCGTGAGGCAAGAGATGGCGCAGCGGCGGAGCATCACAAAGACTGGTTTGGGAGGGAAGAGGTGAAGACAGAGCTAAACGTTGGCAACAAAACGGAATAGAGGCGAAACGAACCGGGAGGACGACGGAGTAGAACACGCCTTCAATGTCAGCAGCAAAACAAAAAGGGAGCACAACTGCCATCGTCAGGCACAAATGAAACGACGAATAGAGTAATTATCGAAATGCTTTTCTTTTTTGAGATGAGATTTTGTGCTGTCTGTGCCACTGGTGTCTTGTGTTGCTGCCTCCATCCGGTGAAGAATGGTCCAACCAGCCAGGAGTTGAAATATATTGTACGATTGGCGTCACGCCTAGCGGACGAGCACTTGTGGGATATTTCAGCGCACGGGGCATGCGGTACTCACAAACCCACGCATCGCCCGCAACGTACGCCCGGATGATGCGGATAACTCCATCGTATAGAGTTACGGTACTGCGTTTTATTCTTTGGAAAACAACAACACATCTATAAAGCAATCATCGATCCGCTTGTGAACGGAGTCGTCACACACGCCTGTCTCCCGAGATGTGTGCGACAAAAGGACCCGACAATAATGTGTGGAAATTATGTATAAGCGCAGCTGCCAACTATCACTCGCGTGAGAAAAAAACAAAACGACACACCGGATGGCTCGTTTCAGCCATGGCAAATGTTTCACCAGCTGATGCCAATACAGTTGAGGAGGTGTGGAGATGTGTACGTGCCGAAACAAAGTCCATAAGCTCAATCGTACCAACAGATATAATACATTCGAGGACGGGGGTTTACAGCATAAGGTACCCCATCTCGCACGCGTTCAGCGTGAAACTGTCAGGCCGAGACAGACGGATTCAAGATCCCCGTCCCTCAAAGTAGCAGAGTCCGACAGCCACTCCTCTAAAGCGGTGGCGCAATGGATTTCTTTCTTTTCCTCTTGCTTTAATCTCTTCAGCAGCAAATCGTCCACCATCCCAGTACCAATCCAATGGAGTTTAATACGCTTGTTGTAGAGGTAGAGTGTCTGTACCATACTCCAGGGGTTGTAAACGAGTTCTTCTCCCGCAAAGGAGAAACGGCATCCGTTGAACAAGTGGTGCGACGTAGGCGGCTAATGCACACAGAAACGGCGGTGGAGAGATGACGGCGCTGTTCGTTGAAGACACCAGCAGGGCCACACGCTATCCCGGTAGGGAGGGGCGCCAATGCGCCACTAAGTTCGGTGAATGAAAAGGCGTCGTTGCTGCTGGTCCTTTTCATGGTGGAGCCAACCGCCTGTCCCTATGCGCCAAGGCGTCTAGCGAGGCAATCCTTCTGCGGCTATGTGGGGGAGTGAGGGCATAGACAAGAAGGCGGATGAGCGGCGGGGGGGCGTGGTTGTAGGGCCCGCAGACAAGACGTACCCTAACGCGTGGTGCCCTCGCAGGCTCAACGACTGGCGCGGTCGCCCCTCTCTTGGTGTAGGGAGGACTCGACCCAGGTTACGGCATTTCCCTCGCTTTGCGGCAGCTCTGGGGCAGCCGACCGGCACATCGCCGCTGTGCGGTCTGCGGGATACGGGCGAATCCGCCGGCACAGGTAGAGCGGCACGCAGCGCCGGCGGAGAGCCCATCCCACCTTCGCGGGCGCCACGCGACAGAAGGCATCGGTGCAGTCCACCGCGACGAGCAGTCGGGCGTGGAGGCGGAGAGGGCAGCCCCACGCCTCCTAGGGTATGGGCATGGCTAGGCAAGGAGCTCCATCCCAAGCGGGATGTTTTATGCGCATACGAAGGCGGCGCCCCATCCCATTCGCCTTCGGCCAATCCTACCGCCTATGTGTGTCTCTGTGTGTGTGTGTGTGTGTGTATCTGTCAAACAAGAAGAAGGAGCAGCAGAGGCAAAGGTAAAAGAAGAGTAGAGGCCTCCAGACGGAGCACCTGCCACACACACAGGCAGACACCAATGGCACAGCGCTATGAGAGGCGTGTCGTCGCCTTAGGAAAAAGTTCGTCTATCAACGGATTCGCTACCGCTATCTGGTAAAAACACGGTCAAGACTGCCAAGTGCACTGGTGATCTTATTGTACCGCCGTCCCCGCCTCTTCCTCCTTCTCTTATCGTATCGGTACAGCGCAACGATCCATAATAAAACAGAAATCAACCCAACTTACCTTTCAGATGGAGGAGCTACGGACGCCGTGGATACCGCTCTCAACTATCAAGATCTCGTGCAATTACAACAGGATATTTTATTTTTTCTTTTTGTTGTGGAATCTCTTCCGTTGTTCATCGGTTATCGAAAGAACGGTCTTCCCTTCGTCGTCCACCTGGTACCAGTCGTGAATGTTACGAAGTTTAGAAGAGAAGCGAATCACTAGACGCACGGTTCTCTTGCTCGGCTCTCCAGGCGTAAACTTCCCGGTGTATCCGCATACTTGCTTTATCGCTTTTTGTAAGTTCCCAGGCATCATCTTCAGCTCCACAATATACCCACGCTACCGAGAGAGAGTAGAGATCGACACGGCCTCGTGCCTGGTGCTGCTCTGAATCGATTCCGGATAGATTCAACACCCTGCAAAAGTTAAACAAAGTGCCCTGGTAGTAACTCTCCCGCTTGTAGACGGCAGTCCTACTTTGCGTGGTGCAAGAGGCGATAAACTGCCAGAAAAGATCAGTCATCTTCACAACATCCACCTCCTTCGCAGCGCTCCACAGCTGCTTTAAATCGTGGCTGGCTACTGCTAGGTCTCTGTTGTAAACGCGTTGCAACCACAGCGCGCCCACCGCAATCTTTACCTCTGCGTTGGGAAAGCCGAGAGACACCGCACCCTGACAGGCTTCAGTGGAAGGTCCCCTATCCGCGGGCTGGGTTTGAATCGTCAGATACCCCGTGTAGAGCAAGTAGTGCTCCACCGAGCAACAAGCGATATCTTTAATGGGCTCATTTAGATCTTTCAATCGAGCACTGGCATCCTCCTCCATCTTTCGTAGATCCCAACGCTTAAACAGATTTGTCAGCGCTGAGGAGTTCCCCTGAGCTGCCCAATAGGGTGCTATTTCTTTGCTTCTCAATGCCCGAACGATACTGAACGGGTTGTACACCGTGGCGCCACCCGCCGAGGCACAAAACTTGTACCCGTTGTAGTAGCTCTTCAGCTGCTTCCGCAGCACCTCCTTATCAACTTGCAGGGCCGTCGCCATCGCTTTGAGGTGGGCCGAAAAGTTGTCTGTGATCTCCTGCTCCGTGAAGCCACACGCTGCGGCGAGCTCCTCCTCGAAGGTGACGGGTAGCAGATGGTTGAGGGCACTATCCCAGCCAAACTGGCAGTAGACGATTCCAGTCAGAAAGGCCGCGTGGGTGGACTTCTTCATCACCTTGAGAACATTGAGGAAGGTCGCATACGATCCAAGAACCTCCTTCTCATTTTCCTGGCCGTGGCAGTGATGCACCACCATGTCGTACTCGTCGATGAGCACCACCGGCAGCGGCCTCTTCTCCTTTCTGCATTTCCTTCCGAGTTCGATGAGCCACCGGAAAGCCGATGTACAAGTCTTAGGCACATCCGTCATATTATGGTCCTGGGCGACACTGCAAATGATTTGTAATAGTTCGTACTCCATCTTCTCCACCGAGGCTCCGGAGACAGTCCCCAGGTCGAGGTAGATGACCGGGTGCTGGGCCCAGCGGTCCTTCGCTGACTTCGTCTTCTCCAGCCTCGCCGCCTCCAGACCCGCGAAGAGGTCCTTCCTCCCTCGTAGTACGCCCGCAGCGTTGTGAGAAGCATCGACTTCCCAAAGCGGCGCGGGCGGATGAAGGAGGTGACGGCGTTTAAAAGGTTCGCGATTCGCGATCTTCCATGCGTACGCCGTCTTGTCCACGTAGGCCATCTGCTCCTTTCGAATGCTCTCGAAGTTACACTCGTCATCCGGCAACCGCCTGGGCGAAGGAGGGTTTGAGGAAGAGGAGGCCCAGCGCTGCGTCAAGGCAGCGCAAAGCATACCGCTGCGGCAGAGTGGCGTGCAGGGGCTTCGGCGGACCAGCCCAGCCGTCGCGGTAGCAGCGATGGCGGCCGCTCGGCGTGGCTGCTGCTGCAGCGTGAGGCAGAGAATGGCGCAGCGGCGGAGCATCACAAAGACTGTGAGTGGTTGGGAGGGAAAGAGGTGAAGACAGAGCTAAACGTTGGCAACAAAAACGGAATAGAGGCGAAACGAACCGGGAGGACGACGGAGTAGAACACGCCTTCAATGTCAGCAGCAAAACAAAAAGGGAGCACAACTGCCATCGTCAGGCACAAATGAAACGACGAATAGAGTAATTATCGAAATCCTTTTCTTTTTTTTTGAGAGGAGATTTTGTGCTGTGTCTGTGCACACTGGTGTCTTGTGTTGAGCTGCCTCCATCCGGTGAAGGAATGGTCCAACCAGCCAGGAGTCGAAATATATTGTACGATTGGCACGTCACGCCTAGCGGACGAGCACTTGTGGGATATTTCAGCGCACGGGGCATGCGGTACTCACAAACCCGTGCATCGCCCGCAACGTACGCCCGGATGATGCGGATAACTCCATCGTATAGAGTTACGGTACTGCGTTTTATTCTTTGAAAACAACAACACATCTATAAAGCAATCATCGATCCGCTTGTGAACGGAGTCGTCATACACGCCTGCCTCCCGAGATGTGTGCGATAAAAGGACCCGACAATAATGTGTGGAAATTATGTATAAGCGCAGCTGCCAACTATCACTCGCGTGAGAAAAAAAACAAAACGACATACCGGATGGCTAGTTTCAGCCATGGCAAATGTTTCACCAGCTGATGCCAATACAGTTGAGGACGTGCCGAAACAAAGTCCATAAGCTCAACCAACAGATATAATACATCGGAGACGGGGTTTACAGCATAAGGTCCCCATCTCGCACGCATTCAGCGTGAAACTGTCAGGCCCGAGACAGACGGATTCAAGATCCCCGTCCCTCAAAGTAGCAGAGTCCGACAGCCACACCTCTAAAGCGGTGGCGCAATGGATTTCTTTCTTTTCCTCTTGCTTTAATCTCTTCAGCAGCAAATCGTCCACCATCCCAGTACCAATCCAATGGAGTTTAATACGCTTGTTGTAGAGGTAGAGTGTCTGTACCATACTCTAGGGTTGTAAACGAGTTCTTCTCCCGCAAAGGAGAAACGGCATCCGTTGAACAAGTGGTGCGACGTAGGCGGCTAATGCACACAGAAACGGCGGTGGAGATGACGGCGCTGTTCGTTGAAGACACCAGCAGGGCCACGCTATCCCGTTAGGGAGGGGCGCCAATGCGCCACTAAGTTCGGTGAATGAAAAGGCGTCGTTGCTGCTGGTCCTTTTCATGGCGGAGCCAACCGCCTGTCCCTATGCGCCAAGGCGTCTAGCGAGGCAATCCTTCTGCGGCTATGTGGTGAGGGCATAGACAAGAAGGCGGATGAGCGGCAGCGGGGGGCGTGGTTGTCCTCCCTGATTCATCGAGAGCGGTGAAGTCCGCTCCGCGTTTGAGTTGCATCGCCGCCGCCACAGCATCGATTTTTCCAGTGAAGATGAGTGTGTGAAAAATGGGACGGAGTGGCTCCTCTCCAACACTGCAACACAGATCGTGATAAATATCAGCTCCAGTGTCCAAAAAAGAATTGATCTCGGCAGCTGTAACGTCTTGGCCCCGATGGCACACTATCCATGCTAACTCTGGTGTTCTCTCCTCAGCGATGAAGGATTGTTCCAACGCTGAATCTTCGAGGGAACTTGATGCGACACCTCTAAGAGCTCATGGAACTTTTTCACATCTAGCAGCTGATCACGCAAATTTTCTTCTCGTTTTTGCTCTTCTGATGTTTTTGGGGAACTCGTGACGTTAACTCCGTCATAATGCTCACTAACAAATTACAGCTTCGCACGAAGATGAGAACTATATATATAAAGTTTTAAAGGTTTCAAAGCAACATGAAATACATAAATAAATCTGACAATAACGTCAACGAAGTGCAACAGGTACGACGACACCCTTTAGCAACTTGATAGTCTATCGTATCGCCCTTAGCCCGCAGAGCATTATCACCCATCTTTAAACGTTTTGCAAGGGATACAAGCCAAGTCGAACTTTTCAGCCTACATGAAATTTTCGAAGGAAACCTTCTAGACCTTTTCACTATACTCTGCAAAAAGTTCAGGCGAGAAAAATGAAGCTACAATGAGCTTTGTAATCGCACCAATTGTTTGCAAAAC
>VFSE01000195.1:0-10525 GCA_010157825.1 Vickermania ingenoplastis
CAGTGGTGAAAACTAAAGAGGGGAACGTACACCCTCTTATGCTTCAACAACCCTTTCTCCACCCTGGTCTTTGCTGCCCTAACTCCTGCGGTCAACGACGGTTCACAACCGGGTGTAGGAGTGAGATCCACCAGTGTGCGGCACGGGAGCACGGTGCCATGTGGGAGGTAACGAGCCAGAAGGTCGTCGATTTCGCCATCCGAGGTTCGGCCTTGCTGAAAATCACCTCCCCAAATTGGGGCGTCATGTGATACCCCACCGAGTAAGGTCTGAACTCGGTAGGGGTATCGGTTTCCTGCATCTGCAGTGGTGTTGTTGCAGACGTCGACATCCCTGTCAATGTGTCCCCTTCAGGTGCTTCCTCCTCGGTAGCCTCCGCGGCCGCCCTGCCTCTTCCACGGACACCAACATTCGGATAACGTCCTGAATAATAATTGTTAGTGCCTGTTGGGCGGGACGCACTACGGTTGTCTCTGCCAGTGTTAGCGCGGCCGGCGGAGCTCCCTCAAGTAGGCGCAGCTCCACGAGCCCGCATCGTTGTTCTCCTGGCACCTGACGATGTACCGCTCCAGCTGGGTCAAATCAACGGAAGCAGTGTGAGCACCCGTGGAGTCAAAAAGGCCACATCCCCGCCGCGGAGGAGCCGGGGACGTCGAAACGCGAGTGCTCCGGCAGCTCCGGAAACCCCGGGCACCGCCGACAGGCCAGTGGCCGTGGAGGATTGTAAAGGCTTAAGTTTAAGTCCGCGTCCGGGAGGGTATATGGGATGCAGCGCCGAAGCCACGAGAAGCCAGGTAACCTCTGGCCTCTTTTCCTTCAACACCATGGCCGCATTGTGGGTCTGGTAGGTCATGTTCGGCGGTGTTCTGAGGATCATGTGAGCGACCGTGAAGGCACCGAATTCCTTGTTTTCTTCGAAGAGGAGATGGCTCAACAGCAGGATCTCCACCGGTGCCAACAGATTCAGGCGTGCGGCCTCCATTGCATTCTGTCGGAGGTCCTTCCACTTAGAGTCGCCGGCGAACGCGTCGTTCAACGCTTCCCACTGCTGGAAAGCCGGGGCAATCTCCGCAGCCCATTTGTACGTCTGGACTACCTCCTTCCTCAGCAGCTCGGCCGAAGTCCATTCCTTCAGAAGCGCACTCTCCTTGCGCGGCGCTGGCGGAGAGTCACTGTGAAGGCAGTGAGGTTGGCAAGAAATATTTTTCTTTCTCCTCCTTGACCCTCGTTGGGTCATGCCCAATGCCTCAGCCGTCACCTTGAGCAGCGCTCAAGGCTTTCTCTGTGGCCTCGACTCTCTCCGGGGATGCTCTTCACGCCATCCGGAATAACAAAATCCGTAACTGTGCTCATGACAAAAAATATGAAAAGCTTGAATACCCCTAGTTTAGTTATAATTAGATTAGAAAGAGTGTAGAGGAGAAGTTAAGTTTTATTCTACATAGTGATGTAACACACTGGGATGGCCACCCTTATTCATATATTCTTAAGTGTATCGGCAATGGATACCCAAAGCATCGCACAATATAAGAACAGTATAAAACACGGCCTGACGACAAGACTAATCAAATGATTACGTAAGGCTCAGAGAAGGCTGACTGCTTATGTTTTCTTCTCCTTCTTTCTCCGTTTTCCTAGGGTACAGGTAAGTCTAGGCAAGGGGCTCTTTCCCAAATGTGATGCATTATACGCATGCGAAGGCGCTGCCTCATCACATTCGTCTTGTCCCTTCCTACTTCCTAGGTCCTCGAGACATTCGCCTTCGGCCAATCCTACCGCCTAAGTCCTCGACACATATGTGTCTCTGTGTGTGTGTGTGTGTGTATCTGTCAAAGAAGAAGGAGCAGCAGAGGCAAAGGTAAAAGAAGAGTAGAGGCCTCCAGACGGAGCTGCCACACACACACACACACAGGCAGACACCAATGGCACAGCGCTATGAGAGGCGTGTCGTCGCCTTAGGAAAAAGTTCGTCTATCAACGGATTCGCTACCGCTATCTGGTAAAAACACGGTCAAGACTGCCAAGTGCACTGGTGATCTTATTGTACCGCCGTCCCCGCCTCTTCCTCCTTCTCTTATCGTATCGGTACAGCGCAACGATCCATAATAAAACAGAAATCAACCCAACTTACCTTTCAGATGGAGGAGCTACGGACGCCGTGGATACCGCTCTCAACTATCAAGATCTCGTGCAATTACAACAGGATATTTTATTTTTTTCTTTTGTTGTGGAATCTCTTCCGTTGTTCATCGGTTATCGAAAGAACGGTCTTCCCTTCGTCGTCCACCTGGTACCAGTCGTGAATGTTACGAAGTTTAGAAGAAGCGAATCACTAGACGCACGGTTCTCTTGCTCGGCTCTCCAGGCGTAAACTTCCCGGTGTATCCGCATACTTGCTTTATCGCTTTTTGTAAGTTCCCAGGCATCATCTTCAGCTCCACAATACTCCACGCTACCGAGAGAGAAGTAGAGATCGACACGGCCTCGTGCCTGGTGCTGCTCTGAATCGATTCCGGATAGATTCAACACCCTGCAAAAGTTAAACAAAGTGCCCTGGTAGTAACTCTCCCGCTTGTAGACGGCAGTGCGTGGTGCGAGGCGACTGCCAGAAAAGATCAGTCATCTTCACAACATCCACCTCCTTCGCAGCGCTCACAGCTGCTTTAAATCGTGGCTGGCTACTGCTAGGGTCTCTGTTGTAAACGCGTTGCAACCACAGCGCGCCCACCGCAATCTTTACCTCTGCGTTGGGAAAGCCGAGAGACACCGCACCCTGACAGGCTTCAGTGGAAGGTCCCTATCCGCGGGCTGGGTTTGAATCGTCAGATACCCCGTGTAGAGCAAGTAGTGCTCCACCGAGCAACAAGCGATATCTTTAATGGGCTCATTTAGATCTTTCAATCGAGCACTGGCATCCTCCTCCATCTTTCGTAGATCCCAACGCTTAAACAGATTTGTCAGCGCTGAGAGTTCCCTGAGCTGCCCAATAGGGTGCTATTTCTTTGCTTCTCAATGCCCGAACGATACTGAACGGGTTGTACCGTGGCGCCACCCGCCGAGGCACAAAACTTGCCCGTTGTAGTAGCTCTTCAGCTGCTTCCGCAGCACCTCCTTATCAACTTGCAGGGCCGTCGCCATCGCTTTGAGGTGGGCCGAAAAGTTGTCTGTGATCTCCTGCTCCGTGAAGCCACACGCTGCGGCGAGCTCCTCCTCGAAGGTGACGCAGATGGTTGAGGGCTATCCCAGCCAAACTGGCAGTAGACGATTCCAGTCAGAAAGGCCGCGTGGGTGGACTTCTTCACCTTGAGAACATTGAGGAAGGTCGCATACGATCCAAGAACCTCCTTCTCATTTTCCCGTGGCAGTGATGCACCACCATGTCGTATCGTCGATGAGCACCACGGGCAGCGGCCTCTTCTCCTCGCATTTCTTTCCGGGCCTCGATGAGCCACTCAAATGCTGAGTGGCAAGAACGACCTTCGTCAATCTTTAAGTTGCTTCCTCGCAGCACTTTCGACTTTATAATATAGATCGGACTTCATCTCCTCCACAGGCTCCGGATCCCCAGGTCGAGGTAGATGACCGGTGCTGGGCCCAGCGGTCCTCCGCTGGCTTCGTCTCTTCCAGCCTCGCCGCCTCCAGACCCGAAAGAGGTCCCCTCCTCGTAGTACGCCTTCAGCGTCCTGAAGCATCGACTTCCCAAAGCGGCGCGGGCGGATGAAGAGGAGGTGACGGCGTTTAAAGGTTCGCGATTCGCGATCTTCCATGCGTGCCGCCTTGTCCGGGCCATCTGCTCCTGCTCCTTTGCTCTCGAAGTTACACTCGTCATCCGGCAACCGCCTGGGCGAAGGAGGGTTTGAGGAAGAGGAGGCCCAGCGCTGCGTCAAGGCAGCGCAAAGCATCGCTGCGGCAGAGTGGCGTGCAGGGGCTTCGGCGGACCAGCCAGCCGTCGCGGTAGCAGCGATGGCCGCTCGGCGTGTGGCTGCGCGTGAGGCAGAAGAATGGCGCAGCGGCGGAGCATCACAAAGACTGGTGGTTGGGAGGAAAGAGGTGAAGACAGAGCTAAACGTTGGCAACAAAACGGAATAGAGGCGAAACGAACCGGGAGGACGACGGGAGAACACGCCTTTGTCAGCAGCAAAACAAAGGAGCACAACTGCCATCGTCAGGCACAAATGAAACGACGAATAGAGTAATTATCGAAATGCTTTTCTTTTTTTTTTGAGATGAGATTTTGTGCTGTGTCTGCACACTGGTGTCTTGTGTTGGCTCCATCCGGTGAAGGAATGGTCCAACCAGCCAGGAGTTGAAATATATTGTACGATTGGCGTCGCCTAGCGGACGAGCACGTGGGATATTTCAGCGCACGGGGCATGCGGTACTCACAAACCCACGTGCATCGCCCGCAACGTACGCCCGGATGATGCGGATAACTCCATCGTATAGAGTTACGGTACTGCGTTTTATTCTTTGGAAAACAACAACACATCTATAAAGCAATCATCGATCCGCTTGTGAACGGAGTCGTCACACGCCTGTCTCCCGAGATGTGCGACAAAAGGACCCGACAATAATGTGTGGAAATTATGTATAAGCGCAGCTGCCAACTATCACTCGCGTGAGAAAAAAACAAAACGACACACCGGATGGCTCGTTTCAGCCATGGCAAATGTTTCACCAGCTGATGCCAATACAGTTGAGGAGGTGTGGAGATGTGTACGTGCCGAAACAAAGTCCATAAGCTCAATCGTACCAACAGATATAATACATTCGGAGACGGGGTTTACAGCATAAGGTACCCCATCTCGCGCGTTCAGCGTGAAACTGTCAGGCCGAGACAGACGGATTCAAGATCCCCGTCCCTCAAAGTAGCAGAGTCCGACAGCCACTCCTCTAAAGCGGTGGCGCAATGGATTTCTTTCTTTTCCTCTTGCTTTAATCTCTTCAGCAGCAAATCGTCCACCATCCCAGTACCAATCCAATGGAGTTTAATACGCTTGTTGTAGAGGTAGAGTGTCTGTACCATACTCCAAGGGTTGTAAACGAGTTCTTCTCCCGCAAAGGAGAAACGGCATCCGTTGAACAAGTGGTGCGACGTAGGCGGCTAATGCACACAGAAACGGCGGTGGAGAGATGACGGCGCTGTTCGTTGAAGACACCAGCAGGGCCACACGCTATCCCGGTAGGGAGGGGCGCCAATGCGCCACTAAGTTCGGTGAATGAAAAGGCGTCGTTGCTGCTGGTCCTTTTCATGGTGGAGCCAACCGCCTGTCCCTATGCGCCAAGGCGTCTAGCGAGGCAATCCTTCTGCGGCTATGTGGGGGAGTGAGGGCATAGACAAGAAGGCGGATGAGCGGCAGCGGGGGGCGTGGTTGTAGGGCCCGCAGACAAGACGTACCCTAACGCGTGGTGCCCTCGCAGGCTCCAACGACTGGCGCGGTCGCCCCTCTCTTGGTGTAGGGGAGGGAGAAGAACTCGACCCAGGTTACGGCATTTCCCTCGCTTTGCGGCAGCTCTGGGGGGCAGCCGACCGGCACATCGCCGCTGTGCGGTCTGCGGGATACGGGCGAATCCGCCGGCACAGGTAGAGCGGCACGCAGCGCCGCGCCGGCGAATATCCCTTCGCGGGCGCCACGCGACAGAAGGCATCGGTGCAGTCCACCGCGACGAGCAGTCGGGCGTGGAGGCGGGAGAAAGCCCCACGCCTCCTAGGGTATGGGCATGGCTAGGCAAGGAGCTCCATCCCAAGCGGGATGTTTTATGCGCATACGAAGGCGGCGCCCCATCCCATTCGCCTTCGGCCAATCCTACCGCCTATGTGTGTCTGTGTGTGTGTGTGTGTGTATCTGTCAAACAAGAAGAAGGAGCAGCAGAGGCAAAGGTAAAAGAAGAGTAGAGGCCTCCAGACGGAGCACCTGCCACACACACACAGGCAGACACCAATGGCACAGCGCTATGAGAGGCGTGTCGTCGCCTTAGGAAAAGTTCGTCTATCAACGGATTCGCTACCGCTATCTGGTAAAAACACGGTCAAGACTGCCAAGTGCACTGGTGATCTTATTGTACCGCCGTCCCCGCCTCTTCCTCCTTCTCTTATCGTATCGGTACAGCGCAACGATCCATAATAAAACAGAAATCAACCCAACTTACCTTTCAGATGGAGGAGCTACGGACGCCGTGGATACCGCTCTCAACTATCAAGATCTCGTGCAATTACAACAGGATATTTTATTTTTTCTTTTTGTTGTGGAATCTCTTCCGTTGTTCATCGGTTATCGAAAGAACGGTCTTCCCTTCGTCGTCCACCTGGTACCAGTCGTGAATGTTACGAAGTTTAGAAGCGAATCACTAGACGCACGGTTCTCTTGCTCGGCTCTCCAGGCGTAAACTTCCCGGTGTATCCGCATACTTGCTTTATCGCTTTTTGTAAGTTCCCAGGCATCATCTTCAGCTCCACAATATACTCCACGCTACCGAGAGAGTAGAGATCGACACGGCCTCGTGCCTGGTGCTGCTCTGAATCGATTCCGGATAGATTCAACACCCTGCAAAGTTAAACAAAGTGCCCTGGTAGTAACTCTCCCGCTTGTAGACGGCAGTCCTACTTTGCGTGGTGCAAGAGGCGATAAACTGCCAGAAAAGATCAGTCATCTTCACAACATCCACCTCCTTCGCAGCGCTCCACAGCTGCTTTAAATCGTGGCTGGCTACTGCTGGGTCTCTGTTGTAAACGCGTTGCAACCACAGCGCGCCCGCAATCTTTACCTCTGCGTTGGGAAAGCCGAGAGACACCGCACCCTGACAGGCTTCAGTGGAAGGTCCCCTATCCGCGGGCTGGGTTTGAATCGTCAGATACCCCGTGTAGAGCAAGTAGTGCTCCACCGAGCAACAAGCGATATCTTTAATGGGCTCATTTAGATCTTTCAATCGAGCACTGGCATCCTCCTCCATCTTTCGTAGATCCCAACGCTTAAACAGATTTGTCAGCGCTGAGGAGTTCCCCTGAGCTGCCCAATAGGGTGCTATTTCTTTGCTTCTCAATGCCCGAACGATACTGAACGGGTTGTACACCGTGGCGCCACCCGCCGAGGCACAAAACTTGTACCCGTTGTAGTAGCTCTTCAGCTGCTTCCGCAGCACCTCCTTATCAACTTGCAGGGCCGTCGCCATCGCTTTGAGGTGGGCCGAAAAGTTGTCTGTGATCTCCTGCTCCGTGAAGCCACACGCTGCGGCGAGCTCCTCCTCGAAGGTGACGGGTAGCAGATGGTTGAGGGCACTATCCCAGCCAAACTGGCAGTAGACGATTCCAGTCAGAAAGGCCGCGTGGGTGGACTTCTTCATCACCTTGAGAACATTGAGGAAGGTCGCATACGATCCAAGAACCTCCTTCTCATTTTCCTGGCCGTGGCAGTGATGCACCACCATGTCGTACTCGTCGATGAGCACCACCGGCAGCGGCCTCTTCTCCTTTCTGCATTTCCTTCCGAGTTCCTCGATGAGCCACCGGAAAGCCGATGTACAAGTCTTAGGCACATCCGTCATATTATGGTCCTGGGCGACACTGCAAATGATTTGTAATAGTTCGTACTCCATCTTCTCCACCGAGGCTCCGGAGACAGTCCCCAGGTCGAGGTAGATGACCGGGTGCTGGGCCCAGCGGTCCTTCGCTGACTTCGTCTTCTCCAGCCTCGCCGCCTCCAGACCCGCGAAGAGGTCCTTCCTCCCCTCGTAGTACGCCCGCAGCGTTGTGAGAAGCATCGACTTCCCAAAGCGGCGCGGGCGGATGAAGAGGAGGTGACGGCGTTTAAAAGGTTCGCGATTCGCGATCTTCCATGCGTACGCCGTCTTGTCCACGTAGGCCATCTGCTCCTTTCGAATGCTCTCGAAGTTACACTCGTCATCCGGCAACCGCCTGGGCGAAGGAGGGTTTGAGGAAGAGGAGGCCCAGCGCTGCGTCAAGGCAGCGCAAAGCATACCGCTGCGGCAGAGTGGCGTGCAGGGGCTTCGGCGGACCAGCCCAGCCGTCGCGGTAGCAGCGATGGCGGCCGCTCGGCGTGGCTGCTGCTGCAGCGTGAGGCAGAGAATGGCGCAGCGGCGGAGCATCACAAAGACTGTGAGTGGTTGGGAGGGAAAGAGGTGAAGACAGAGCTAAACGTTGGCAACAAAAACGGAATAGAGGCGAAACGAACCGGGAGGACGACGGAGTAGAACACGCCTTCAATGTCAGCAGCAAAACAAAAAGGGAGCACAACTGCCATCGTCAGGCACAAATGAAACGACGAATAGAGTAATTATCGAAATCCTTTTCTTTTTTTTTGAGAGGGAGATTGCTGTGTCTGTGCACACTGGTGTCTTGTGTTGAGCTGCCTCCATCCGGTGAAGGAATGGTCCAACCAGCCAGGAGTCGAAATATATTGTACGATTGGCACGTCACGCCTAGCGGACGAGCACTTGTGGGATATTTCAGCGCACGGGGCATGCGGTACTCACAAACCCGTGCATCGCCCGCAACGTACGCCCGGATGATGCGGATAACTCCATCGTATAGAGTTACGGTACTGCGTTTTATTCTTTGGAAAACAACAACACATCTATAAAGCAATCATCGATCCGCTTGTGAACGGAGTCGTCATACACGCCTGCCTCCCGAGATGTGTGCGATAAAAGGACCCGACAATAATGTGTGGAAATTATGTATAAGCGCAGCTGCCAACTATCACTCGCGTGAAAAAAAAACAAAACGACATACCGGATGGCTAGTTTCAGCCATGGCAAATGTTTCACCAGCTGATGCCAATACAGTTGAGGAGGTGTGGAGATGTGTACGTGCCGAAACAAAGTCCATAAGCTCAACCAACAGATATAATACATTCGGAGACGGGGGTTTACAGCATAAGGTCCCCATCTCGCACGCATTCAGCGTGAAACTGTCAGGCCCGAGACAGACGGATTCAAGATCCCCGTCCCTCAAAGTAGCAGAGTCCGACAGCCACACCTCTAAAGCGGTGGCGCAATGGATTTCTTTCTTTTCCTCTTGCTTTAATCTCTTCAGCAGCAAATCGTCCACCATCCCAATCCAATGGAGTTTAATACGCTTGTTGTAGAGGTAGAGTGTCTGTACCATACTCTAGGGGTTGTAAACGAGTTCTTCTCCCGCAAAGGAGAAACGGCATCCGTTGAACAAGTGGTGCGACGTAGGCGGCTAATGCACACAGAAACGGCGGTGGAGATGACGGCGCTGTTCGTTGAAGACACCAGCAGGGCCACACTATCCCGTTAGGGAGGGCGCCAATGCGCCACTAAGTTCGGTGAATGAAAAGGCGTCGTTGCTGCTGGTCCTTTTCATGGCGGAGCCAACCGCCTGTCCCTATGCGCCAAGGCGTCTAGCGAGGCAATCCTTCTGCGGCTATGTGGGGGAGTGAGGGCATAGACAAGAAGGCGGATGAGCGGCAGCGGGGGGCGTGGTTGTCCTCCCTGATTCATCGAGAGCGGTGAAGTCCGCTCCGCGTTTGAGTTGCATCGCCGCCGCCACAGCATCGATTTTTCCAGTGAAGATGAGTGTGTGAAAAATGGGACGGGTGGCTCCTCTCCAACACTGCAACACAGATCGTGATAAATATCAGCTCCAGTGTCCAAAAAGAATTGATCTCGGCAGCTGTAACGTCTTGGCCCCGATGGCACACTATCCATGCTAACTCTGGTGTTCCTCTCCTCAGCGATGAAGGATTGTTCCAACGCTGAATCTTCGAGGGAACTTGATGCGACACCTCTAAGAGCTCATGGAACTTTTTGGTCACATCTAGCAGCTGATCACGCAAATTTTCTTCTCGTTTTTGCTCTTCTGATGTTTTTGGGGAACTCGTGACGTTAACTCCGTCATAATGCTCACTAACAAATTACAGCTTCGCACGAAGATGAGAACTATATATATAAAGTTTTAAAGGTTTCAAAGCAACATGAAATACATAAATAAATCTGACAATAACGTCAACGAAGTGCAACAGGTACGACGACACCCTTTAGCAACTTGATAGTCTATCGTATCGCCCTTAGCCCGCAGAGCATTATCACCCATCTTTAAACGTTTTGCAAGGGATACAAGCCAAGTCGAACTTTTCAGCCTACATGAAATTTTCGAAGGAAACCTTCTAGACCTTTTCACTATACTCTGCAAAAAGTTCAGGCGAGAAAAATGAAGCTACAATGAGCTTTGTAATCGCACCAATTGTTTGCAAAACATCTGAGTTGCGCAAGAGAAATGGCGAGTAACACGTTTAGTGGACACGTGTGTCATTGTGTGGTGCCGAATAAGGATAAAAGAAGCTTAATCTTTTAGGAAATGTTTCGAAAGAATGATCGGTGCTCATCCTCATTTAAACAACAACAACAACAGAAAGGAAAAACATAACAACTATTCGGTGGAGTCTTTCTCGTGTTTCAGATCCGTCTATTCTTTTATCCTAAACAAAACCAATCGTAAAAAATAATATATCTCACGTAAACTCCGCAGACGGCGGAGTCTGAA
>VFSE01000196.1:0-195000 GCA_010157825.1 Vickermania ingenoplastis
AGTCATGCCCAATGCCTCAGCCGTCATTGAGCAGCTCAAGGCTTTCTCTGTGGCCTCGACTCTCTCCGGGGGAGGATGCTCTTCACGCCATCCGGAATAACAAAATCCGTAACTGTGCTCATGACAAAAATATGAAAAGCTTGAATACCCTAGTTTAGTTATAATTAGATTAGAAAGAGTGTAGAGGAGAAGTTAAGTTTTATTCTACATAGTGATGTAACACACTGGGATGGCCACCCTTATTCATATATTCTTAAGTGTATCGGCAATGGATACCCAAAGCATCGCACAATATAAGAACAGTATAAAACACGGCCTGACGACAAGACTAATCAAATGATTACGTAAGGCTCAGAGAGAAGGCTGACTGCTTATGTTTTCTTTACTCCTTCTTTCTCCGTTTTCCTAGGGTACAGGTAAGTCTAGGCAAGGGCTCTTTCCCAAATGTGATGCATTATACGCATGCGAAGGCGCTGCCTCATCACATTCGTCTTGTCCCTTCCTACTTCCTAGGTCCTCGAGACATTCGCCTTCGGCCAATCCTACCGCCTAAGTCCTCGACACATATGTGTGTCTCTGTGTGTGTGTGTGTGTGTGTGTCGTCAAACAAGAAGAAGGAGCAGCAGAGGCAAAGGTAAAAGAAGAGTAGAGGCCTCCAGACGGACACCTGCCACACACACACACAGGCAGACACCAATGGCACAGCGCTATGAGAGGCGTGTCGTCGCCTTAGGAAAAAGTTCGTCTATCAACGGATTCGCTACCGCTATCTGGTAAAAACACGGTCAAGACTGCCAAGTGCACTGGTGATCTTATTGTACCGCCGTCCCCGCCTCTTCCTCCTTCTCTTATCGTATCGGTACAGCGCAACGATCCATAATAAAACAGAAATCAACCCAACTTACCTTTCAGATGGAGGAGCTACGGACGCCGTGGATACCGCTCTCAACTATCAAGATCTCGTGCAATTACAACAGGATATTTTATTTTTTCTTTTTGTTGTGGAATCTCTTCCGTTGTTCATCGGTTATCGAAAGAACGGTCTTCCCTTCGTCGTCCACCTGGTACCAGTCGTGAATGTTACGAAGTTTAGAAGAGCGAATCACTAGACGCACGGTTCTCTTGCTCGGCTCTCCAGGCGTAAACTTCCCGGTGTATCCGCATACTTGCTTTATCGCTTTTTGTAAGTTCCCAGGCATCATCTTCAGCTCCACAATATACTCCACGCTACCGAGAGAGAAGTAGAGATCGACACGGCCTCGTGCCTGGTGCTGCTCTGAATCGATTCCGGATAGATTCAACACCCTGCAAAAGTTAAACAAAGTGCCCTGGTAGTAACTCTCCCGCTTGTAGACGGCAGTCCTACTTTGCGTGGTGCAAGAGGCGATAAACTGCCAGAAAAGATCAGTCATCTTCACAACATCCACCTCCTTCGCAGCGCTCCACAGCTGCTTTAAATCGTGGCTGGCTACTGCTGGTCTCTGTTGTAAACGCGTTGCAACCACAGCGCGCCCACCGCAATCTTTACCTCTGCGTTGGGAAAGCCGAGAGACACCGCACCCTGACAGGCTTCAGTGGAAGGTCCCGCGGGCTGGGTTTGAATCGTCAGATACCCGTGTAGAAGTAGTGCTCCACCGAGCAACAAGCGATATCTTTAATGGGCTCATTTAGATCTTTCAATCGAGCACTGGCATCCTCCTCCATCTTTCGTCCCGCTTAAACAGATTTGTCAGCGCTGAGGAGTTCCCCGAGCTGCCCAATAGGGTGCTATTTCTTTGCTTCTCAATGCCCGAACGATACTGAACGGGTTGTACACCGTGGCGCCACCCGCCGAACAACAAAACCGTTGTAGTAGCTCTTCAGGCTTCCGCACGCATCCTTATCAACTTGCAGGGCCGTCGCCATCGCTTTGAGGTGGGCCGAAAAGTTGTCTGTGATCTCCTGCTCCGTGAAGCCACACGCTGCGGCGAGCTCCTCCTCGAAGGTGACGGTAGCAGATGGTTGAGGGCACTATCCCAGCCAAACTGGCAGTAGACGATTCCAGTCAGAAAGGCCGCGTGGGTGGACTTCTTCACCACCTTGAGAACGGGAAGGTCGCATACGATCCAAGAACCTCCTTCTCATTTTCCTGGCCGTGGCAGTGATGCACCACCATGTCGTACCGTCGATGAGCACCACGGGCAGCGGCCTCTTCTCCTCGCATTTCTTTCCGAGGTCCTCGATGAGCCACTCAAATGTGAGTGGCAAGAACGACCTTCGTCAATCTTTAAGTTATGCTTCCTCGCAGCACTTTCGACTTTATAATATAGATCGGACTTCATCTCTCCGAGGCTCCGGAGACACTCCCCAGGTCGAGGTAGATGACCGGGTGCTGGGCCCAGCGGTCCTCCGCTGGCTTCGTCTTCCAGCCTCGCCGCCTCCAGACCCGCGAAGAGGTCCTTCCTCCCTCGTAGTACGCGTCCGCGGCATCGACTTCCCAAAGCGGCGCGGGCGGATGAAGAGGTGACGGCGTTTAAAGGTTCGCGATTCGCGATCTTCCATGCGTAGTCTTGTCCACGTAGGCCATCTGCTCCTTTCGAATGCTCTCGAAGTTACACGTCATCCGGCAACCGCCTGGGTTTGAGGAAGAGGCCCAGCGCTGCGTCAAGGCAGCGCAAGCATACCGCTGCGGCAGAGTGGCGTGCAGGGCTCGGCGGACCAGCCCAGCCGTCGCGGTAGCAGCGATGGCGGCCGCTCGGCGTGGTGCTGCTGCAGCGTGAGGAGAAGGGTGCGCAGCGGCGGGCATCACAAAGACGTGAGTGGTTGGGAGGAAGAGGTGAAGACAGAGCTAAACGTTGGCAACAAAACGGAATAGAGGCGAAACGAACCGGGAGGACGACGGAGTAGAACACGCCTTCAATGTCAGCAGCAAAACAAAGGGAGCACAACTGCCATCGTCAGGCACAAATGAAACGACGAATAGAGTAATTATCGAAATGCTTTTCTTTTTTTTTGAGATGAGATTTTGTGCTGTGTCTGTGCACACTGGTGTCTTGTGTTGAGCTGCCTCCATCCGGTGAAGGAATGGTCCAACCAGCCAGTTGAAATATATTGTACGATTGGCACGTCACGCCTAGCGGACGAGCACTTGTGGATATTTCAGCGCACGGGGCATGCGGTACTCACAAACCCACGTGCATCGCCCGCAACGTACGCCCGGATGATGCGGATAACTCCATCGTATAGAGTTACGGTACTGCGTTTTATTCTTTGGAAAACAACAACACATCTATAAAGCAATCATCGATCCGCTTGTGAACGGAGTCGTCACACACGCCTGTCTCCCGAGATGTGTGCGACAAAAGGACCCGACAATAATGTGTGGAAATTATGTATAAGCGCAGCTGCCAACTATCACTCGCGTGAGAAAAAAACAAAACGACACACCGGATGGCTCGTTTCAGCCATGGCAAATGTTTCACCAGCTGATGCCAATACAGTTGAGGAGGTGTGGAGATGTGTACGTGCCGAAACAAAGTCCATAAGCTCAATCGTACCAACAGATATAATACATTCGAGGACGGGGGTTTACAGCATAAGGTACCCCATCTCGCACGCGTTCAGCGTGAAACTGTCAGGCCCGAGACAGACGGATTCAAGATCCCCGTCCCTCAAAGTAGCAGAGTCCGACAGCCACTCCTCTAAAGCGGTGGCGCAATTTCTTTCTTTTCCTCTTGCTTTAATCTCTTCAGCAGCAAATCGTCCACCATCCCAGTACCAATCCAATGGAGTTTAATACGCTTGTTGTAGAGGTAGAGTGTCTGTACCATACTCAGGGTTGTAAACGAGTTCTTCTCCCGCAAAGGAGAAACGGCATCCGTTGAACAAGTGGTGCGACGTAGGCGGCTAATGCACACAGAAACGGCGGTGGAGAGATGACGGCGCTGTTCGTTGAAGACACCAGCAGGGCCACACGCTATCCCGGTAGGGAGGGGCGCCAATGCGCCACTAAGTTCGGTGAATGAAAAGGCGTCGTTGCTGCTGGTCCTTTTCATGGTGGAGCCAACCGCCTGTCCCTATGCGCCAAGGCGTCTAGCGAGGCAATCCTTCTGCGGCTATGTGGGGGAGTGAGGGCATAGACAAGAAGGCGGATGAGCGGCAGCGGGGGGCGTGGTTGTAGGGCCCGCAGACAAGACGTACCCTAACGCGTGGTGCCCTCGCAGGCTCCAACGACTGGCGCGGTCGCCCCTCTCTTGGTGTAGGGGAGGGAGAAGAACTCGACCCAGGTTACGGCATTTCCCTCGCTTTGCGGCAGCTCTGGGGGGCAGCCGACCGGCACATCGCCGCTGTGCGGTCTGCGGGATACGGGCGAATCCGCCGGCACAGGTAGAGCGGCACGCAGCGCCGGCGGAGAGCCCATCCCACCTTCGCGGGCGCCACGCGACAGAAGGCATCGGTGCAGTCCACCGCGACGAGCAGTCGGGCGTGGAGGCGGGAGAGGGCAGCCCCCACGCCTCCTAGGGTATGGGCATGGCTAGGCAAGGAGCTCCATCCCAAGCGGGATGTTTTATGCGCATACGAAGGCGGCGCCCCATCCCATTCGCCTTCGGCCAATCCTACCGCCTATGTGTGTCTCTGTGTGTGTGTGTGTGTGTGTATCTGTCAAACAAGAAGAAGGAGCAGCAGAGGCAAAGGTAAAAGAAGAGTAGAGGCCTCCAGACGGAGCACCTGC
Organism: Vickermania ingenoplastis; assembly: GCA_010157825.1. NCBI lineage: Eukaryota > Euglenozoa > Kinetoplastea > Trypanosomatida > Trypanosomatidae > Vickermania > Vickermania ingenoplastis. The sequence goes on from VFSE01000196.1 coordinate 4,712, forward strand.
CACACACACACAGGCAGACACCAATGGCACAGCGCTATGAGAGGCGTGTCGTCGCCTTAGGAAAAAGTTCGTCTATCAACGGATTCGCTACCGCTATCTGGTAAAAACACGGTCAAGACTGCCAAGTGCACTGGTGATCTTATTGTACCGCCGTCCCCGCCTCTTCCTCCTTCTCTTATCGTATCGGTACAGCGCAACGATCCATAATAAAACAGAAATCAACCCAACTTACCTTTCAGATGGAGGAGCTACGGACGCCGTGGATACCGCTCTCAACTATCAAGATCTCGTGCAATTACAACAGGATATTTTATTTTTCTTTTGTTGTGGAATCTCTTCCGTTGTTCATCGGTTATCGAAAGAACGGTCTTCCCTTCGTCGTCCACCTGGTACCAGTCGTGAATGTTACGAAGTTTAGAAGAGAAGCGAATCACTAGACGCACGGTTCTCTTGCTCGGCTCTCCAGGCGTAAACTTCCCGGTGTATCCGCATACTTGCTTTATCGCTTTTTGTAAGTTCCCAGGCATCATCTTCAGCTCCACAATATACTCCACGCTACCGAGAGAGAAGTAGAGATCGACACGGCCTCGTGCCTGGTGCTGCTCTGAATCGATTCCGGATAGATTCAACACCCTGCAAAAGTTAAACAAAGTGCCCTGGTAGTAACTCTCCCGCTTGTAGACGGCAGTCCTACTTTGCGTGGTGCAAGAGGCGATAAACTGCCAGAAAAGATCAGTCATCTTCACAACATCCACCTCCTTCGCAGCGCTCCACAGCTGCTTTAAATCGTGGCTGGCTACTGCTAGGTCTCTGTTGTAAACGCGTTGCAACCACAGCGCGCCCACCGCAATCTTTACCTCTGCGTTGGGAAAGCCGAGAGACACCGCACCCTGACAGGCTTCAGTGGAAGGTCCCCTATCCGCGGGCTGGGTTTGAATCGTCAGATACCCCGTGTAGAGCAAGTAGTGCTCCACCGAGCAACAAGCGATATCTTTAATGGGCTCATTTAGATCTTTCAATCGAGCACTGGCATCCTCCTCCATCTTTCGTAGATCCCAACGCTTAAACAGATTTGTCAGCGCTGAGGAGTTCCCCTGAGCTGCCCAATAGGGTGCTATTTCTTTGCTTCTCAATGCCCGAACGATACTGAACGGGTTGTACACCGTGGCGCCACCCGCCGAGGCACAAAACTTGTACCCGTTGTAGTAGCTCTTCAGCTGCTTCCGCAGCACCTCCTTATCAACTTGCAGGGCCGTCGCCATCGCTTTGAGGTGGGCCGAAAAGTTGTCTGTGATCTCCTGCTCCGTGAAGCCACACGCTGCGGCGAGCTCCTCCTCGAAGGTGACGGGTAGCAGATGGTTGAGGGCACTATCCCAGCCAAACTGGCAGTAGACGATTCCAGTCAGAAAGGCCGCGTGGGTGGACTTCTTCATCACCTTGAGAACATTGAGGAAGGTCGCATACGATCCAAGAACCTCCTTCTCATTTTCCTGGCCGTGGCAGTGATGCACCACCATGTCGTACTCGTCGATGAGCACCACCGGCAGCGGCCTCTTCTCCTTTCTGCATTTCCTTCCGAGTTCCTCGATGAGCCACCGGAAAGCCGATGTACAAGTCTTAGGCACATCCGTCATATTATGGTCCTGGGCGACACTGCAAATGATTTGTAATAGTTCGTACTCCATCTTCTCCACCGAGGCTCCGGAGACAGTCCCCAGGTCGAGGTAGATGACCGGGTGCTGGGCCCAGCGGTCCTTCGCTGACTTCGTCTTCTCAGCCTCGCCGCCTCCAGACCCGCGAAGAGGTCCTTCCTCCCTCGTAGTACGCCCGCAGCGTTGTGAGAAGCATCGACTTCCCAAAGCGGCGCGGGCGGATGAAGAGGAGGTGACGGCGTTTAAAAGGTTCGCGATTCGCGATCTTCCATGCGTACGCCGTCTTGTCCACGTAGGCCATCTGCTCCTTTCGAATGCTCTCGAAGTTACACTCGTCATCCGGCAACCGCCTGGGCGAAGGAGGGTTTGAGGAAGAGGAGGCCCAGCGCTGCGTCAAGGCAGCGCAAAGCATACCGCTGCGGCAGAGTGGCGTGCAGGGCTTCGGCGGACCAGCCCAGCCGTCGCGGTAGCAGCGATGGCGGCCGCTCGGCGTGGCTGCTGCTGCAGCGTGAGGCAGAGAATGGCGCAGCGGCGGAGCATCACAAAGACTGTGAGTGGTTGGGAGGGAAAGAGGTGAAGACAGAGCTAAACGTTGGCAACAAAAACGGAATAGAGGCGAAACGAACCGGGAGGACGACGGAGTAGAACACGCCTTCAATGTCAGCAGCAAAACAAAAAGGGAGCACAACTGCCATCGTCAGGCACAAATGAAACGACGAATAGAGTAATTATCGAAATCCTTTTCTTTTTTTTTTGAGAGGAGATTTTGTGCTGTGTCTGTGCACACTGGTGTCTTGTGTTGAGCTGCCTCCATCCGGTGAAGGAATGGTCCAACCAGCCAGGAGTCGAAATATATTGTACGATTGGCACGTCACGCCTAGCGGACGAGCACTTGTGGGATATTTCAGCGCACGGGGCATGCGGTACTCACAAACCCACGTGCATCGCCCGCAACGTACGCCCGGATGATGCGGATAACTCCATCGTATAGAGTTACGGTACTGCGTTTTATTCTTTGGAAAACAACAACACATCTATAAAGCAATCATCGATCCGCTTGTGAACGGAGTCGTCATACACGCCTGCCTCCCGAGATGTGTGCGATAAAAGGACCCGACAATAATGTGTGGAAATTATGTATAAGCGCAGCTGCCAACTATCACTCGCGTGAGAAAAAAAACAAAACGACATACCGGATGGCTAGTTTCAGCCATGGCAAATGTTTCACCAGCTGATGCCAATACAGTTGAGGAGGTGTGGAGATGTGTACGTGCCGAAACAAAGTCCATAAGCTCAACCAACAGATATAATACATTCGGAGACGGGGGTTTACAGCATAAGGTCCCCATCTCGCACGCATTCAGCGTGAAACTGTCAGGCCCGAGACAGACGGATTCAAGATCCCCGTCCCTCAAAGTAGCAGAGTCCGACAGCCACACCTCTAAAGCGGTGGCGCAATGGATTTCTTTCTTTTCCTCTTGCTTTAATCTCTTCAGCAGCAAATCGTCCACCATCCCAGTACCAATCCAATGGAGTTTAATACGCTTGTTGTAGAGGTAGAGTGTCTGTACCATACTCTAGGGTTGTAAACGAGTTCTTCTCCCGCAAAGGAGAAACGGCATCCGTTGAACAAGTGGTGCGACGTAGGCGGCTAATGCACACAGAAACGGCGGTGGAGAGATGACGGCGCTGTTCGTTGAAGACACCAGCAGGGCCACACGCTATCCCGTTAGGAGGGGCGCCAATGCGCCACTAAGTTCGGTGAATGAAAAGGCGTCGTTGCTGCTGGTCCTTTTCATGGCGGAGCCAACCGCCTGTCCCTATGCGCCAAGGCGTCTAGCGAGGCAATCCTTCTGCGGCTATGTGGGGGAGTGAGGGCATAGACAAGAAGGCGGATGAGCGGCAGCGGGGGGCGTGGTTGTCCTCCCTGATTCATCGAGAGCGGTGAAGTCCGCTCCGCGTTTGAGTTGCATCGCCGCCGCCACAGCATCGATTTTTCCAGTGAAGATGAGTGTGTGAAAATGGGACGGAGTGGCTCCTCTCCAACACTGCAACACAGATCGTGATAAATATCAGCTCCAGTGTCCAAAAAAGAATTGATCTCGGCAGCTGTAACGTCTTGGCCCCGATGGCACACTATCCATGCTAACTCTGGTGTTCCTCTCCTCAGCGATGAAGGATTGTTCCAACGCTGAATCTTCGAGGAACTTGATGCGACACCTCTAAGAGCTCATGGAACTTTTTGGTCACATCTAGCAGCTGATCACGCAAATTTTCTTCTCGTTTTTGCTCTTCTGATGTTTTTGGGGAACTCGTGACGTTAACTCCGTCATAATGCTCACTAACAAATTACAGCTTCGCACGAAGATGAGAACTATATATATAAAGTTTTAAAGGTTTCAAAGCAACATGAAATACATAAATAAATCTGACAATAACGTCAACGAAGTGCAACAGGTACGACGACACCCTTTAGCAACTTGATAGTCTATCGTATCGCCCTTAGCCCGCAGAGCATTATCACCCATCTTTAAACGTTTTGCAAGGGATACAAGCCAAGTCGAACTTTTCAGCCTACATGAAATTTTCGAAGGAAACCTTCTAGACCTTTTCACTATACTCTGCAAAAAGTTCAGGCGAGAAAAATGAAGCTACAATGAGCTTTGTAATCGCACCAATTGTTTGCAAAACATCTGAGTTGCGCAAGAGAAATGGCGAGTAACACGTTTAGTGGACACGTGTGTCATTGTGTGGTGCCGAATAAGGATAAAAAGAAGCTTAATCTTTTAGGAAATGTTTCCGAAAGAATGATCGGTGCTCATCCTCATTTAAACAACAACAACAACAGAAAGGAAAAACATAACAACTATTCGGTGGAGTCTTTCTCGTGTTTCAGATCCGTCTATTCTTTTATCCTAAACAAAACCAATCGTAAAAAATAATATATCTCACGTAAACTCCGCAGACGGCGGAGTCTGAGAGCCAATTGGTCGGTCATAGGAATGGGAGGTGGCGAAGCCACAAGCCGTTTACTTTACTGCATTCACCGAGAACAATCATGTCAGGGCTATCCTACACAATTCCCTTCATTCTCACCCTAGTAGAAGAAACTAAATGCTGTTTATTTTTCAAGGGTGGTAATTTATTTGTACGCTGTGTGTCACAAATCTTATGAGAAGATATGTGTGAGAAGATATGTGTGAGAAGATAGCGGGACAATTGAGAAAATAGCCGAAAATATTTTAAATCCGTATTCTATTCAAAAGGGATCGGCTGTTAGGCTTCACTTAGATCAATTCAACGCAAAAAGATTATTATTTATTTATTTTTTTTGTATGGCTAGCACTTTGAGCTTGCAAGTCTCACATACGATGAACCTTTATATCATCGGCATCCAACTTAAGTGCTTCTGCACCAACATCCTCATGCGTCGAGTATGGACGAACCAACGACAGTAGCACTTGTCCTAGCTGATCCGTTAGAATACGCACAGCACTTCCTGATATGCAAATAGCGCTATAGGATCCCCGTTCTTTTCCGGCAATAATGTTGACGGAGCTGCACTTTTTTCGAGCAACGAGCGATTCCCCCCCGAAAACTTCGCTCGAATAGAAAGGGTATGGGTCGAACCGGCCAGTTCTATCGATTTCTTCTTCAGAGCCTGCTAAAGCATAGAAAACACCGTCCTGCACTACCCACATGGCAGCTGTAAAATCTGCAGCGGGAACAACAATTGCTCCCGGTTCAAAGGTGTGCCGAACAGAGCAAGTGCACACTCTTATTCGGCACCAGGTAGCCAAGGGTTGAAAAAAATGGGGATTTGCTAATCAATGGGTAGAAATCTGTTAGACGGTCTTCCCAGCAGTCTACGATCTTACGGCAATATGTCAGGGGTATGGCATAGATGACGCCTCGCAGTTCCTCTTGAAACAAACACGTAGAGAACAGAACTTCATCATATTTTTCTCCGAAGTAGTCCCCTCTTTGTAACGTGAAACCAACGAGATCCGTAAAGGCACGAATTCTTCCAGACTTTAGGACAAAAAAGATGTTCACCATCACCACGAAGTCCACGACCATTGCACCTCGTGATCACTTCAGCAGTGCTCATTGTTCGTGTGTGTAGCACAAGCTGCTGAGTTTCGTCCTCCGTTAAAAGACCAGTGAAATGGTCATCACTTTCTAGCATTGCTCTCAATATTTGCTGCTCCCGCAAAGTCTTGCGGTCGATTCGAGGAAGACTGGTGATGCACTCCGGTACGCACTCGGGAAGAGCAGCAGGCCCGATTTCTTTCCCGTCATTTTGTTGAAGCACCTTGTCCAGTTGAGCGCAGAGACGATAGTCAACGCCTTCTCGCGTGAAAAGCACCCGATTTATTCTCGGATTGGCGCGGCACAGCTCCAGTATCTCATTTGCTGCCAGTGTTCCAATAGGTTGCCCACGAATATCGATCCGTCGAAGGGAAGGCGCCACACGAGCCACATCGCACAGCTTATGTATTACATCATTTCCACTAAATGTACAGTGGAACGGGAACGCATCGTCAATATACCAAGAAGAAAGATTCGATAAATCTAATTCTTCTACTAAAGGAAGTTGAGCTACTAGATCAAGAACAGCCATCATCCCTCGCGCGCCTAGATGTATCTCTTCTCCCAGAGTGCCTGTCCCTGTTATACGGAAAAGTCGCCGCTTTGATAGAGGGATCATACAAATTCTTCTTTCTTTTTGCTCCTCCGTATCTCCTTCAATTTCTTCTAAGGCCATCCAATCTGGCAGTTGTCGTTGCTTACTTTCGTATTTAAGACGCTTGTAGTGTGCTGGAATATCCTCTTCTAGTAGTTCTAATACAAATCTATTCGGTCTATGCACGTGGTACGTTCCGCATCTTGATAGGTAATAGGCGTACAGCTGGTTCTGATCCGCCAGGTAATCGGCAAGCTCAATATCACTCTTCATGCTCGAGTTGCTACGAAGTGAAGGTTAATATTACAAAAAAAAAAGTGTGTTGACAGTAGATGTTGCATCTGTCTATACTGCATCAACAGGTAGGTACGAAAAGGTTAAAGCTGCTCTTCTATTTCTCACTGAAATGACCCACGCCAGTAAGGACACGTCGTTGAATTGTTATTATTATTTTTCTATGCATGGTACATTGCAGGCTCCCCATCAACCAAATACAGCCCAAAGTCAACGCATTGGAGTACATCTAATCTATCTTTGATGCGATAAAATGCTGGAATGGCATCTCCTGAAAAGTCATTTCCCCATAAAGAGAGTGCGACTAAAGACCGGCTGCTGTCAATAGCACTTGCTAGTGTTGTCAGTCCTTTTTCACCGATTGTGTTATTCTCCAAATACAATCCTTGAAGGTGAGGGTGTGTGCAAATGCTCTTGGCAATTGCAGATGCTCCAACATCACGGATACGATTATTACTCACATCCAGCGCAATAAAGTCTTGTTTTCTTTCCAGGAGTCGTGCAAGCATCTCACCTCCATCCTGCGATAGTCGATTTCCCCGAAGTGATAGACGTGTTATACCTGCGGAGCAGAAGGCTGGAATAAGTTGCTGTAAGTTGCTGTCCACAAGGTTGCAATGGCTCAGTCCCAGTTCACAGAGTGCCGTATTGCGTCGAAGTGCCAGACTCAGATGGTGAACAACGTAGTTGACATCATCCGGATTGATGAGAAGTGGTCGGCCCACATCCAGCGATACAAGCGACGTATTTTCCTCTAGTGCTCCGAAAATGTACACGAGATCTTTCATAGTTAGATCGCACTGGGCAAGATCTAGCTTCGCAATGCATTTGTTTTCACGAAGCATGCTTTCTATTGCAGGGCCACTTCCGTCGCCTAAAGGATTACCCGAGAGAGTAAGCCTCATCAGACAATGATTATTTCGAAGAGCGTCCGCCAAGGCAATGGCCCCAGCGCTTCCGATAGAATTCGATGTCAAATCAAGTTCGGAAATAGAGTCGAATGCTCCTGCTCTGTAGCTGGTGGCAAGGTGCTCGACCCCCGTAGAAGTTAGACTGTTGTACGGTAATTCAATTGTCATGATATCGGAACTCCCCGTTGCGGCAATGCAAATTGCTTTAACTTCATCATCTTGCAGTCGTTCCTTAAAGTTGTTAAATGTGTTTCCTGCAATGACAAGACGTCCATCATGTAGTTCTTCAGCATCACTTCGCGGTTTCTGGCCACATTCGGCGCAGGCTGCTTTGTAAACCTCAGACCACATCTTTTCAGAGACTATCCTACCCGGAGGAAAGCAAAAGTGAAGAAAGACAAAGAAATAAGAATCATCAACTCGATCATCAAAATACAGCAAAAATGGAACCGTGCGAAGCCAGCTTTGTTTTTAAGATCACTCATCTTCATTATTATTATTATGTTTGTTTGTTTGTTTGTTTTTTATCATTTCCTCGCCAGCATGCTGAACAAATAACTAAAGTTGGTTGGTGCAGTGGCCATGGGCTGCCGTAGCTTTATTGTTCATAAGGAGTGCGATAATGAGACCATAAAGGCCAAGTGCCTCGGCAAAAATGAGCATCAGAATCATGGGAACAAAAATTTTCTCGGTTTTCGCATATGCATAGCAGCATATATCCCCAACAACTCCGATGGCATATCCGGCACCCAATGAGGCGAACCCTGCTGCCAAGCCTGCACCAAGATGCATAAATCCCGAGAAGAGAGGATATCCAGTGTTTTTGATGTTGTTGCTAACAATGACGGACACGATAAGACCGTAGATTCCCAGAATACCCGCCATAACCACTGGGACGATGCCTCTCATCACCCGTGAGGGTTGTACCATTCCCAATTGCGCTACTGCGACACCAGCTTTTGCAGTTCCATAAGCAGCGCCAATATTCGCCAAACCGAGAGACGCAGCCGCTCCGAGCATCCCAAACAGAAAAGCTTCTGCATCACAAGTTGTCGTGGACATGGTGTGGGAAAGAATGTAAAAGAAATAGAGAAAGAGATGTATCTACACGGTTTGTCGTAACGCAGAGTACTTCTAACTGCAAATAATATAGACCAAATAAAGAAGGACACAAAGAATCATTTGGGAATGCAAACAAATCAACGGACTGAAGAAGTAGAGTAGTTTCATATGACAGCATTATAAAGCGAAGAAAAACGCTTTTTTTTACTTCTTTTATATGTTTTGAAGAATGGAGTCCTCGACTGTCCTTCTACCATTCCATATTACTTTATTCGCAAGGGCTGTGCCTTCAAGCGTTACAGTAGCAGCATGATGTATACGAACGGAATCTACAACAACTGGGCATTCAAGCCGATCGTTGCCCGTACAAGGCGCCAGCGAGATTTTCTTTAAAGCGTCCAGTCCGTCAGAGACCCGACCCACAATGCGATACGCGTCGTCCATCAAAGGCTGGGGAGAAAGAGAGATGAAGCAAGACTCCAGCAGACCATCCTCACGAAGTTTTGCGGATACCACCCCAGCGCCCACATGATGCAACTCAAGGCGTCGATCACTCGTCGATTGCGCGCCGATTCCGTAGACTTCACTAGGGCCACAGAAACTTAATCTTAAAAGTACTCCCGGAACAGCTTTATCAAAAGCTAAAGATCCAAAAGCGTTGCTCCTGCACTGCCTTACAAAATTCTCCATAAGGCCATCATTACTATCAATCAACTGTACACTAAACATACCAGCTCTCGAAAAGAACTGAACAAATACGCTACGCTCCATTGTACAACAACATATAAAGGGGGGGGGGGAACTGGACATCATGAGAAAAAAAAAGGAACAAAAGAACCAGAAACCATAAATCGCAACAACAACAAATCGACACCAATGAACGAAGTGAAATAAAAGACAACCACAGCGGCCACTTACTGCCCCATCACAAAATAGAGAAAAGGTTCCTTCGCTTCACTTCTATTTAACGCAGCATGAGAAGTTAGAAGGAAGGTGATTGCCTGTCTAAAGAAACAGGGAAGAGGGGGGAACGCTTTATCCCTCTGCTAGCTCGCGTTCTCTATCGAAATATATACCCAGCTCATAGATCTTGGTTGGTTAGGATGAAGCGGTCATTTCCACGTAGATCGCCTGTAGCAAAGAAATCCGGAACTAATCATCGCGGCGTATGTAACAAGATGCGGCTCTGGTGCTCCACTCTCTGCTCCGCTACTCCAACACCAGAGCCAGTGGCCCGCGTGGCAGCAACATCTGCCTTCCACCGGTGCGAGGTGGCACGGCAGAGCGAGGATTTAAAAAAAAAAAAGGAAAAGTGAGAGAGCAGAAAAGCGAAGCAAAACAAAAGAGACGGCGGCATCGATCTAGCCACAGCAAGTGCGAAGGTGAGCTCGAAAGCGGAGGCAGGCTCCACCTACCGAGAATCTTTGGGGCGTTTCCCGCGTGTGGGTCTATGGACGAGGCCCCACGCATTCGAACCCCATCTTTCTGGCCTCGCTTTGCACCATCGCTTCCTTGCCCATCAGATGCCGGTAGTCATATATAAAAAGCATGTCATCATGACGTGGTCAGGAATGCCTTGCTATGCTTCTCATCACTTGGGCAGCGGGAAGGTGGTCCAGCAGAGCTCTAAAGCAGCGAAACATCACTCGGCCGCGCCGAGGCAGCAGCGCAGCAAGTACTCGTGCGATTCTAGCTAATTGCCACTCGGGGGCATCAGAGGCGCGAATCCCTTCAACGTCTTCTTCTTTGGGTCATCCAAGAACCACTCATCTAGAGCGTCCTCTCCTCTGCTGCGGGAACTAATGCTAGGCGGTATGGTAGCGGAAGCGGCTCCATGACGGCTTCAGGTGCATCACTCTTGAGCGAAAAAGGCGCACATGGCTATCCACGATACAGTGCGCCAACGGCACTACTTGAAAAAAGCGCGATAAAACGGATCGGTTGGTTGAAGAGCAAAAGAGACAGTCGAGGAGGAACTGCGGGCCGGCATGCGTTCGCTCACTCCGCATTTCAGCGTCCGAGCAAGGAGAAAACTCACCTTCATTCAATGCAGCACGTTATCTATGAGAAGGAAGACGATGGTTCGCTCACAGCAACAGCACGCAGTAGCTGGTTGGCACGTTGGGTGACATTCTTGAGCGGTCGGGCGGGTGGGCTCTTGCTCTTGGTTGTGGATCTGCGCAGAGCACCGCAATGAGTCAGACACGGGGGACATACTCTGCAGTTCCTGTCATCAGAAGGATAATTTGACTCGTGTGTCCTGTTGGTAATCATTCTCACTGCAGCGGCTCAGCTCCACTAAACCTAGCGCGCACAGTTCCGCAGCCAATAGTCTTGCCTTGCGCTCATACATCCGTTTGGTTGGTTCGGACGGTTGAGGTCATGTCACGCGATCCGATAGCAAAGATCCCGGTGTGAAATCATCACGCAAAGCAAGTGGTGGCATGGGGCGGCGGATGCTTCTTCCAGAGAATGAAGCCAGTCTGCATCATCGATATACATGTACGCAGCTCATAGATCTTGGTTGGTTAGGATGAAGCGGTCATTTCCACGTAGATCGCCTGTAGCAAAGAAATCCGGAACTAATCATCGCGGCGTATGTAACAAGATGCGGCTCTGGTGCTCCACTCTCTGCTCCGCTACTCCAACACCAGAGCCAGTGGCCCGCGTGGCAGCAACATCTGCCTTCCACCGGTGCGAGGTGGCACGGCAGAGCGAGGATTTAAAAAAAAAAAGGAAAAGTGAGAGAGAAGAAAAGCGAAGCAAAACAAAAGAGACGGCGGCATCGATCTAGCCACAGCAAGTGTGAAGGTGCGCTCGAAAGCGGAGGCAGGCTCCACCTACCGAGAATCTTTGGGGCGTTTCCCGCGTGGGGTCTATGGACGAGGCCCCACGCATTCGAACCCCATCTTTCTGGCCTCGCTTTGCACCATCGCTTCCTTGCCCATCAGATGCCGGTAGTCATATATAAAAAGCATGTCATCATGACGTGGTCAGGAATGCCTTGCTATGCTTCTCATCACTTGGGCAGCGGGAAGGTGGTCCAGCAGAGCTCTAAAGCAGCGAAACATCACTCGGCCGCGCCGAGGCAGCAGCGCAGCAAGTACTCGTGCGATTCTAGCTAATTGCCACTCGGGGGGCATCAGAGGCGCGAATCCCTTCAACGTCTTCTTCTTTGGGTCATCCAAGAACCACTCATCTAGAGCGTCCTCTCCTCTGCTGCGGGAACTAATGCTAGGCGGTATGGTAGCGGAAGCGGCTCCATGACGGCTTCAGGTGCATCACTCTTGAGCGAAAAAGGCGCACATGGCTATCCACGATACAGTGCGCCAACGGCACTACTTGAAAAAAGCGCGATAAAACGAATCGGTTGGTTGAAGAGCAAAAGAGACAGTCGAGGAGGAACTGCGGGCCGGCATGCGTTCGCTCACTCCGCATTTCAGCGTCCGAGCAAGGAGAAAACTCACCTTCATTCAATGCAGCACGTTATCCATGAGAAGGAAGACGATGGTTCGCTCACAGCAACAGCACGCAGTAGCTGGTTGGCACGTTGGGTGACATTCTTGAGCGGTCGGGCGGGTGGGCTCTTGCTCTTGGTTGTGGATCTGCGCAGAGCACCGCAATGAGTCAGACACGGGGGACATACTCTGCAGTTCCTGTCATCAGAAGGATAATTTGACTCGTGTGTCCTGTTGGTAATCATTCTCACTGCAGCGGCTCAGCTCCACTAAACCTAGCGCGCACAGTTCCGCAGCCAATAGTCTTGCCTTGCGCTCATACATCCGTTTGGTTGGTTCGGACGGTTGAGGTCATGTCACGCGATCCGATAGCAAAGATCCCGGTGTGAAATCATCACGCAAAGCAAGTGGTGGCATGGGGCGGCGGATGCTTCTTCCAGAGAATGAAGCCAGTCTGCATCATCGATATACATGTACGCAGCTCATAGATCTTGGTTGGTTAGGATGAAGCGGTCATTTCCACGTAGATCGCCTGTAGCAAAGAAATCCGGAACTAATCATCGCGGCGTATGTAACAAGATGCGGCTCTGGTGCTCCACTCTCTGCTCCGCTACTCCAACACCAGAGCCAGTGGCCCGCGTGGCAGCAACATCTGCCTTCCACCGGTGCGAGGTGGCACGGCAGAGCGAGGATTTAAAAAAAAAAAGGAAAAGTGAGAGAGAAGAAAAGCGAAGCAAAACAAAAGAGACGGCGGCATCGATCTAGCCACAGCAAGTGTGAAGGTGCGCTCGAAAGCGGAGGCAGGCTCCACCTACCGAGAATCTTTGGGGCGTTTCCCGCGTGTGGGTCTATGGACGAGGCCCCACGCATTCGAACCCCATCTTTCTGGCCTCGCTTTGCACCATCGCTTCCTTGCCCATCAGATGCCGGTAGTCATATATAAAAAGCATGTCATCATGACGTGGTCAGGAATGCCTTGCTATGCTTCTCATCACTTGGGCAGCGGGAAGGTGGTCCAGCAGAGCTCTAAAGCAGCGAAACATCACTCGGCCGCGCCGAGGCAGCAGCGCAGCAAGTACTCGTGCGATTCTAGCTAATTGCCACTGGGGCATCAGAGGCGCGAATCCCTTCAACGTCTTCTTCTTTGGGTCATCCAAGAACCACTCATCTAGAGCGTCCTCTCCTCTGCTGCGGGAACTAATGCTAGGCGGTATGGTAGCGGAAGCGGCTCCATGACGGCTTCAGGTGCATCACTCTTGAGCGAAAAAGGCGCACATGGCTATCCACGATACAGTGCGCCAACGGCACTACTTGAAAAAAGCGCGATAAAACGAATCGGTTGGTTGAAGAGCAAAAGAGACAGTCGAGGAGGAACTGCGGGCCGGCATGCGTTCGCTCACTCCGCATTTCAGCGTCCGAGCAAGGAGAAAACTCACCTTCATTCAATGCAGCACGTTATCCATGAGAAGGAAGACGATGGTTCGCTCACAGCGAAAGCACGCAGTAGCTGGTTGGCACGTTGGGTGACATTCTTGAGCGGTCGGGCGGGTGGGCTCTTGCTCTTGGTTGTGGATCTGCGCAGAGCACCGCAATGAGTCAGACACGGGGGACATACTCTGCAGTTCCTGTCATCAGAAGGATAATTTGACTCGTGTGTCCTGTTGGTAATCATTCTCACTGCAGCGGCTCAGCTCCACTAAACCTAGCGCGCACAGTTCCGCAGCCAATAGTCTTGCCTTGCGCTCATACATCCGTTTGGTTGGTTCGGACGGTTGAGGTCATGTCACGCGATCCGATAGCAAAGATCCCGGTGTGAAATCATCACGCAAAGCAAGTGGTGGCATGGGGCGGCGGATGCTTCTTCCAGAGAATGAAGCCAGTCTGCATCATCGATATACATGTACGCAGCTCATAGATCTTGGTTGGTTAGGATGAAGCGGTCATTTCCACGTAGATCGCCTGTAGCAAAGAAATCCGGAACTAATCATCGCGGCGTATGTAACAAGATGCGGCTCTGGTGCTCCACTCTGCTCCGCTACTCCAACACCAGAGCCAGTGGCCCGCGTGGCAGCAACATCTGCCTTCCACCGGTGCGAGGTGGCACGGCAGAGCGAGGATTTAAAAAAAAAAAAGGAAAAGTGAGAGAGAAGAAAAGCGAAGCAAAACAAAAGAGACGGCGGCATCGATCTAGCCACAGCAAGTGTGAAGGTGCGCTCGAAAGCGGAGGCAGGCTCCACCTACCGAGAATCTTTGGGGCGTTTCCCGCGTGTGGGTCTATGGACGAGGCCCCACGCATTCGAACCCCATCTTTCTGGCCTCGCTTTGCACCATCGCTTCCTTGCCCATCAGATGCCGGTAGTCATATATAAAAAGCATGTCATCATGACGTGGTCAGGAATGCCTTGCTATGCTTCTCATCACTTGGGCAGCGGGAAGGTGGTCCAGCAGAGCTCTAAAGCAGCGAAACATCACTCGGCCGCGCCGAGGCAGCAGCGCAGCAAGTACTCGTGCGATTCTAGCTAATTGCCACTCGGGGCATCAGAGGCGCGAATCCCTTCAACGTCTTCTTCTTTGGTTCATCCAAGAACCACTCATCTAGAGCGTCCTCTCCTCTCTGCTGCGGGAACTAATGCTAGGCGGTATGGTAGCGGAAGCGGCTCCATGACGGCTTCAGGTGCATCACTCTTGAGCGAAAAAGGCGCACATGGCTATCCACGATACAGTGCGCCAACGGCACTACTTGAAAAAAGCGCGATAAAACGAATCGGTTGGTTGAAGAGCAAAAGAGACAGTCGAGGAGGAACTGCGGGCCGGCATGCGTTCGCTCACTCCGCATTTCAGCGTCCGAGCAAGGAGAAAACTCACCTTCATTCAATGCAGCACGTTATCCATGAGAAGGAAGACGATGGTTCGCTCACAGCGAAAGCACGCAGTAGCTGGTTGGCACGTTGGGTGACATTCTTGAGCGGTCGGGCGGGTGGGCTCTTGCTCTTGGTTGTGGATCTGCGCAGAGCACCGCAATGAGTCAGACACGGGGGACATACTCTGCAGTTCCTGTCATCAGAAGGATAATTTGACTCGTGTGTCCTGTTGGTAATCATTCTCACTGCAGCGGCTCAGCTCCACTAAACCTAGCGCGCACAGTTCCGCAGCCAATAGTCTTGCCTTGCGCTCATACATCCGTTTGGTTGGTTCGGACGGTTGAGGTCATGTCACGCGATCCGATAGCAAAGATCCCGGTGTGAAATCATCACGCAAAGCAAGTGGTGGCATGGGGCGGCGGATGCTTCTTCCAGAGAATGAAGCCAGTCTGCATCATCGATATACATGTACGCAGCTCATAGATCTTGGTTGGTTAGGATGAAGCGGTCATTTCCACGTAGATCGCCTGTAGCAAAGAAATCCGGAACTAATCATCGCGGCGTATGTAACAAGATGCGGCTCTGGTGCTCCACTCTCTGCTCCGCTACTCCAACACCAGAGCCAGTGGCCCGCGTGGCAGCAACATCTGCCTTCCACCGGTGCGAGGTGGCACGGCAGAGCGAGGATTTAAAAAAAAAAAGGAAAAGTGAGAGAGAAGAAAAGCGAAGCAAAACAAAAGAGACGGCGGCATCGATCTAGCCACAGCAAGTGTGAAGGTGCGCTCGAAAGCGGAGGCAGGCTCCACCTACCGAGAATCTTTGGGGCGTTTCCCGCGTGTGGGTCTATGGACGAGGCCCCACGCATTCGAACCCCATCTTTCTGGCCTCGCTTTGCACCATCGCTTCCTTGCCCATCAGATGCCGGTAGTCATATATAAAAAGCATGTCATCATGACGTGGTCAGGAATGCCTTGCTATGCTTCTCATCACTTGGGCAGCGGGAAGGTGGTCCAGCAGAGCTCTAAAGCAGCGAAACATCACTCGGCCGCGCCGAGGCAGCAGCGCAGCAAGTACTCGTGCGATTCTAGCTAATTGCCACTCGGGGCATCAGAGGCGCGAATCCCTTCAACGTCTTCTTCTTTGGTTCATCCAAGAACCACTCATCTAGAGCGTCCTCTCCTCTCTGCTGCGGGAACTAATGCTAGGCGGTATGGTAGCGGAAGCGGCTCCATGACGGCTTCAGGTGCATCACTCTTGAGCGAAAAAGGCGCACATGGCTATCCACGATACAGTGCGCCAACGGCACTACTTGAAAAAAGCGCGATAAAACGAATCGGTTGGTTGAAGAGCAAAAGAGACAGTCGAGGAGGAACTGCGGGCCGGCATGCGTTCGCTCACTCCGCATTTCAGCGTCCGAGCAAGGAGAAAACTCACCTTCATTCAATGCAGCACGTTATCCATGAGAAGGAAGACGATGGTTCGCTCACAGCGAAAGCACGCAGTAGCTGGTTGGCACGTTGGGTGACATTCTTGAGCGGTCGGGCGGGTGGGCTCTTGCTCTTGGTTGTGGATCTGCGCAGAGCACCGCAATGAGTCAGACACGGGGGACATACTCTGCAGTTCCTGTCATCAGAAGGATAATTTGACTCGTGTGTCCTGTTGGTAATCATTCTCACTGCAGCGGCTCAGCTCCACTAAACCTAGCGCGCACAGTTCCGCAGCCAATAGTCTTGCCTTGCGCTCATACATCCGTTTGGTTGGTTCGGACGGTTGAGGTCATGTCACGCGATCCGATAGCAAAGATCCCGGTGTGAAATCATCACGCAAAGCAAGTGGTGGCATGGGCGGCGGATGCTTCTTCCAGAGAATGAAGCCAGTCTGCATCATCGATATACATGTACGCAGCTCATAGATCTTGGTTGGTTAGGATGAAGCGGTCATTTCCACGTAGATCGCCTGTAGCAAAGAAATCCGGAACTAATCATCGCGGCGTATGTAACAAGATGCGGCTCTGGTGCTCCACTCTCTGCTCCGCTACTCCAACACCAGAGCCAGTGGCCCGCGTGGCAGCAACATCTGCCTTCCACCGGTGCGAGGTGGCACGGCAGAGCGAGGATTTAAAAAAAAAAAAGGAAAAGTGAGAGAGAAGAAAAGCGAAGCAAAACAAAAGAGACGGCGGCATCGATCTAGCCACAGCAAGTGTGAAGGTGCGCTCGAAAGCGGAGGCAGGCTCCACCTACCGAGAATCTTTGGGGCGTTTCCCGCGTGTGGGTCTATGGACGAGGCCCCACGCATTCGAACCCCATCTTTCTGGCCTCGCTTTGCACCATCGCTTCCTTGCCCATCAGATGCCGGTAGTCATATATAAAAAGCATGTCATCATGACGTGGTCAGGAATGCCTTGCTATGCTTCTCATCACTTGGGCAGCGGGAAGGTGGTCCAGCAGAGCTCTAAAGCAGCGAAACATCACTCGGCCGCGCCGAGGCAGCAGCGCAGCAAGTACTCGTGCGATTCTAGCTAATTGCCACTCGGGGGGCATCAGAGGCGCGAATCCCTTCAACGTCTTCTTCTTTGGGTCATCCAAGAACCACTCATCTAGAGCGTCCTCTCCTCTGCTGCGGGAACTAATGCTAGGCGGTATGGTAGCGGAAGCGGCTCCATGACGGCTTCAGGTGCATCACTCTTGAGCGAAAAAGGCGCACATGGCTATCCACGATACAGTGCGCCAACGGCACTACTTGAAAAAAGCGCGATAAAACGAATCGGTTGGTTGAAGAGCAAAAGAGACAGTCGAGGAGGAACTGCGGGCCGGCATGCGTTCGCTCACTCCGCATTTCAGCGTCCGAGCAAGGAGAAAACTCACCTTCATTCAATGCAGCACGTTATCCATGAGAAGGAAGACGATGGTTCGCTCACAGCGAAAGCACGCAGTAGCTGGTTGGCACGTTGGGTGACATTCTTGAGCGGTCGGGCGGGTGGGCTCTTGCTCTTGGTTGTGGATCTGCGCAGAGCACCGCAATGAGTCAGACACGGGGGACATACTCTGCAGTTCCTGTCATCAGAAGGATAATTTGACTCGTGTGTCCTGTTGGTAATCATTCTCACTGCAGCGGCTCAGCTCCACTAAACCTAGCGCGCACAGTTCCGCAGCCAATAGTCTTGCCTTGCGCTCATACATCCGTTTGGTTGGTTCGGACGGTTGAGGTCATGTCACGCGATCCGATAGCAAAGATCCCGGTGTGAAATCATCACGCAAAGCAAGTGGTGGCATGGGGCGGCGGATGCTTCTTCCAGAGAATGAAGCCAGTCTGCATCATCGATATACATGTACGCAGCTCATAGATCTTGGTTGGTTAGGATGAAGCGGTCATTTCCACGTAGATCGCCTGTAGCAAAGAAATCCGGAACTAATCATCGCGGCGTATGTAACAAGATGCGGCTCTGGTGCTCCACTCTCTGCTCCGCTACTCCAACACCAGAGCCAGTGGCCCGCGTGGCAGCAACATCTGCCTTCCACCGGTGCGAGGTGGCACGGCAGAGCGAGGATTTAAAAAAAAAAAAGGAAAAGTGAGAGAGAAGAAAAGCGAAGCAAAACAAAAGAGACGGCGGCATCGATCTAGCCACAGCAAGTGTGAAGGTGCGCTCGAAAGCGGAGGCAGGCTCCACCTACCGAGAATCTTTGGGGCGTTTCCCGCGTGTGGGTCTATGGACGAGGCCCCACGCATTCGAACCCCATCTTTCTGGCCTCGCTTTGCACCATCGCTTCCTTGCCCATCAGATGCCGGTAGTCATATATAAAAAGCATGTCATCATGACGTGGTCAGGAATGCCTTGCTATGCTTCTCATCACTTGGGCAGCGGGAAGGTGGTCCAGCAGAGCTCTAAAGCAGCGAAACATCACTCGGCCGCGCCGAGGCAGCAGCGCAGCAAGTACTCATGCGATTCTAGCTAATTGCCACTCGGGGGGCATCAGAGGCGCGAATCCCTTCAACGTCTTCTTCTTTGGGTCATCCAAGAACCACTCATCTAGAGCGTCCTCTCCTCTCTGCTGCGGGAACTAATGCTAGGCGGTATGGTAGCGGAAGCGGCTCCATGACGGCTTCAGGTGCATCACTCTTGAGCGAAAAAGGCGCACATGGCTATCCACGATACAGTGCGCCAACGGCACTACTTGAAAAAAGCGCGATAAAACGAATCGGTTGGTTGAAGAGCAAAAGAGACAGTCGAGGAGGAACTGCGGGCCGGCATGCGTTCGCTCACTCCGCATTTCAGCGTCCGAGCAAGGAGAAAACTCACCTTCATTCAATGCAGCACGTTATCCATGAGAAGGAAGACGATGGTTCGCTCACAGCGAAAGCACGCAGTAGCTGGTTGGCACGTTGGGTGACATTCTTGAGCGGTCGGGCGGGTGGGCTCTTGCTCTTGGTTGTGGATCTGCGCAGAGCACCGCAATGAGTCAGACACGGGGGACATACTCTGCAGTTCCTGTCATCAGAAGGATAATTTGACTCGTGTGTCCTGTTGGTAATCATTCTCACTGCAGCGGCTCAGCTCCACTAAACCTAGCGCGCACAGTTCCGCAGCCAATAGTCTTGCCTTGCGCTCATACATCCGTTTGGTTGGTTCGGACGGTTGAGGTCATGTCACGCGATCCGATAGCAAAGATCCCGGTGTGAAATCATCACGCAAAGCAAGTGGTGGCATGGGGCGGCGGATGCTTCTTCCAGAGAATGAAGCCAGTCTGCATCATCGATATACATGTACGCAGCTCATAGATCTTGGTTGGTTAGGATGAAGCGGTCATTTCCACGTAGATCGCCTGTAGCAAAGAAATCCGGAACTAATCATCGCGGCGTATGTAACAAGATGCGGCTCTGGTGCTCCACTCTCTGCTCCGCTACTCCAACACCAGAGCCAGTGGCCCGCGTGGCAGCAACATCTGCCTTCCACCGGTGCGAGGTGGCACGGCAGAGCGAGGATTTAAAAAAAAAAAGGAAAAGTGAGAGAGAAGAAAAGCGAAGCAAAACAAAAGAGACGGCGGCATCGATCTAGCCACAGCAAGTGTGAAGGTGCGCTCGAAAGCGGAGGCAGGCTCCACCTACCGAGAATCTTTGGGGCGTTTCCCGCGTGTGGGTCTATGGACGAGGCCCCACGCATTCGAACCCCATCTTTCTGGCCTCGCTTTGCACCATCGCTTCCTTGCCCATCAGATGCCGGTAGTCATATATAAAAAGCATGTCATCATGACGTGGTCAGGAATGCCTTGCTATGCTTCTCATCACTTGGGCAGCGGGAAGGTGGTCCAGCAGAGCTCTAAAGCAGCGAAACATCACTCGGCCGCGCCGAGGCAGCAGCGCAGCAAGTACTCATGCGATTCTAGCTAATTGCCACTCGGGGGGCATCAGAGGCGCGAATCCCTTCAACGTCTTCTTCTTTGGGTCATCCAAGAACCACTCATCTAGAGCGTCCTCTCCTCTGCTGCGGGAACTAATGCTAGGCGGTATGGTAGCGGAAGCGGCTCCATGACGGCTTCAGGTGCATCACTCTTGAGCGAAAAAGGCGCACATGGCTATCCACGATACAGTGCGCCAACGGCACTACTTGAAAAAAGCGCGATAAAACGAATCGGTTGGTTGAAGAGCAAAAGAGACAGTCGAGGAGGAACTGCGGGCCGGCATGCGTTCGCTCACTCCGCATTTCAGCGTCCGAGCAAGGAGAAAACTCACCTTCATTCAATGCAGCACGTTATCCATGAGAAGGAAGACGATGGTTCGCTCACAGCGAAAGCACGCAGTAGCTGGTTGGCACGTTGGGTGACATTCTTGAGCGGTCGGGCGGGTGGGCTCTTGCTCTTGGTTGTGGATCTGCGCAGAGCACCGCAATGAGTCAGACACGGGGGACATACTCTGCAGTTCCTGTCATCAGAAGGATAATTTGACTCGTGTGTCCTGTTGGTAATCATTCTCACTGCAGCGGCTCAGCTCCACTAAACCTAGCGCGCACAGTTCCGCAGCCAATAGTCTTGCCTTGCGCTCATACATCCGTTTGGTTGGTTCGGACGGTTGAGGTCATGTCACGCGATCCGATAGCAAAGATCCCGGTGTGAAATCATCACGCAAAGCAAGTGGTGGCATGGGGCGGCGGATGCTTCTTCCAGAGAATGAAGCCAGTCTGCATCATCGATATACATGTACGCAGCTCATAGATCTTGGTTGGTTAGGATGAAGCGGTCATTTCCACGTAGATCGCCTGTAGCAAAGAAATCCGGAACTAATCATCGCGGCGTATGTAACAAGATGCGGCTCTGGTGCTCCACTCTGCTCCGCTACTCCAACACCAGAGCCAGTGGCCCGCGTGGCAGCAACATCTGCCTTCCACCGGTGCGAGGTGGCACGGCAGAGCGAGGATTTAAAAAAAAAAAAGGAAAAGTGAGAGAGAAGAAAAGCGAAGCAAAACAAAAGAGACGGCGGCATCGATCTAGCCACAGCAAGTGTGAAGGTGCGCTCGAAAGCGGAGGCAGGCTCCACCTACCGAGAATCTTTGGGGCGTTTCCCGCGTGGGTCTATGGACGAGGCCCCACGCATTCGAACCCCATCTTTCTGGCCTCGCTTTGCACCATCGCTTCCTTGCCCATCAGATGCCGGTAGTCATATATAAAAAAGCATGTCATCATGACGTGGTCAGGAATGCCTTGCTATGCTTCTCATCACTTGGGCAGCGGGAAGGTGGTCCAGCAGAGCTCTAAAGCAGCGAAACATCACTCGGCCGCGCCGAGGCAGCAGCGCAGCAAGTACTCATGCGATTCTAGCTAATTGCCACTCGGGGGGGGCATCAGAGGCGCGAATCCCTTCAACGTCTTCTTCTTTGGGTCATCCAAGAACCACTCATCTAGAGCGTCCTCTCCTCTCTGCTGCGGGAACTAATGCTAGGCGGTATGGTAGCGGAAGCGGCTCCATGACGGCTTCAGGTGCATCACTCTTGAGCGAAAAAGGCGCACATGGCTATCCACGATACAGTGCGCCAACGGCACTACTTGAAAAAAGCGCGATAAAACGAATCGGTTGGTTGAAGAGCAAAAGAGACAGTCGAGGAGGAACTGCGGGCCGGCATGCGTTCGCTCACTCCGCATTTCAGCGTCCGAGCAAGGAGAAAACTCACCTTCATTCAATGCAGCACGTTATCCATGAGAAGGAAGACGATGGTTCGCTCACAGCGAAAGCACGCAGTAGCTGGTTGGCACGTTGGGTGACATTCTTGAGCGGTCGGGCGGGTGGGCTCTTGCTCTTGGTTGTGGATCTGCGCAGAGCACCGCAATGAGTCAGACACGGGGGACATACTCTGCAGTTCCTGTCATCAGAAGGATAATTTGACTCGTGTGTCCTGTTGGTAATCATTCTCACTGCAGCGGCTCAGCTCCACTAAACCTAGCGCGCACAGTTCCGCAGCCAATAGTCTTGCCTTGCGCTCATACATCCGTTTGGTTGGTTCGGACGGTTGAGGTCATGTCACGCGATCCGATAGCAAAGATCCCGGTGTGAAATCATCACGCAAAGCAAGTGGTGGCATGGGGCGGCGGATGCTTCTTCCAGAGAATGAAGCCAGTCTGCATCATCGATATACATGTACGCAGCTCATAGATCTTGGTTGGTTAGGATGAAGCGGTCATTTCCACGTAGATCGCCTGTAGCAAAGAAATCCGGAACTAATCATCGCGGCGTATGTAACAAGATGCGGCTCTGGTGCTCCACTCTCTGCTCCGCTACTCCAACACCAGAGCCAGTGGCCCGCGTGGCAGCAACATCTGCCTTCCACCGGTGCGAGGTGGCACGGCAGAGCGAGGATTTAAAAAAAAAAGGAAAAGTGAGAGAGAAGAAAAGCGAAGCAAAACAAAAGAGACGGCGGCATCGATCTAGCCACAGCAAGTGTGAAGGTGCGCTCGAAAGCGGAGGCAGGCTCCACCTACCGAGAATCTTTGGGGCGTTTCCCGCGTGGGTCTATGGACGAGGCCCCACGCATTCGAACCCCATCTTTCTGGCCTCGCTTTGCACCATCGCTTCCTTGCCCATCAGATGCCGGTAGTCATATATAAAAAGCATGTCATCATGACGTGGTCAGGAATGCCTTGCTATGCTTCTCATCACTTGGGCAGCGGGAAGGTGGTCCAGCAGAGCTCTAAAGCAGCGAAACATCACTCGGCCGCGCCGAGGCAGCAGCGCAGCAAGTACTCATGCGATTCTAGCTAATTGCCACTCGGGGGGCATCAGAGGCGCGAATCCCTTCAACGTCTTCTTCTTTGGGTCATCCAAGAACCACTCATCTAGAGCGTCCTCTCTCTGCTGCGGGAACTAATGCTAGGCGGTATGGTAGCGGAAGCGGCTCCATGACGGCTTCAGGTGCATCACTCTTGAGCGAAAAAGGCGCACATGGCTATCCACGATACAGTGCGCCAACGGCACTACTTGAAAAAAGCGCGATAAAACGAATCGGTTGGTTGAAGAGCAAAAGAGACAGTCGAGGAGGAACTGCGGGCCGGCATGCGTTCGCTCACTCCGCATTTCAGCGTCCGAGCAAGGAGAAAACTCACCTTCATTCAATGCAGCACGTTATCCATGAGAAGGAAGACGATGGTTCGCTCACAGCGAAAGCACGCAGTAGCTGGTTGGCACGTTGGGTGACATTCTTGAGCGGTCGGGCGGGTGGGCTCTTGCTCTTGGTTGTGGATCTGCGCAGAGCACCGCAATGAGTCAGACACGGGGGACATACTCTGCAGTTCCTGTCATCAGAAGGATAATTTGACTCGTGTGTCCTGTTGGTAATCATTCTCACTGCAGCGGCTCAGCTCCACTAAACCTAGCGCGCACAGTTCCGCAGCCAATAGTCTTGCCTTGCGCTCATACATCCGTTTGGTTGGTTCGGACGGTTGAGGTCATGTCACGCGATCCGATAGCAAAGATCCCGGTGTGAAATCATCACGCAAAGCAAGTGGTGGCATGGGGCGGCGGATGCTTCTTCCAGAGAATGAAGCCAGTCTGCATCATCGATATACATGTACGCAGCTCATAGATCTTGGTTGGTTAGGATGAAGCGGTCATTTCCACGTAGATCGCCTGTAGCAAAGAAATCCGGAACTAATCATCGCGGCGTATGTAACAAGATGCGGCTCTGGTGCTCCACTCTCTGCTCCGCTACTCCAACACCAGAGCCAGTGGCCCGCGTGGCAGCAACATCTGCCTTCCACCGGTGCGAGGTGGCACGGCAGAGCGAGGATTAAAAAAAAAAAAAAGGAAAAGTGAGAGAGCAGAAAAGCGAAGCAAAACAAAAGAGACGGCGGCAGCGATCTAGCCACAGCAAGTGTGAAGGTGCGCTCGAAAGCGGAGGCAGGCTCCACCTACCGAGAATCTTTGGGGCGTTTCCCGCGTGTGGGTCTATGGACGAGGCCCCACGCATTCGAACCCCATCTTTCTGGCCTCGCTTTGCACCATCGCTTCCTTGCCCATCAGATGCCGGTAGTCATATATAAAAAGCATGTCATCATGACGTGGTCAGGAATGCCTTGCTATGCTTCTCATCACTTGGGCAGCGGGAAGGTGGTCCAGCAGAGCTCTAAAGCAGCGAAACATCACTCGGCCGCGCCGAGGCAGCAGCGCAGCAAGTACTCGTGCGATTCTAGCTAATTGCCACTCGGGGCCATCAGAGGCGCGAATCCCTTCAACGTCTTCTTCTTTGGGTCATCCAAGAACCACTCATCTAGAGCGTCCTCTCCTCTGCTGCGGGAACTAATGCTAGGCGGTATGGTAGCGGAAGCGGCTCCATGACGGCTTCAGGTGCATCACTCTTGAGCGAAAAAAGGCGCACATGGCTATCCACGATACAGTGCGCCAACGGCACTACTTGAAAAAAAGCGCGATAAAACGAATCGGTTGGTTGAAGAGCAAAAGAGACAGTCGAGGAGGAACTGCGGGCCGGCATGCGTTCGCTCACTCCGCATTTCAGCGTCCGAGCAAGGAGAAAACTCACCTTCATTCAATGCAGCACGTTATCCATGAGAAGGAAGACGATGGTTCGCTCACAGCAACAGCACGCAGTAGCTGGTTGGCACGTTGGGTGACATTCTTGAGCGGTCGGGCGGGTGGGCTCTTGCTCTTGGTTGTGGATCTGCGCAGAGCACCGCAATGAGTCAGACACGGGGGACATACTCTGCAGTTCCTGTCATCAGAAGGATAATTTGACTCGTGTGTCCTGTTGGTAATCATTCTCACTGCAGCGGCTCAGCTCCACTAAACCTAGCGCGCACAGTTCCGCAGCCAATAGTCTTGCCTTGCGCTCATACATCCGTTTGGTTGGTTCGGACGGTTGAGGTCATGTCACGCGATCCGATAGCAAAGATCCCGGTGTGAAATCATCACGCAAAGCAAGTGGTGGCATGGGGCGGCGGATGCTTCTTCCAGAGAATGAAGCCAGTCTGCATCATCGATATACATGTACGCAGCTCATAGATCTTGGTTGGTTAGGATGAAGCGGTCATTTCCACGTAGATCGCCTGTAGCAAAGAAATCCGGAACTAATCATCGCGGCGTATGTAACAAGATGCGGCTCTGGTGCTCCACTCTCTGCTCCGCTACTCCAACACCAGAGCCAGTGGCCCGCGTGGCAGCAACATCTGCCTTCCACCGGTGCGAGGTGGCACGGCAGAGCGAGGATTTAAAAAAAAAAAGGAAAAGTGAGAGAGAAGAAAAGCGAAGCAAAACAAAAGAGACGGCGGCATCGATCTAGCCACAGCAAGTGTGAAGGTGCGCTCGAAAGCGGAGGCAGGCTCCACCTACCGAGAATCTTTGGGGCGTTTCCCGCGTGTGGGTCTATGGACGAGGCCCCACGCATTCGAACCCCATCTTTCTGGCCTCGCTTTGCACCATCGCTTCCTTGCCCATCAGATGCCGGTAGTCATATATAAAAAGCATGTCATCATGACGTGGTCAGGAATGCCTTGCTATGCTTCTCATCACTTGGGCAGCGGGAAGGTGGTCCAGCAGAGCTCTAAAGCAGCGAAACATCACTCGGCCGCGCCGAGGCAGCAGCGCAGCAAGTACTCGTGCGATTCTAGCTAATTGCCACTCGGGGGGCATCAGAGGCGCGAATCCCTTCAACGTCTTCTTCTTTGGGTCATCCAAGAACCACTCATCTAGAGCGTCCTCTCCTCTCTGCTGCGGGAACTAATGCTAGGCGGTATGGTAGCGGAAGCGGCTCCATGACGGCTTCAGGTGCATCACTCTTGAGCGAAAAAGGCGCACATGGCTATCCACGATACAGTGCGCCAACGGCACTACTTGAAAAAAGCGCGATAAAACGAATCGGTTGGTTGAAGAGCAAAAGAGACAGTCGAGGAGGAACTGCGGGCCGGCATGCGTTCGCTCACTCCGCATTTCAGCGTCCGAGCAAGGAGAAAACTCACCTTCATTCAATGCAGCACGTTATCCATGAGAAGGAAGACGATGGTTCGCTCACAGCAACAGCACGCAGTAGCTGGTTGGCACGTTGGGTGACATTCTTGAGCGGTCGGGCGGGTGGGCTCTTGCTCTTGGTTGTGGATCTGCGCAGAGCACCGCAATGAGTCAGACACGGGGGACATACTCTGCAGTTCCTGTCATCAGAAGGATAATTTGACTCGTGTGTCCTGTTGGTAATCATTCTCACTGCAGCGGCTCAGCTCCACTAAACCTAGCGCGCACAGTTCCGCAGTTAGGGAAGTTTGTTTAGGGTTAGGGTTAGGGTTAGGGGTAGTTAGTTTTTCGAAGATGAGAAGAGCAATCGGAGGAGGATGTAAGAGGGATGGAAAAGGATTATTTTCATGCAATGGGGGAGGTGTTTATTATCATCATTTTTCTTTTTGATACGTTGTTTGTGAGGGTACTGTGTTTTCTGAGTGTTTGTAGTGAATAAACAATATTTTTTTTTCTGGAAATGTAGTGATGTATATAGGCGATAGGTAAAATAGAAGAATAAAGTGGAATATGAAATACGATAAAGAAAAGTTCATCGATGCAGTTGCAGGAGGCTATGGGTGGCCAATAAGGTTATCCTCCCCTACAATTTCTGCTGGCTGTCTTGAACACATGGAATAGTTGTAGGTAATCAAATAGAAATTCATATAGGAGTTCTGTGCGTATATAGGAAAGTATATATTGAAAAGTAAAAAATAATCAATAAAATAACCAATAATGCGCTTTTTTTTTGTAGAACGCTAAAAGACATAGGGTTCGTCAAAATTTTAAGCTCTGTCCTGTGCTGCCTCAAAAACATCGTTTCTTTTTTTTTTTTTTTTTTTTCTTTTTCTTTTTTTTAGATGATGATTTCGGGCTCAAAGTAGCTCTTCGAAACACCCTTGTTGGGAAGGACACGCAGTTCACGAGCAAACAGACCTTCCTCCATGTCCACATCATCCCCAAAGACGCAGTTGGACTCAATGTGGCACCATCCAGAGATGCGGTTGTTCCAGGCGATGATGCTCTTGGAGATGCAGCACCCAGGGCCGATCTTAGTGTTGTCGAAGATGGCAGCGTTCTCGATCTTGCATGCCTCGCCGATAACGACGTTGGGGCCAATGGTCACGTTAGGGCCAATGACGCTCCCGGCGCCGATTTTGGCGCTTGGGTGAACCACGACGCACCCCTTTACCTGGTAGGGTGCCTGAGCCGATGGGCGGTGGCTGCGCTCCGACTTCATATCCACAGCTTTGGGGGTGCCCTCGACTGCCGGCAGGTACTTGCTCAGGCCCAGAAGGTAATCCTTGGGCTGCCCAATATCCATCCAGAAGCCCTGGAGGTGGAAGGCATAGAGCTGTTTCTCCGAAGCCATGGCGGGGAAGGTCTCCTTCTCGATGGAAGTCTTGCGAGGAGGAATGCGGTTGAGAATGCTCTTGTTGAACACGTAGATACCAGCATTAATCTGGTCTCCCACAAACTGCTTGGGCTTCTCAACAAAACGCTGGATCTGCCCCGTCTTCTCATCGTGAACCACGACTCCGTACTTCTCCCAGTCTGTGACCTGTGTGGTCATGATCGAGCCTTCCTTGCCGTGCTTCTTATGGAAAGCAAGGAACTCCTTCAGGGGGAAGGGGCAGGTCACATCAGAGTTGAGCACAAAGAAGGGCTGGTCATCCTGCATCAGGATATCGCGAGCAAGACCTAGAGGGCCAGCAGTGCCGAGAGGCTCCTCCTCCACAGAGAAGACAAAGGAGATGCCCAGCTTGCGGCCCCACTCGTCCATCTCAGCCTTCATGGCCTCGGGACGATACGCCACTGCCAGCACCACCTCCGTCACGCCAGCCTCCTTGAGGGCCTCCACTTGGTGGATGATCATTGGCTTGTTGCAGAAGGGAACGAGAGGCTTCGGCACAGTGAGGGTCAGGGGGCGAAGGCGAGTCCCGAAGCCGCCGACCAGGATCACGGCGCGCATTCCCTTTCCGCCATTGCCGCCACGAGCCTGCTGAGAAGCCTGCTGGGTGCGGTTCGTAGCGTCACGGTAAACCATTTTGAGAAGATTTTAAGAACTTAGCGCAAAAGAGAGAACTGCCAACAGCAGCATTTAAAAGGCGAGAGAAGAAATACGACAATGCTGATACATAAAACACAGAAGTAAGGACATTCCTTCCCTCTCAGCAGAACAACTTCTTGATACACAGGTCATCCCGAATAAAAGCCAAGACACGATTTATTTACTTTTTCTTTCCCTTGAACAACTGTAAATGACACAATCGATGACACCTCTCACATAAATTATTCATTCATGAGGTGGAACTGATGAGGATCTATATGGTTACGGCCATTTACTCGTTCTTTCCGTGCACGTCCCCCGCCACGACCACGGCCACGGCTGTACTGCTCCTGAGCGCCGTATCCGTTGCCGCTGTTAAGGTCGAAATTACCTTGGTACTGTGGTCCAGAAGGGGAAGCCTGCAGCGGGGCACCACGGTTCTCGTTCCCGCCGCCACGACCCCGACCACGGCTGTACTGCTCCTGAGCGCCGTATCCGTTGCCGCTGTTAAGGTCGAAATTACCTTGGTACTGTGGTCCATGTGGTGTACTGCTTCTGAGGCCGTATCCGTTGCCGCTGTTAAGGTCGAAATTACCTTGGAGATGTGGTCCAGGCCTGCGGCGCACCACGGTTCTCGTTCCCGCCGCCACGACCCCGACCACGGCTGTACTGCTCCTGAGCGCCGTATCCGTTGCCGCTGTTAAGGTCGAAATTACCTTGGTACTGTGGTCCAGGAGGGGAAGCCTGCGGCGGGGCACCACGCTTCTCGTTCCCGCCGCCCCGCCCACGGCCACGGCTGTACTGCTTCTGAGTGCCGTATCCGTTGCCGCTGTTAAGGTCGAAATTACCTTGGAGATGTGGTCCAGGAGGGGAAGCCTGCGGCGGGGCACCACGGTTCTCGTTCCCGCCGCCACGACCCCGACCACGGCTGTACTGCTCCTGAGCGCCGTATCCGTTGCCGCTGTTAAGGTCGAAATTACCTTGGTGATGTGGTCCAGGAGGGGAAGCCTGCGGCGGGGCACCACGCTTCTCGTTCCCGCCGCCCCGCCCACGGCCACGGCTGTACTGCTTCTGAGCGCCGTATCCGTTGCCGCTGTTAAGGTCGAAATTACCTTGGTGATGTGGTCCAGGAGGGGAAGCCTGCGGCGGGGCACCACGGTTCTCGTTCCCGCCGCCACGACCCCGACCACGGCTGTACTGCTCCTGAGCGCCGTATCCGTTGCCGCTGTTAAGGTCGAAATTACCTTGGAGATGTGGTCCAGGAGGGGAAGCCTGCGGCGGGGCACCACGGTTCTCGTTCCCGCCGCCACGACCCCGACCACGGCTGTACTGCTCCTGAGCGCCGTATCCGTTGCCGCTGTTAAGGTCGAAATTACCTTGGTGATGTGGTCCAGGAGGGGAAGCCTGCGGCGGGGCACCACGGTTCTCGTTCCCGCCGCCCCGCCCACGGCCGCGGCCACGAGGGTGCTGTGGCTCTTGTAGCGCGTATTGCTCAGCGGCGGTGTCATGTGACTGCGTACTTGTTTCACTCTTACCCGGATGCCGCGGGGACGGTCGGTCACCCCTGCCGTTCATTTCATTTCTTTTCGTTGAGAATGCAGGATCTGTGTTCGGTTCGTTGTGTCGTTCCATTCTTGTTGTGGCGCAGTGCTTCGGCTGGGCAGCTCCAGAACTTGTGCCTCCAGTGACAGACAGCGGTTGAAAACGCGGCGCACCATCGATCCCCATACTTGTCTGATATCCTTGTTGCAGACGTCGTCGGTGTTCCAAAAATTCCTGTTTAAGCGCTCTAACCTCGCCACCCAAAAATTCCACGTTATTCTCGCTGAAAATGATTGCGCCGTTCTTAACTTGTGCTCCTTCTTGAATTCGTACCTTCTCACCAGGAATGGGAATACCGCGGAACACACGAAGCGTTGACAACTCCATTCCTATAATTTCCGAATGTCCATCGGTTAGAATTAATCGAAGAAGACGTTTAGTGGAGCTCTTTTGCCCTGCGGCATGGAGAGCCACTTCCTCGGCTGAAGCATCAGCAGATGGTCGGAGTGGCTGGGTTGCATCCCGAGAGCTAGAAATCTGCAATACTATCGCTTTTGGAATAGTGGCGCTTGATTGTGATGTAATGTTCAATGGGAGGGTTGAGCAATCTGTCACTTCTTTAAGATCGTCGAGTAGAATACGCTTCAACAACCCATCAGCAGTGAGGCCTGGATGAGCTGCTAGAGCTCTTTCAGCGTAACGCGATGAAACGGAAATACCGAACTTGCTTTGTACCTCCTCAACCAGTTGTTGCATGGCGGCAAGATTCCCCTCCGCCTGCACTTGATAAGAAAACGTCGAGATAATTACTAGTTCAGCGTTGCATTAGACGAAAACAAAACAATAGGGGGGAGAATGAAAGGAAGGAATAATCAGCAGAAAAAGTGGTGTGGCTCTCTCGCCCTTAAACAGTACTTCATAGCAAAGGAGCACACACGACAGAAGCGAGAAGAGCAAAACGCCTTCTTGCCTGCGGGACATGCTGCTCCCATGGCGTCCGTATCTCTCTGCCGTTGAAAGAAGGAAGTCGTTTATACAGATCATCGTGCCTTTCTTCTCTCCCAGATCATCTCCCATCGCTTCACATACAAGGTTGGCATTGCCCCCTTTTTCCTGCTTCATTAAAATAAAAAATAAAAATAAAAAATAAAATAAAAATAATAATCATAATCATAATAAATAACAAAAGGTAATATGAGTGCATCGCGGGACGGGGGATCATCATAGTGAGCGTCTTGGCGGTGCTGCAGTGAGCAGACAAATACGTTCTTTTATGATTATTATTATTATTTGGGTAGCGATATTCATCCCCGTGAAAAAAAAATAATAATAATACAGACAGACAGACGGAACAAACAGTAAAATCGAACAAGAGTTCAAAAAAAAAAGCGATAGCATCCGTAGGATCTGTAAAAGGTGGGGCGGAGGTATTATTATTCTTTCTTCGTATTTTTCTAGTCACTCATGTTTGGAGGCGTCACCTAGATACTACTTGTGGTTCTGGAGTTGTCTCATTTCGGAGGGAGGGCAGGGAGGGCAGGGAGGGGCAGGGGAGGAGGGGATTACCGCCTCAACTGGCGGCGGAGTGCTTGGTTCTCCTCTGTTACTTTTGCCTCCACTTCGTCGCATTCGGCATTAAGATTCTCCAGGTGAGCTATCAAGGCGTTGGTCTCCTTCTCCTGCTGTTGAGAATAGAGCTGAGAGGAAACGTTGTTCGAGATAAGTGCAGCACGAAGGACGTTTATCTTGAGCTGTAGTTGCTCGATGGTTGCATCGTAGCTCTCCATCTTGTCATCCTGTTCCAGCAGCTGGGCCCGCTTCTTCTCTAGCGCGTTGCACAAACGGTTGAACAGGGCGACTTCCACATCCTCGGCGCCTTCTGGAACACCCTCCATAGGAGGCAGGTTCTCCTCCCCTCTGAAGTGCTGTTGAAGGAATACGTTCAGCGTCTCAAGCTTGGACTCTAGTTGGCGAATGCGAGTATCTACGGAGGTAAGGGAGCTCGAGTTTCCTGCGCCACTGTCCCGAAGTGTTAGCAGTGCGTTGTGAGCAGCTCGCTTCTCTCCCTCCAAGTATCGAATATCATGGTAGTCATCCTTTTGAGGCGCATTCAGAGCACGCTCCTTCTTCTTGGCCAAGTGCTCCAGGGACTTCTCTTCGTTGCAGAGCTGGTTGTGCTTCTCCAGTTCCGTAGCATACATCTCCTGGGCAGTGGCAATCTGTTCATCAAGCCCATCTTGCTCCTGAATATACGTTATCAACTCTTCAATTTCGGAAGTCAGACGGTCGCTCTCATTCTTCTCCGTCTGCTGCTGCTCGTGGAGGCCAGCAAGAACCTTCTTCTTCTCCAGAAACTCGTTGAGGTTGGCGGCACCCTCTCTAGCCATTACCATATCCACATCCCACCCCGTAGCCTCCTTCACTTCCGCCAGTTTTGTATTCGTCTTCTCCAGCTCACTTTCCACAACGACAATTTGACCTTCCATGGTCTCTACTTCACTGCGAAGGAGTTCAGTTTTCCTGTTCTCGATCTTAAGGGCATCTTCAAGAGCCTTGATTTCGGCGCGATGCTCTACATCGATAGGAAGGCGAGCACTTTCCATCAGCTCTTCGTTCTTCAGCTTCTCCACGATCATGTCGTTTGCATCCTGAAGCTCCCTGCGCAGCAGCATCTCCTCTTCTGCGCGGCGAACATCCGCCTCCTTGCGCAGAAGCTTCAACTCCATTACTCGTGCATCCCGGCGGTACTGCTCCAACTCTTGAGCAGAGGTATTCACATTCTCAACGTCAGTGGTCTGCATGGCGGAGGAAAAGCAAAAAAAAAAAAATTCTTCAAACTCTGTGCCGCGGTGAAAATGAAAATCAAACAGGAGAAGAACAGGAGGGAAAGAGGGAGAAAGTAACATGTTGTTGATCACCAAACGGAGACAGAAGGCGCAGTGTGGGATACACCCAAGGAGGGAACGCCACGTACGCAGTGTGGGGTGGCGGAGCAAACAAGGTGGGGAAAAAAAAAAAATCATTACGTGTGCTAGTGTTTAAAAAACACATGAACATACCTTGAGGATGGTCCTAGTAGTCCGGATACGGGTTTTTTGATAGCGTCCCTTGACGCTGCATCATTTTCACACGCTCCAACCCTTCCTCCTCTGTTACGGTCGAAATAGTGTACGCTTTAAGAATGGTTTCTTTTAGCACTTTTGAGAGCGCAATCTGGCTCAACCCTACTGAATCATTACGATAGATGTCCAGTTCTGGATGATACCCGTGCAAGTCCACTCCAATCACTTTCGGCCCTCGAATACCGCTGATAATGTGCAACAATTCTCGAGTGGAGAGGCCGCCCGCAACGGGATCAATCACTCCTGGAGCGCAAGAAGGATCGAGAACGTCGGCGTTAATGCTGATGAGGACAGGGTAATCATTTCGAATGTCTCGAATACAAAAAAGACCCTTGGAGTAAATCGCATGCATATCCATATAAAATGTTTGATGCTCTTTACGGATTCTTCTATCAGCAGCAGACACGCATCGATTCCCCACGCTCACTACACCCTTCAGCATTTTCTTCTCCAGCAACATCCGTAGAGGAGCTGTCTCCTGATCCAGCGAAGGTCTAGCAGAAAAATGGATCACTACGACGTTATCATCGGGATATAATCGTTTGTAGCCCTCCACCATGCAACTTGTGGCAGAGCCATCTCCACCAACGCTAACTGGAATGTAACCCTTCTCTGTAAGTTCAGAGGCGGTCTCCGAGCACGCGCGAAGCCATCCGTCGTTTGGGGTACGTCTATCCGACCAGTTCTCGGCATCCTCCGTCTCCGTCATCGTGCCGCATTTGAGCACCGGTAGAAACATAACAGATTCCGGGGGGCATTCCACTGGGGCTTCATCGTGAAACGTGAGTTCAGCATAGTAATCGCAATCACGCGGAGAAGTATAGAAATGATCCAGCAGTTTCTTTGAACTTAACGTGGTGTTCCGATCGTATCCGAACAATGCGACAGGCCCTACACGACTTGCCCAGTCGCTGGAACGAGCAGGAAGGCTCCCTACTCTAGACAAGAATTTGGAGAACATCTTACTGGTAGTCCTCTTTTTTTTTCTTTTATTGTTACCACTACCTACTTGTGACGCCATTGATTTTGAAGCACAAAAGAAAAAGAGAATTTTGTATGTGTTGCGCATGAGTGTCTATTATTATTATTATTATTTGAGTCAATATGAACTAACTAAACCCAGAGAATAATATCCTCCTTTTGCTTTTGAATGGATTTGGATTTGTTGTGTTCTACTTTATTAATCGTAATACCTTTGGACATTTCAAGATGAAGTGTGCGTTATGTCCTTTATGTTGTTATCCTTTATGCCCGGTTCGGAGCCGCTGGAATGTCTGGAGGCGGGACTAGGAGAAACGACCAGAAGCCTACCTCGCTGGCCATGGTAGTGCCGTTTCTTGTTGTTCTCTGCTATCCGGGCAAGACGTCTCAGGCGATGGGCCGCTCCCTTCTCGCGCTGGCCAGCTTGCCAATCTAAGAAGGCCTTATGTCTTATGATTCGCTGCTCTTCTTGATACTGCAGTGCAGCTGCAAGGGATTTTCTATTGCGTTTCATATCATCGCTGATGACGGTTCTATTACTCCCGCCACTCGCGGCCCTCGACTGTCCGACGAGCGATGAGGCGAATAGTGGCCGCGTCATCCGAATGTATCGGTTCATTCGGAACGCTTCTACCCTACTCTATCGCTTCCACTAGATTATGAAAAAGTGATGTCTAACCATTAATTGGAAAGCGACGCGGGGTCGACAAGAGCTGTTGGTCAACACCGTTAGAGGTTGCAGAAGAACTCCACGACTGGACTTCGGAGGGCTGAAGCTCGCGTGTTGCAAACAGCATTTGTTTGTTTTGTTTTGTTTCGGGGCCCAGAGTGATAGGGTAGTTCATTTGTTTTGCTTCAAGCATTGTTTCTCTTCCGCAACTCTGCTAAGCGTTCCTTCTTTGCTTTGATTCGCTGGAGCCTCTCTGCATCCGCATCATCCTCACGGTCGCGTTTAGAATGTTTCTCTGCGGACTTGTTCGAATCATCCGGCTTTCCGACTTCTCCGCAATCCGAAATAATGATCCTGCCGGAAGTTTTCCCACTGGATGAGCCAAGTTTCTCCACACGCTTAACAATATCCAGGCCTTCCGTAACCCGACCGAACACCACATGCTTCCCATTCAGCCACGGTGTATTAGCAGTACAGATAAAAAATTGAGATCCATTCGTGTTGGGGCCCGCGTTGGCCATCGACAAGCAGCCGAGGCCAGTGTGTTTTCCCGCCTTGCCAGAGAACGATTCATCTTTGAAAGTTGTCCCGTAGATGGACTCGCCACCAGTGCCGTTTCCACGTGTGAAGTCACCCCCTTGAATCATGAAGCCGGGAATCACGCGGTGGAAAACGCAGCCCTTATAATGCAAAGGCTTCCCGCTTCGGCCTTTGCCTTTCTCCCCAGTGCAGAGGGCACGGAAGTTCTCAGCAGTTTTCGGTACGGTATCCGCGTAAAGCTCCATAACAATTTTCCCCGCCACTTTGTTGTTGACGCTTATTTCAAAAAATACGCTTGGATTCTTCTGCGGAGGTGCGCTGGACGCAGAACGTTTCTCTGCTGTAGGAGGAACGGAAAGAGAGCTTTTCTTCATTTTTGTATGCTGTTGCGGTGAATTTGTCACTTCACTCAAGGCACAACAAAGGCACCAATTTTCAAAGATTTGAGGGTGAAGGGTTAGAATTGGCATTGTTGCTCTTCAGATGGGTGACAGAGAATTTATTGATTATGCTTCAAAGAACTGCTGAAGCTAACAATTAGACTGGGTTCATGTAGTTCGAGGGCTCACTTCAACACGAAAGAATAGAAAGTATGAAATACAAAATATATATATTACCGAAGAAATATGAATATGAGGTTTTAGAAGTTTTTCTCGAAAAACTCGTTGGCTTTGGCTGGGTTCATCGTAGGCTTTCCTGGCTTCCATCCGCATGGAATCACATCTCCGTTTTCGTCAGCATATTTAAAGGATTCCACCACTCGAAGGGCCTCGTCAACATCTCGTCCGACAGGGAGATCATTGATGGTAGCGTGGCGCAGAAGACCTTTGGGGTCAATAAGAAAAAGCCCACGAAGAGAAACCCCCATATCTTCAACCAGAACACCATAATCCCTCGAGATTTCCAACGTCTTATCCGCCAGCATGGGGATGTTCATTTTTTCAAGTCCTCCCTTCTGTCGGGGAGTTTTGATCCACGCCTGGTGAGTAAATTCGGAGTCGCAAGATACAGCAATAACTTGGGTGTTAAGGGCTTCAAACTCCTTGTGTCGATCAGAGAAGGCAATGAGCTCGGTGGGGCACACAAAGGTGAAATCCATCGGGTAAAACAGAAGCAGAACGTATTTACCCTCGTAATCTTTGCTGCTGATCTCCTTGATGGCACCTCCTACCACGGCCTTACCGCCGAATTCCGGAGCCGGCTCGCGCACCATCGCAGTGCGAAACATTTGGTAGTCCGCATTGAGAAGGGGAAGGGACGCTGATAGAGCCCGTCGCTGAACGTAGCGACTGCAGGCGGCGGAGGCGAAACGGCGAAGCATTTTTGGCTATGTGTTAACAAAAAAAAAAAGAAGAAGAAACAAATATATAACTGAAGTACATGCGGTTGCTCTGGAAGTCTTGTGCTCCTTCGATGGACAAACTGCCAAGGAAACTTGTAGAAGATAATTACGGACGAAAGTGGTCTTCCGCCACTTGATGTTATTTATGATGTGTTAATCGATTAGTATTGCATCATCTCGATTGGCTACTCGCTACCCTCTACAATAAACTCCATGATGCCTTGAAGTTTCTCCATTTTGTTTATTGTCTCCAAAGCTAAACCGAGACGTTTTCTGGCAATAAGCAGTTCGCGGTGTAGAAAGGTGCTTGTCCCCGCACTGCAGCCATATATCTCGAAGATGTCTTCCAATACAGCGAAAAGAGTGTTTGAAAATTGTGGAACGTCAATGTGCCCCACCGCAAAGCGCAAGACCTGTGCGATGGACCTATCGTTTTGATTAGCAAGAGCGATGTGTAGTGTCCCTCGGCGTAATAGTTCTTCTACCGTAGACATAATGACATCCGCTTTCTTCGAGTACAGTGCGGACATAAGCGCCTTTTTGTAAGTATACGTCCGGAGCTGTTGCTGAACTATCCGCATCTGAGATTCTAAAGCTTCATTGCTTCTCTCCGCGGCAGTCGTTGGAGTGGTCTCTGCCCTGTCCGGCTCCTCCTTGTTATCCTTTTCAGGGCCGATCTTAAAGATCTTCATATCGCCACTTGTCATTCCAACGCTAAATTGTTCCGAAAGGGGATGAACGGCCACAGCCGCAATGGGCCCTTCGAATCGCTTGGTGGCCAGGCAACGAACATTCTGGTCTAGTGCGTGCATCTTCACTCTTCCGTCTAAGGATCCTGTTATTAGGCTTTTGTACTCCGAGGAGTATGCAATGCCAGTAATCGTTTTTGTGTGACAAGATGATTGGTTCAAGGGGGTGGACATTCCCTTACGTGTATCAAAGAGTACTAGTTGATCACCTGCTGCGCATGCCAGGGTATGAAGATCCGAAACAAAACACAAAGATTCCACAGCTTGTGTGATACAATCTCTCGAGTGTTGAAGAGAAGATTTAAAGCTAGTTCGTGGATCCCACAATTGTACGGTGTGGTCATACGAGCCGCTAAAGAAGCACCCGGAAGTAAACGGTTCTAAGCACCGTACGTAATCGGTGTGGGAAAGAGCACTCATCAGTTCGTTATCCCGAAGAAGATCCCACATTTTAACGGAGGTATCATCACTACCAGAAACGAAATTATGTGAGCCAAGAAATGCTGCACACCGAACGTCGCGTGTATGGCCGAGAAATTGTCTCTCAAAAGCTGTATCTGGAGATTTCACACATACACGCTTCTCAACGCACTGAACAAAAAGTTTATCGTCGTCTCTGAAACGGATAGAAAAAAGCCCTCTATCACTTTGCTCGTTCACAACGACCCCGTCGGATTGCGGAACGCGAAGAAGAGCAAACTGATGCGACGAAGTGCACCCCACTTTGGTTCCCTGGTGATTATACGCGATGCATGTCACCTGCCCAAAAAGTTTCTGTTCGTAACACAGACGAAGGCGGTTCCACACTGTTGATGTGTCCTCTTTACATGGTCGTGGAACTTGTCGTAATGGAAGTTGCCATTCCGAGGTCATCCTCAAAAATTTCAGAAATTTCTACTTCACTTTTCATTGATTCAACCAGTACAGTACACATAGAGGGCAAGATATAAAAACGTGGAGATGGTGTGAAAGATGTCGCATGGTAGTCTACACCCCTACATCAGAGTAAGTGATTGGGTCTTTCGGGTCCGAATTTTAAATTGTCTTATTTTTTCTAGAAGCAAAAGGTATCGAAAAGATCAATCTAGCAGTATAATACGAACTAGCTTCATTTTTTGAGGTCGTCTCTATGGTTCTGTTTCACCTTTTTCGGTGGGACGTGCGAGCAGGTGAAAAGTCAGTATCCAATAGCTAAGCCGCAAAAAATAAGATGCAACGTATCGTCGTTCCAATCTCCGGCACAATGATTGATCAGGTAGCGCTTATAACGGAATCACGTGAATGCAGGAAATATCGCACCATTCATGCATGGTGTCTCGAACACTGTATAAAGTTAATCCGTGAGAGTTGTAGCGGCGTGTCACAATGCCTTGAAACGATCTGTATTTCCCATCAGGCGTCGTTCCTCGCGCGCGGACGACAGTACCATTTTCCAGAGCGGGAAATATGACCGCTAGTTCATTCGTTGATGCAGAGTCCGCCAAAAGCAGCGAGTCGGGAGTAGAACGGCATGTGCAACACGGGTACTCACAGATGGCCTTCCACTCCTCCTTCGAAAGCCACATCATGTGAAACATATAGTCAAAAATTGACTTCGAGGAAGAAAAACGAGGAAGAACAAAAGGTACGTGTCCAACGGTTATATCTCTCGTGGATAATAAAATGTGTACAACAAGAAACTCTGTACTCAGTAACCTTTGTTCACAAAATCCTACTTCTTGGCAACAAACAAGAGGAGGCACAGAATCCCTCTCGGATAATATATTACCAACCCCGACACACAAGCAGTCATCTATAAAAGATGGGGAATAAAAGACCAGTCGAGTGGAAAAAAAATAATTCAATTCTTTCTGAAGAGATCCAATTGTCGCACTACTGTTGCACGCTACCATAAACAATATTGATGTCTCATCACGATGGCAGAAGTATTTTATTACAGCGTAGCGTACCGCTGGTTGGCTAGGAGACACTGATGCGTTTAGAGCAGTTTCATATTTTTCGGAATCTAATGTTACAAAAGAAAAAAAAGAAACGCTGTTGCTCAGCATGTGGCCACTAACGATAAGCGCAGAACAGTAATAGAGAGAAAGAGGATGTTCTTCTGATCCACGTTTTAAGTCTTCGTAGGTTGACCATTCTTGTATTCATAGGTGTTTTTTTTAATGATAATACTTCTCTTATGTGTCAGAGAGAGGTAAAGAGGTACTAAGTAGTCCAACAAATCGAAAGGTTATTCTTATGTTATCTCGGTTGAATTAATCATAATCCTTATGTCATCGTCATTTGACTGATCAGGAGAAAACAAAACGTTTCGATTCAACGGTATTCAGACTTTCGAATCAAATATTAGATTTGAAGCCTGTGTATCCGGAAGAAAAAACTGTAATTCACCAGATGATACAGGAGCAGATGGTAATTTTGCTCTTAAAGTCGGAAGTGCAACAGATGCGCGTTTCTTGTTTGCCATTCCAAAAGTCGCACACGACTCCAGTAGAGAGGAGCACTTCGTCAGCTCGCTATCGGACTTCCAGTATTCAAACATGTCACTAATAGCAGACTGAAGAACAGAAGAGTGTTGCTCGAACTTCTCAATTTGAGCGTCAAGGGACTCTTGCTTTTGAGAAATAAGATCTAATATATTTTTTTCCATCGTCAAACTATCATTGAGCAAATGAAATGCGAAGACTTTCGCAGAGCTATGAATTCGATAGATGTCAGACCGAGCTGCCTCCAAGCTTTTTTTGTTCTCGTCCGATTCTTTTGACAGGAACTCTTTTTCTTTGGCATCATATATGTCCTTTTTAAGCGCGCGATCTAACTGAACTAGCATGCCATAAAAAGCGCATTTTGCTCCAAGATACCCAGCTTTCATCATCACATGAACCAAAAACAAAGCAGACACCAACGGTACACCTTCCGACGAAACTATGAGCTCATTATACAAGCTATTTAACTCACCCACCACTGCGTTGTACTCTGTGGGCTTGAATGAATCCTTAAACTTCTTCTCAATTTCGGCTAGACTATCAGTAGCATTCCCAATGCATGACAGCAACCTGTCTTTCTCACCGGGAGACAAAAAGCACGATTTCTCAAGATCCATCAGCCAACGAATAGAAAATAAACAACAAAAGTTCGCAGAAACTTAATGCCTCCAAAAACTATTCTATTCGTAAAGGGGGGGGGGGGGAAGAGCATTAACTTACGAGACATAAGAGAACTTGTATATGATGATTCATCACATGAAACTCCCAGCAATGTACGGAGCTCGACGTCATTCCGCTTTCAAGATTTTTTTTATGTCTATTATTTTTTCTCCGCAGACCGAAGAATCTTTGATTTCGTAACGGTTACCTTATCAACCAAAAAAAAAGCGCAAGGTCGTACTAAAACGTTTCCATCTACTGAACAAAAAAGAAATGCGTTTTATTGTTATTCGTCAGTAATTATATGCTCCTTTTTTTATTTATTTATTTTTTATTTATGAGAAACAGAACTTTTATTATTATTTTCTTACAGTTTCTTCTTAATTATTATTTCTTTATATATATATATCATCCCTCTTTTATCGCAAGTGAATCAGTGAAACAAAAAAAAACTCTAAATATCGAACATTTAAACAATATATATATATATATATAATTATTATTATTAGTGGTAGTAGTAGTAGTAGTAGTAGTAGTATCTTGTTTTATTATCGTATTATTATTCATTTACTCATCAGTAATTTTTGATTTTTGATTTTTATTCCGTGAAAAACTTAAGCAAAATTTAAGCAAAAAGAAAGAAAATCATGAGTACATAACTTAAAAAGAGAAACTTATTCATATCGAACTGCCTTCAATTAGAATTAGTTTTCGATAATAATAATACTTTTTATTTATTTATTTATTTTTGTGCTGTTTTGTTTTCTTTTCTCCCAGGTTTTTAATGTTATATATTAACTCTCTATTAACTCTACATTAAGAAGCTAGAGCTAACAAAATATAATATATATATATAATATATCTATAATATATATATATATATATATATATGTTTGTGGACTATATATATACCAATTTTTATGTCCCATTTTTTTTAACAGAAATTAATAATAATAATAATAATAATAATAATAATAATAATAGTAGTAGTAGTAGTAGTAGTAGTAATAATAATACACTCAATTAATAACAATAAAATTAAATAATAATAATAATAATAATAATAATAATAATAATAATACAGAGTTCCAATAAAAGAGTTACAATAAAAGTAGTAGAAAGTTTTTTTTTTTTTTTTTTTTTTATCAACAAAAACAAATTAAATAAATAATAAACAATACAAACTCATACAAATACGAATAGAAAAAATTAATCAATAAAACTTTAGGTACATTACAATAATAATAATAATAATTCTCCAAGAACTATTCCTAAGAATAATGCTGAACTAGGCTAAAATATACCAATTTCGGTGCCCTAGTTATATATAATTAAAATCTACAAAAACGTAAACACAATTGGTGGTCTTCGTATTATTTTTTAGCAGAATACTAATAGTATTTCTATTCAATATTGATAATACACGCAGGTACATACACATAAAGACAGATACAGACAGACACATTTTTATATAACTAATGGAATTATTATTATTATTGCTGTTGTTGTTGTTCTTAAACATTTTTTTAGGACTTTCTGAGATACCATTAATAAGACTAAATATTCTAAATTAAAACAAATAATGGATTATAAATTATTTATATTACTGTTCAATTATTTGACTTTTCAAATAGCTGATAATATATATATATATATTATATATATAACTTAC
This sequence comes from Vickermania ingenoplastis, assembly GCA_010157825.1. Classification (NCBI taxonomy): domain Eukaryota; phylum Euglenozoa; class Kinetoplastea; order Trypanosomatida; family Trypanosomatidae; genus Vickermania; species Vickermania ingenoplastis. The sequence continues at coordinate 46,932 of VFSE01000196.1, forward strand.
TTCATATATAACTTACTTCAACATAAAAATACAAATAATTCTTTGGTTTGTTAGACCTACAAAATTTTGGACGTTTTAACCTATGCGAATAACGTAATGATAAAAAAAAAAACGAAAAGACCACTGAATAAGTGATTCTAAAACGAAAGAAAAAAAATTGAACAGACATTTTTAGGAAAAAAAACTGAGCCGCGCAGACATCATCAATTGCAACGTCTCCCCCCAGCTTCGCCACACGCATCCGAGCGTCCGCGGTAATCCCTCTTAAGAAGGACGACGCCGGAAACGCGCGGCCGATCACGCCTGAGAGAGTGTGAATGAAGCTGATTGGATTATTTTTTTTCGTCCCTGCCTTTGCGCGGGAGAGATCGCAGACCGAGGTGGCGACCGTGCAAGTAAGTAACGCGTGCGTCGTAGGAATGGTACCTCAGGGTACTTACTTCGTGACCATGGCCTTCTGTTTGCGATTCATCCTATGGCAAGGGCCCTCTGCGCCAGTGATGGCCGTATATGTGGGGTATATGGCGCAGAGTAAAGGAAGAGAAACGAAAGATAGACACGCCAGCCTGGCTGGGGATATAATCAAACAGCTGGGTGTGGTATAGGTTAATGAGGCCGCAGTCAGAGGGAGGACTCCTTCCAGTAGGCATGAGCAGCCCCGATTAGTTGCGCCTGTGCCTTCGTTACTTCCGAGAGTTCGTTGCTTCGCTCCTTGGTTTCTTCGTGGCACTTTCTTCATTGCGTTTTCTGGGTTTTGTTTCAGCTTTGTTACCGGTTGGATTTCCTGCGTTTGATTTCTTTTCATGTGGTGTCGGATTCTGGAAAGTTAGAAAGTGAGAGCTGTGGAAACTACGAGTTGGGTCTGGGTGCCTTGGTGTCAGGGGACGGGTGATGCCGTTGCTATTCATGTGTGTCCTTGTTTCCTTGTGGCACGAGGTTTGGTAACGTTTTCGTATGGTGTTTCTTTTCTTTCGGTTCTTTCTCTTCCTCCAGGGCGTTCTTTCACAACAAGATGGCCTTATGTTATATACATTTGGAAAAGTTATTGATATGTGGGAGAGGTGTATAAAAGTTGTGTATAGGTGTGTTGCGGTTGTGGCTGGCACTGCCTCATGGGCTCCTCAAGTGTTAGATGTTCGGGTGCTTTGGGAATGGGTGGCTGTGTCCGCGTTAGTGGAACTCCTCTCCTGCGTGGAAGCTCCGGTTTCCGTTTTTCTTTTTTTTTTTTTCCGTTTCCGTCCACCACTCCTCTGACGAGCCGGTAGTTGGTCTCGTGCAATGTTTGGGCGATCTTTGTCATAAGATCGTCCAGCACTGTGTCGGGTCTGGCCTGCGCGATTGCACGGAGCCATCTCCGTGACTCATCGTGAATGTGGCCTGCTGCCTCGAGAATAAGGGGTGTGAACAGGACCCCTTGGCGCTCCATGGTGGCGCCGTACTCATCTTCTCGTCGAAGGCGGCGTTCATGGCCCCCTTGCCCGAACCGCTGGCGCGTGGCCCCGGGTAAGTGACCCGCACGTCCGTCCCGAATACTCGGCCGTACGTGGTGATGAGGACGTCGATCCTCGTCGCGTTCGATGTGGAGGCTGCTGGCTCCCGTTGGACCTCGAAGCCCAGACTCTGCGCCCAGTGCGCCACAACCTTCGCTAGCCCGTCGTGGCGGTGAAGTCTTGCTTTCGATGATGGCTGGCTGCACGTGTGGACGTGGGCATTTGCCCCTGGCGCACCGCAGACACACTTGTTGCCAGGGAAGGCCTCGATCTGCAGGCGGTGTTTCAGATAGAACCTGAATGCATCGTCTGATATTTCGACCTTAGGGTCAGCCAGCACTCGGTTCGCACCCGGGTTCTTGTGGACTCGTACGAGGTTCCTCGCAGGCTCCGTGAGGAGTCTATTGAGGGAGGTAACCTTGCCCTTGTCCGCTTTCATCGTGGTGTTGTGCTGGTCGCCCTTCTGGCCTACGCCGCCACGTGCGTAGCAGGCGATCTCGGCCTGCCGCCGCAGCCCTAGGCCACCGTGGCGCAGGGCAATTCCTCGCTTTTGCCGTGTCTGGGAGGGACGGGACCTGGGGCACGCGCAGGAGTGTCTCTTCGACCTTGTCGTCGAAGTAGAGGGCGGCGGGGAGGAGGTGCTGGGGGTCGTGCGTGCGGAGGAGGTGCTGCATGCGTGGGAGCCCCGAGGCTCCCATCAATTGTCGCGTTTCGTAAGCTGGACCTGGCGGCCTGCCGGAAGTTCAAGGACTATCAGCACGGGGTCTGGGGAGATGCGGCTTTTTTTTTTTTTTTTTTTTTTTTTGTCCCTGTCTTTGCGGGAGATCGCAGACCGAGGTGGCGACCGTGCAAGTAAGCAACGCGTGTGTAGTAGGAATGGTACCTCAGGGTACTTACTTCGTGACCATGGCCTTCTGTTTGCGATTCATCCTATGGCAAGGGCCCTCTGCGCCAGTGATGGTCGTATATGTGGGGTGTATGGCGCAGGATAAAGGAAGCGAAAAAACGAAAGATAGACACGTCAGCCTGGCTGGAGATATAATCCAAAACAGCTGGGTGGGGTATATAGTTAATGAGGCCGCAGTCAGAGGGAGGACTCCTTCCAGTAGGCATGAAGAGCCCTGATTAGTTGCGCCTGTGCCTTCGTTACTTCCGAGTTCGTTGCTTCGCTCCTTGGTTTCTTCGTGGCACTTTCTTCATTGCGTTTTCTGGGTTTTGTTTCAGCTTTGTTACCGGTTGGATTTCCTGCGTTTGATTTCTTTTCATGTGGTGTCGGATTCTGGAAAGTTAGAAAGTGAGAGCTGTGAAAACTACGAGTTTGGTCGGGATGCCTTGGAGTCGGGGGACGGGTGATGTCGTTGCTATTCATGTGTGTCCTTGTTTCCTTGTGGCACGAGGTTTGGTAACGTTTTCGTATGGTGATGCGGCCGTGGCCGTCAAACAGATCCGGCAAGCGAGGACCTCTGACCCCCGAAACGTCGTGGTCGCGCTCGACGGCAAGAACGCTTACAACGCGGTAAGCCGTCGTAAGATACTCGAGGCGACGTTCGCCGACGAACACCTCCGGAGGATCTGGGGCATCTCGTGCCTCGCCCTCGGCACCCCAGGCGTCCTCCATGTCTACGATGGGGACACCGCAGCGGCCAAGCTGGAGTTTTGTCCCTGTCTTTGTGCGGGAGAGATCGCAGACCGAGGTGGCGACCGTGCAAGTAAGCAACGCGTGTGTAGTAGGAGCTGGAGTCCACGGCAGGGGTCCGCCAGGGGATGGTACTCGGGCCAGTGCTTTTTGCACAAGGGCTACACGAGGTGCTACGCCCCATCATGGACCGCCACCCCCAGGTGAAGCTCGTCGCGTATCTCGACGACATCGCCCTGGTGGGTCGCGATGCGGACGTTCAGGACGCCCTCGATGCTCTGCATCCAGCGCTACGTAGTTTCGGCTATGAGGTGAACGCGCTCAAGAGCGTCGCGATCCAGCGGCCCGAGGCCCTATCGCGCAGGCCAGACCCGACACAGCGCTGGACGATCTTATGACAAAGATCGCCCAAACATTGCACGAGACCAACTACCGGCGGAGAGATCGCAGACCGAGGTGGCGACCGTGCAAGTACTACCGGCTCGTCAGAGGAGTGGTGGACGGAAACCGGAGCTTCCACGCAGGAGAGGAGTTCCACTAACGCGGGCACAGCCACCCATTCCCAAAGCACCCGAACATCTAACACTTGAGGAGCCCATGAGGCAGTGCCAGCCACAACCGCAACACACCTATACACAACTTTTATACACCTCTCCCACATATCAATAACTTTTCCAAATGTATATAACATAAGGCCATCTTGTTGTGAAAGAACGCCCTGGAGGAAGAGAAAGAACCGAAAGAAAAGAAACACCATACGAAAACGTTACCAAACCTCTTGCCGCAAGGAAACAAGGACACACATGAATAGCAACAACATCACCCGTCCCCTGACACCAAGGCACCCAGACCCAACTCGTAGTTTCCACAGCTCTCACTTTCTACCTCTCCAGAAACCGACACCACATGAAAAGAAATCAAACGCAGGAAATCCCACCGGTAACACAGCGGAAACAAAACCCAGAAAACGAAATGAAGAAAGTGCCGTGAAGAAACCAAGGAGCGAAGCAACGAACTCTCGGAAGTAACGAAGGCACAGGCGCAACTAATCGGGGCTGCTCATGCCTACTGGAAGGAGTCCTCCCTCTGACTGCGGCCTCATTAACTATATACCACACCCAGCTGTTTGGATTATATCTCCAGCCAGGCTCACGTGTCTATCTTTCGTTTTTTTCGCTTCCTTTATCCTGCGCCATATACCCCACATATACGGCCATCACTGGCGCAGAGGGCCCTTGCCATAGGATGAATCGCAAACAGAAGGCCATGGTCACGAAGTAAGTACCCTGAGGTACCATTCCTACTACACGCGTTGCTTGCACGGTCGCCACCTCGGTCTGCGATCTCTCCCGCACAAAGACAGGGACAAAAAAAAAAAAAAAAAAATCAAAAGTTGCACACGGAGGTTTTTTTTTGAAACACCACACGGAAGGGTGAGAAAGAGTGAACGAAAAGAACCTAGAACACCAACCCGTAATGAAATGAAGGGGTGCCGCAAAGAAAGCAAGGGAAGGAAAAGCAGAAGGGGAAACATACATCCTCGGAGGAGATTGCCCTTCCAAAGCTTCTTGGCGGGGGCCGGGTGGGCCAGGTGGAAGCCTGCCAAAAGCCTTTTTATTCCTTAGTTTGGTCGGGGGGAACGAAGTATTACAATGTCTCAGGAACGATGCGTTTCTCCTGTTTTCTTGTGTTATCTGCTTGTGCTGCTAAGATATTTTTCTATCACTTTTCCACTTGGCGCGATGGCGCGACCGGCCCTAGCCCAAGGACCTTCGGCCCCCAGCTGCGCAGTTCAAAAAAAAAAAAAAAAAAAAAACAGACTTTACGGGCAAGGGCTAGGGTGCCAGGCGCCGGGGCGTTTGGCGGGCGGCACGCTCGGGTCGGAGGGGAAGGGGCCCTGCTCTTCGGGTTGGTTCTGCGCGGTGTAAGCCCCACAACCCTCTTCCTGAAACGGTTTTTTTGGTGCTGTCTCCATGGCTTCTTTTTCGGCCTCGGCTACTTGCCGGGTCTGAGGAAGGGCATGGGTTAGGGCGTCCTCTTCCTTCGTTGGCGGGAAGGGCTCTTTCACCAGGGGTTCTTCTTGCGAACCGCTCCTTATTTCTACCGCGCAAAGGCAGGGAAACGTAATATCTATCTATCTATCTATCTATCTATATATATATATATATATATATAAGTGTAGTACATATTGCGTATGGTGCTAGTATCTATATGGTATATTTATATTGCGTGTTTCTAATTTAGATCGACCAACGATGCTCTTAATTTTTGTATTTTGGTTTTCATTTTGACATTATTTTATCCAATGACACTATTGGTTGGTAACGATGAAAAGGGTTATCATAATATGATTTATATATCTTTTGCTCTCTCTAATCTCTCTGTGTGTATGCTTTGTGTTCTTTTTAATTGAGAGTATATACTAATTATCAAATTACTAATTAATATTTGAATGAAAGATAATAAGAACAATAAGAATATATATCGGGCTTTCATTTGCACTTCTTCGTTGTAAAATATAAAAAAAAATGATATACGACAAGAAAATAATAATACTGTGATAGTAATTGTTCAGAGCAAAAAAAAAAGAAAGAAAATAATCTGTTTTTTTTTTTTGAAGTTTTTTCTTTTTTTTTTGGGGGGGGGTGATTATTTATTTATTTATCGATTTATTATTATTATTATTATTATTATTATTTGTTGTCGGTATTATTGCCGTTAACTTTATGATCTTTATTATTATTAAAAAGAATACCAATAAGTCAGTTATGTCTGGGTAAAGAAAAGAACAATTGAATATATATATAAATCCTCAAAATAGTATGTATTATATATTATGATATGTATTATAGTACGAAGAAACACTCGAAAAAATTGTCACAAAATTTTTTGTTTCCTGCTCTTTCGCTTGGCGAAGACTATTATTGTTAGTGTGTTTCTCCTGCAATCCATTTACGGATCTAGTGTCATGTGCATATCTATTAATACACTCTTCAGAATATAATTAGAATAAGAGTACGAGGTACTACTACCACTCACAGAAGTTGAGAAAAAAACTGTTAACATGAATTGCTGTTCTTTTTATTGAGCATCTTTTCATTATCTCTAAATGAAATATATGTATTATTTCCAGTTCCAATTGCACGTTTTATATTATTATTATTATTATTATTATTATTATTATTATTATTATTATTATTATCTTTCTTGAGAGTAACGATACCTCGCAAATAATAATAATAATAATAATAATAATAATAAACAAACAATAAAGAATAGAAAAATGATTAAATAAATGATTAAATAAACCAAGAAAATTAACTTTTACGACACAGCTGTCTTTCTCCTTGAAATAAAATTGGGGAAAAAAAGAATGGTTTATTTTCTGTTTCTCTCTCTCGAAAATGCTCTCGGTATCTTGTGTTATTTTTGTATTATTTGTGTTATGTATTTCTTTATTACGTTGAATTATTTATTTAGCTCACGATTTTTTTTTTAATTATTGAAAATAGTATGAGAAGGATATATATATATATATATATATATATATATATATATATAGCGGCTTTGCAGCCGATGAACTGAACTATTTCTTATTCAGATCGCGTTTGAGTGCTGTTAATTATTAACAGTCTTTCATTCAGACCAGGGTGGTCCCTAGGACCCTAACCCTAATTTCTTTATCTATATTACTATTATTATTGAAGTCGTCACATCCTTCAAGTTTGTAGTTGTTGCTATTTTTGTTGGTATTAGTTAGTTATGTTTTGTTCCTTGAATATATATTTGCCCTCTTATAGCTCTGTTTCGTTTTTTTCATTTATTGGATCTGATCGTCTAATGAGCAAAACCAATAATTCATCACCTTCATAAGCTGTATTGCTGCCAATTAATTGTAGGCAGGTCCATACCATCTCTTGTTCGATAATGAAGAGAAGTTGTTGCTCGTTATTTCATTCTCATTGCACTTCTTTTTCTCTTATTATGAACTTTGTTTCACTCTTTTGCTATACTATTTAATATGTTTTAACATTTAAAAAATAATCGGTTGAAAATAACATTACTGAAACATTAAAATAGGTCTCTCTTTCTTTTGAACTTTTCAATCGAGTTTCCCACAATGTCCAACAACCGCGAAGAACTGGAAGATCAACTTATTCACCTCGATATGGAGGTGAAGGATCGTGTCGCAAGAATTAAGGTTCAGGAAACCTATCTTCGCGTGCACGACATGGATCAGGAAGAGGTGGAGATGCAGCGAAACATTCTGAGACTCCGAGGTGAAGCCCATCTGCTTCAGCGTATTTCTCAGGAGGAGCGCACCGCCATTAAGAAGAAGCGTTTGACAATTGTCCAAAACATCCAGCAACTTAACGACGAGCTTAACAAGCTGGTGGAAGAGAAGCAGACAGTTGAGGGAACCATTCTTACTGATTTTCTCGATATGGTAAATAGACTCATTACGGAAGCTCCTCAAACGTGCGTTGTGAGCGACTCTTCCCGCGGTGTGCTGGAGCAACACTTGAACGTTCTGAACGAGATCAAAGATTGCCTACAGCAAGGATTCGATAACAAGTTCGAGTTACATCCCATGCGCTACAAGAGCCACAATTTCTATTTTCTGCTTCAGAAGGAGGAGGATGGCATGGACATTAATGGCCTTCGGGCTGTCTGTGTTCGCCACTGCGATGTTCCTCAGCAAAACAAGCTCATGGTCTGTGTAGGAAAGCTGACGCAAGAGCCAAACCGTGTGGTGATCAGCGACACCGACGCTCTCGTTGCTTCCGACCTTGGCGACTTCTCGTACCGTGGACCCGTCGATGGGCGCGGGCAGAGGCATGGTGGCAAAGGTATCGCCATCTACGCTGATGGCCTCGTGTATGAAGGCGAGTTCTCCAAGAACAAGAGGGAGGGTCACGGAACTGCCTTCTTCCCTAACGGTGAGCAGTACGTTGGTGAGTTCCACCAGGACAAGGTTGAGCAACAGGGCGCGTGGTTCTATCTTTCTGGCGACCGCTACGAAGGCGAGTTCCGCAACGGTATTCGGACTGGCTACGGCGTGATGTACTTTGCTGATGGCAATGTGTACGAAGGCGAGTGGATCAACGACAAGCCTGAAGGCCACGGCCATGCGAAATATACGGATGGTCTGGAGTATTCTGGGGAGTTCAAGAATGGTGGTCGCGACGGCAAGGGAACCCTCTCCAATGACCACGGTGGCTACTACGAGGGAGAGTGGAAGGGAGACGACAAACACGGAGCTGGCTACGTCCACTTCCCCGACGACATGCGGTACGATGGCAAGTGGAAGGAGGGCATCCGCCGCGGTCCCACCGATGCGTTCACTGCCGCCCCCCCTCAGGAAAAAGAAGAGAAGGAAGACAAACCTTTCGCGGAGATTTCTGAATGGTAGTTTGTATGCTGATGGGAATGAAAATGTAGGTATATATTTGATTGAGAAAAAAAGTGTTTTTGTATTTTTAACCCACTCACTCGATACGATTTACTTCCCAGTGAATCTCACTTGAAGACCACTTTATGTTTCATTTTTTATTTTTAAAGAATTACTTTCCCCTTTTTTTTTTCGTGTTTCTTTTTTATCCCCAGAACATATGCGTTTGTATTTTGTATCCTTTCCCATGTTTCACCACAATTTCTATGTAAATACTAACATTCAACCCAATGACCAGCTGAAGGCAGAAGCGCACCCCACAACGCACACCCAAACACGTTTTTCCGTCTATCCGGTTTTCAATCCATAATGTATGCTCATTGGACGGGGTGATACCACCATCACGCATATCATCCTGTATCCCGAGGAATTATTCCGACTCCTACATGAAACCACATTTTTACTTGATCTAAATGCTTTTCATGGTGGACCAGAGCCACGCCAGCCACTAAGCGTCCGCTCGTCATTACTCTGATTGCAGTGAGTCGCCGCCGTTTCCCTTCTTCTAGTACTATTCCACAGCTCTCTATCCACACCTTCTTTGTTTTGCCTCTCGGACGGCCGCCCGTTTTTGTTTTTTTTTTAGATAATATCACAACACATTTTTTAATCGATCGTTTAGCTCAGATGCCCGACAATAAGTGCTGCCCCACCGACAAGGGCCCCGCCACCTGCCCGTACGAGCCCCAAGGCGAGGAGATGTACCTGACTGGCCCGTACAACAGCAAGAAAGGTATTGTGATCATCGGAGATATTTTGGCATGCACCACAACTCTCTTCGTTACGCGGACACCTTGGGCAAGGCTGGGTTCCTCGTTGCGATGCCCAACTTCTTCTTAACGCAGGTCTGGTCGGCTGACAACTGGCCCCCGGACTTCGCCAGCGAAGAGTGGCAGAAGTTTTGGAAGTACTGCACCGATTTCGACCGCCATCTTCCCTTGGCCCGCAAGGCTGTTGCCCTCCTGCGCCAGATGGGGTGCACCAAGATTGCTTCTATCGGCATGTGCTGGGGCTCTCGCCTCGCCTTTGACCTGGCCGGAGAAAAGCTCATCGAAGCTGCTGCCACCGCTCATCCGTCTATCCTCGCTCCGGAGGCAGTGAAGAGCGCCAACACCCCGCTGTGCATCATGCATTCCAAGGACGAGCCAGCGTTCGAGGAGGTGGAGGCAGTGGTGAAGGCCAGCCCCTTCAAAAGCAACGTCTACGTGCGTTACAACGCACTTCCCCACGGGTTCTTTGGGTGCCGATTTGACTACGACAAGTGCACGGATGAGGAGCGCAAGGAGATTAACGACGCCACGGAGAAGAGCCTTGGCTTCTTCAACGAAGTTCTGAAGTGAGCGGAATGTTTTGGTGGCGAATGGCGTTACTAGTGTGACGCCCCAGGTTTCCCTGGCCGTTCGTTACCTGCTTCCCGAATCTTCCCGGCCCACAAATGGTAATGATGCTCCCAACTGTGTTGCGCTGCATTACACACAAAAAAAAGCAATAATAATAATAATAAAACATATGCTCTAAAGTGTGTGCTTATTTGTGTGCTTAATGAGCAAGCACACATACTTATTGAATATCGATTACTTTTGATATATACATATTTGGGTTGCTTTGGAGACTTGTGAGCGAGTCTGTTTTGACGGGTGATAAACTATCAGGGGTGTTCTTCGACGCGTTTGTCCGGGTGCCGCCTTCGATGCAGGGCCCCTTCGCACCTTCTCTTATACGTGTCAATGTCTCCTGCGTGGTAGCGCATGGGCAATAGTTTCCAGTGACGTAGCTCTCTTGGTGCATTTTTTTCCTCCCTTGCTTCATTTACACACTATTTATGCAGTTGTTTTTAATCCGTTTCACTGTTTGCTAATCGCTCGCTGCGATCTCTGTTGAGGAACATCGTCTCACATCAGAAGACAGCTCCTTCCTGCTTGTGTGAATTTCAGCGATCTCGTTCCCTTCCATTTTTTTTTTGTGTGTCTTTGTAAAATAGTTTTTTCCCTCAAAAGAGTGATACATATATTATCTCTTACGTGCCATGTCCGACAACAAGTGCTGCCCCACCGACAAGGGCCCCGCCACCTGCCCGTACGAGCCCCAAGGCGAGGAGATGTACCTGACTGGCCCGTACAACAGCAAGAAAGGTATTGTGATCATCGGAGATATTTTTGGCATGCACCACAACTCTCTTCGTTACGCGGACACCTTGGGCAAGGCTGGGTTCCTCGTTGCGATGCCCAACTTCTTCTTAACGCAGGTCTGGTCGGCTGACAACTGGCCCCCGGACTTCGCCAGCGAAGAGTGGCAGAAGTTTTGGAAGTACTGCACCGATTTCGACCGCCATCTTCCCTTGGCCCGCAAGGCTGTTGCCCTCCTGCGCCAGATGGGGTGCACCAAGATTGCTTCTATCGGCATGTGCTGGGGCTCTCGCCTCGCCTTTGACCTGGCCGGAGAAAAGCTCATCGAAGCTGCTGCCACCGCTCATCCGTCTATCCTCGCTCCGGAGGCAGTGAAGAGCGTCAACACCCCGCTGTGCATCATGCATTCCAAGGACGAGCCAGCGTTCGAGGAGGTGGAGGCAGTGGTGAAGGCCAGCCCCTTCAAAAGCAACGTCTACGTGCGTTACAACGCACTTCCCCACGGGTTCTTTGGGTGCCGATTTGACTACGACAAGTGCACGGATGAGGAGCGCAAGGAGATTAACGACGCCACGGAGAAGAGCCTTGGCTTCTTCAACGAAGTTCTGAAGTGAGCGGAATGTTTTGGTGGCGAATGGCGTTACTAGTGTGACGCCCCAGGTTTCCTGGCCGTTCGTTACCTGCTTCCCGAATCTTCCCGGCCCACAAATGGTAATGATGCTCCCAACAGTGTTGCGCTGCATTACACAAAAAAAAAGCAATAATAATAATAATAAAACATATGCTCTAAAGTGTGTGCTTATTTGTGTGCTTAATGAGCAAGCACACATACTTATTGAATATCGATTACTTTTGATATATACATATTTGGGTTGCTTTGGAGACTTGTGAGCGAGTCTGTTTTGACGGGTGATAAACTATCAGGGGTGTTCTTCGACGCGTTTGTCCGGGTGCCGCCTTCGATGCAGGGCCCTTCGCACCTTCTCTTATACGTGTCAATGTCTCCTGCGTGGTAGCGCATGGGCAATAGTTTCCAGTGACGTAGCTCTCTTGGTGCATTTTTTTCCTCCCTTGCTTCATTTACACACTATTTATGCAGTTGTTTTTAATCCGTTTCACTGTTTGCTAATCGCTCGCTGCGATCTCTGTTGAGGAACATCGTCTCACATCAGAAGACAGCTCCTTCCTGCTTGTGTGAATTTCAGCGATCTCGTTCCCTTCCATTTTTTTTTTGTGTGTCTTTGTAAAATAGTTTTTTCCCTCAAAAGAGTGATACATATATTATCTCTTACGTGCCATGTCCGACAACAAGTGCTGCCCCACCGACAAGGGCCCCGCCACCTGCCCGTACGAGCCCCAAGGCGAGGAGATGTACCTGACTGGCCCGTACAACAGCAAGAAAGGTATTGTGATCATCGGAGATATTTTGGCATGCACCACAACTCTCTTCGTTACGCGGACACCTTGGGCAAGGCTGGGTTCCTCGTTGCGATGCCCAACTTCTTCTTAACGCAGGTCTGGTCGGCTGACAACTGGCCCCCGGACTTCGCCAGCGAAGAGTGGCAGAAGTTTTGGAAGTACTGCACCGATTTCGACCGCCATCTTCCCTTGGCCCGCAAGGCTGTTGCCCTCCTGCGCCAGATGGGGTGCACCAAGATTGCTTCTATCGGCATGTGCTGGGGCTCTCGCCTCGCCTTTGACCTGGCCGGAGAAAAGCTCATCGAAGCTGCTGCCACCGCTCATCCGTCTATCCTCGCTCCGGAGGCAGTGAAGAGCGCCAACACCCCGCTGTGCATCATGCATTCCAAGGACGAGCCAGCGTTCGAGGAGGTGGAGGCAGTGGTGAAGGCCAGCCCCTTCAAAAGCAACGTCTACGTGCGTTACAACGCACTTCCCCACGGGTTCTTTGGGTGCCGATTTGACTACGACAAGTGCACGGATGAGGAGCGCAAGGAGATTAACGACGCCACGGAGAAGAGCCTTGGCTTCTTCAACGAAGTTCTGAAGTGAGCGGAATGTTTTGGTGGCGAATGGCGTTACTAGTGTGACGCCCCAGGTTTCCCTGGCCGTTCGTTACCTGCTTCCCGAATCTTCCCGGCCCACAAATGGTAATGATGCTCCCAACTGTGTGGCGTGAGTGTCAATGTACTAGAATTGGTTTGTTTTATGGTGTCTTAGTTTTTTCTTCTTGGGTCATTTTTTTTTTGGTGTTGTTTGTTTACTATTTAAGTCGTATTTGTGGAATACGATTCAACCGGTGATATATTATACAGGACTTACGGTAATTATAATTGAATGTTTTAATATTTTTGTTGTCCGTGATGGAGCTTCCTACTGGAGTGTCGAACGTTGCGAGTCGTTTCTCGTGGGATGAAGAGGATAATTAATATGATTCAAGTGGTGCCTTCTTCTCTGTTCCGATTTTGTATTTCGTGATGTTGTTCGATCTGCTCGTGTTACTCTTATATATTTGTTTCAAAGACTTTCAAGTGATAGTTGAAACGCTTGCTGCGATCTCATGAGGACAGCCGGCCTGTTCAGATGGACCATTCCAGTGTTAGAGAGAGCGTATGGAAACCTGAAGGATCAGGACAGAATTTTTGTTAATCTGTACAATGATTTCGGGACGGATATTAACGCTGCGGAGCGCAGGGGAGATTGGTTTCGCACAAGAGATATTCTTCTGAAGGGTCGCGACTGGATTATCAGCGAGATAAAGGCCAGTGGACTGCGTGGCAGAGGTGGGGCCGGCTTCCCTTCTGGGCTGAAGTGGTCGTTTATGCCAAAGAAGAAACCAGACGATCGCCCCAGTTATATTGTGGTGAACTGCGATGAATCAGAGCCTGGGACATGCAAAGACCGTGAAATCATGCGCCACGAGCCGCATAAATTAGTCGAAGGTAGTCTTGTGGCAGGGTTCGCCATGGGCGCACGATACGGGTACATCTACATCCGTGGGGAGTTTTACAATGAAGCCAACGCGGTAGAAGTGGCCATCAAAGAGGCGTACGACAAGGGATACATTGGAAAGAACGCATGCGGGAGCGGCTGGGATTTCGACCTGTACGTGTACCGCGGTGCGGGAGCCTATATTTGCGGTGAAGAAACCGCAATGATTTCCAGCATTGAAGGAGGTCCGGGGAAACCGCGCCTGAAGCCGCCCTTTCCTGCCAACGTGGGCTTGTACGGTTGCCCCACCACGGTCACCAATTGCGAAACGGTCTCGGTCTCGCCGACGATTCTTCGTCGCGGGCCGCAGTGGTTCGCCTCCTTTGGCCGCAAGAACAATGCGGGCGTCAAACTCTTCTCGGTTTCGGGCCACGTTAACCGTCCCTGCACGGTCGAGGAGGAGATGAGTATCCCGCTGAAGCAGCTCATTGAACAGCACGCGGGTGGCATTCGTGGCGGCTGGGACAATCTTCTGTGCGTCATTCCCGGCGGCTCCTCCTGCCCTCTGATCCCCCGCTCCGTGTGCGACAACGTGCTGATGGATTTTGACGCTCTCAAGGAGCATGAGACCGGTCTTGGAACCGCGGCTGTGATCGTGATGGACAAATCTACGGACGTAATTAAGGCAATCGAACGCCTCTCTCAGTTTTACATGAACGAATCATGCGGCCAGTGCACGCCGTGCAGAGAAGGTAGCCCATGGCTCGATAAAATGATGAAACGTTTTGTGAATGGCAATGCAACAAAGGAAGAGATCTACACCCTCTGGGATGTTTCCAAACAGATGGAAGGGCGCTCTATCTGCGCTCTCGGCACCGCTGCTGCGTGGCCCGTTCAGGGGCTTATCCGCCACTTCCGTCCCCTCATGGAGGAGCGCATAGAGAAATTCTGGGAAGCCAATCCTCACTGGGGCAGATCGGGGTCTCCGTGGCGGCGCTGGAAGACACACCGCTACTACACGATGCAGAAGGGCGATCGCCTTAACTGGGACGGCAAGATCGTTCGCAACTGGAACTAAAGCGCCGAACTGTATGACCAGAACCTTTTTTAAAAGAGTTCGGTTATGTACCATGGGATAGTAGTGCGCATATGGTGGGGCGGGGCTCACCCCGCTCCACCTTTTCGATGTTCTGTAGGAAATAGGAGTAGCATATAGTAGTAGTAAAAAAAAAAGTATACCTTGTAGTAGTTAGATATCATTATGAAGCTTCTTATTGATATTCATGTGAGTAGTAATAGGTTTATAAGGTGGTGTTTTTGCACGCTCACAAGAGAGAGCGTGTTGAGATTGTAATGACGCACGACGCGGTAGATGTGTCGTTTTGTTGTTCCTCCCTCGTCTTGTTAAAAAATTGAAAATATAAATAAAATAAAATATGTCGCTGTTGATCATCCCAGTTGTTCAGTAGTGGGCTTGTGACAGATTCTTTTATTTAGCTGGTAGACTCTCTTGACAGATGTCGCAGTCCTCGAAGCCTGGTGGGAGTCCAAGATCAGGTAAACCTGCGAGACGGGAGGGATCGGCGCAGTCTCCGAGAAAGGAAGGCGACCTGGTGAACCCCGCTACACTACTGCGGGTGTCGGAGCCGCATAAACTACAGCTGCGCCAGGCGTTCGATATGTTCGACTCGGAGGGCGTTGGTCGAATAAAAGGCAACGATGTGAAGGTCGCGCTGTACGCTCTAGGGTACGACGTCAGTCATCAGGAGGTCACACGGCTGCTCCACGACGTAGGCATTACTAACGAAGACTCGATGGACTTCAACGAATTTTTCGAGGTCCTCATGCGAAAAATGACGGCTCGGGAGAACCGAATTGAGTCCGCCCGGGCGTTCCGGCAGATCGACCAGGAGGAGAAAGGGTTCATTTCCCTGCAGGACCTCCGCGCCATCTCAGACTCCCTCGAGATGGACCTCACCGACGACGAATTAGTGGAGATGATTGTGTTCGCACATCCGATTAATCCCCACGCAACAGCAAACAATATAGAATTTGACACGAAAGAATCCCTGGTGGTACCCGAAGATGAGTTCCTCCAGCTGATGAAGAGGGCCCACGTCTTCTAACAGGTGGGAGGGATCAGATGTTCCATTGGATCAGCTCCTCATGTACGTAGATAAGATGGACTGACTTGGTGTTCCAGTATGTTTCCACTACAAGTTTCTACCTGGCTTCATCATACAACTCTTGTAGAGAGTACACTGTTGTTGTTCGTGTTGTCTTTTCGTAGGTCCCTAGGCGCCCCATTTACTCAATGGATAATGCCCTTCTCTCTTACTTACATACCTTATTTATTTTTCGTTTAAAAATACACTTCGATGCTTCGTTGGTGCTAGACTAGCCATAAGCCAGCGAAAGAAGGTGGTCTCGGAGGCTATGGTCATTCGTCATCTGCTCCCGTACAGCTCACCGTTCCGCCGTATCGAGTCTAGTCTGAAAGGGCAAGCGGCAAGACTCACAGTAGCCGCAACACAACCTCCCCCATGAAGCCGCCCAGCGTTTTTGGTGTGTCGTCGTACTTTCTGTGGACGCAGAAAGGCCTCACGACGCTCCCACTCGTACGGGGTAGCGGGTTCCTCGTTCGCTTCACGCAGCTCAACTGCTTTCACACGCTTCATGTTGTCACCGCAGCACACGTCTCCTGCCCAGTGCGCTATGAACAACTGTATTCCAGTCAGGGAAAAGGCGGTCCTTTGAGCTCCATTGGGCAGCGCCACATTAATAACCGACTTTTGGTTCCGAAAGGGGAGGAGAAGGGCCAGTTTGTGGCGCATCCACTTC
Organism: Vickermania ingenoplastis; assembly: GCA_010157825.1. NCBI lineage: Eukaryota > Euglenozoa > Kinetoplastea > Trypanosomatida > Trypanosomatidae > Vickermania > Vickermania ingenoplastis. Next base: position 63,366 of record VFSE01000196.1, read on the forward strand.
GCTTTGACCAACACTTTATGCCGAATGTCGACGTCTCTGTTCTTCGCCTAGAGAAGGAGAAGGAGGCGATGGAGAGCGTCACGGCACTGGAGGTGGATGTACAGCCCGTTCAGTGCGGAGATGAAGTCACCTTCTACGGTATGGACTGCCAGGAGGCGCCTGCCAACCCCAACGACGACGGCATGGCCATGCAGCTACGCCGCATGGATGCCGTCTGCAGGGCCGCTATTGTCTCTGTGGACTACGGAACAGTGCTTCTGGCATCGATACAAGGCGCAGCGGCGGAGCAGGAGGCCAACTGGCCTGTTAGCATGTGCGGCGGCCCCGTCGTACGGAAAGCGTCTGGGAAAGTGGTGGGCGTGGCCGTCGCTCGAGTCCTTGGGCATGCACCTCCGGTGAATAAGGCGCGGGGAGTGCAATGTGAACCATTCCTGTCTGTCGGGGACAACGCCGCGGTGATGAAGATGTGGCCGCTGCACCTCGCCTTCGTTCCTATAGCAGATTTCTCGGGGGCCATGCGGCGCAGCGAATCGTAGTGCGGCAGAAGTTGTAATCGAAAGCTGGAAACAATGATAAAAAAAATAAAAATAAAAATAAAAATAATTAGTTGTGATACCAGCCGCTGCTCCCATATCATTCATTTTTTTGTTTTGTTTTTTGTTTTCTTTCGAGCTTTGTGCTGTGAACGCACGCACCTTCTTTTTTTCTTTTTATTTTCTCCCCTTACGATTTGGTGACTGGAACAGGTTTTTTTTTTGTCTTCTTTTTTATTATAGTTCAGCTCATTCGACTGGCTCTGGAATAGCCTTTGCATATATATATATATAGTTCTATTTCACTTTTGAAGTGCGGGAGTTCGTGGGGAGCAATGAGCAAAAAGTCCAAACCTGCGGGGGGGGAGAATATCCGTGTGGTGATCCGGTGCCGCGACTTACTTCCGTACGAGGCGGAGCGCGGGGATAAGGCCCTCACGAAGCTGGACATCGCCACCAACCAGGTCGTTGTGCAGCACCACATTGGCGACCCGGACATCTTCCCTTTTGACGCCGTGTACAACAACTCCTCCACGCAGCGCGACATTTTTCTGCAGGAGGTGCAGCCCCTGGCAGACGCGGTGCTGCAGGGGTACAACGCCACCGTCTTCGCATACGGTCAATCCGGCTCGGGTAAGACACACACGATGACAGGCAAACTGAACGAAAAAGAGATGTGGGGTATGATGCCGCAAGTCGTGGACTATATATTCAACGAAATTAAAAAGATGACATCCGCAACAAAAACTTTCAAAGTAAAGGTGTCGTATGTGGAGTTGTACAACGGCAAGTCGCGCGATCTCTTAGCAAAAAAGCAAGTCAATTTAGAGATCAAGCAAAATGCTGCCAAAAATTTCTACGTGAAAGGCGCTGAAATGCCGGAAGTGACCTCGTTTCAAGAGGCGATTAAGCATTTCAACGCGGGAACAGAGCGGCGCCAGACGGCGTCGACAGATTTGAACGACACGAGCAGCCGATCGCACTCCCTCTTCACCGTTCAGATTGAGCAGTCTGACTTTGAGCAGGACCCTAGCGTGCCAGTGATCATGACGAGCAAGATCAACGTTGTCGACTTGGCCGGGTCGGAAAGACAGAGTAAAACAAACGCCACAGGTGACACCGCCGTGGAGGGGCGCAACATTAACCTCTCTCTCTCTGCTCTGGCGACGGTAATCAACACCATTGTGAAGGGCGGGCAGCATATTCCGTACCGGGGGTCGCCGCTCACGATGCTGCTCAAAGACTCCCTCGGGGCAACGCCAAGACGGTGATGTTTGCCAACATTGGCCCGTCGGATAAAAATACATCAGAGACGGTGTCGACGCTGCGTTTTGCGATGCGAGTGAAGCAGATCGAGAACAAGCCCATCAAAAATATCGATCCGAAGGATCAGCGCATTCAGAATCTGTTGGACCAGATCGAGGAGCTTACGGCACGTTTGGGCAACGTGGATCTCAACGTTGAAGATGATCTGCGCCAGCGAATCGAGGAATTGGAAATTGAAAATTCAGAGCTGAAGGGTGGTGCGAACCAAGGGAACTCGGAGGAGCTGGAGGAGCAGGTGCGGACGCTCCAAGGCGAGCTGTCGGACAAGGACAAGGAGCTGCAAGAGCGCCTGAAGGAACTCTCCAAGGAGGTGGAGAAGCGCGAGCTAGAAGAATCAAATCACGCTTTCGATCTTCGGCGGCTGAACGATTTGAGGGCCATTGCCATTGAGTTCATTCAGCGCATTTACTCGGATGAGCAGATGGCGGAGCTCAACTCTCGGGTTCCCTCGGACGGCTCCTTCAATAAAGAAGCGGACAAGTGGGACACCAAAGAAGTTGGATTCTACTTCAACTCCTTTATCGACCTCTATGAACACTGGCGCAAGGTGACCTTCACCCAGGAAGACATGGAGAAGTATGGACAACGAGCCTCGGAGGAGGTCCGCGAGCAAGCACAGCGGCAGCTAGAGGAGATGGCCCGGGAGCGTGACGAGCTTCTCCGCCAACGCGATGCGGAGGCGGCGAAGCGAGCGGCGGAGAACGAGGCCGTCTCCCAGCTCAAGGTCCGCCTCACCGCCCTGCAGGAGGATAACACAAGGCTGAGACAGAAGATTGAGCGAGACCAAGAGAAGATTAAGGCGAAACTTAACAAAAGCAAAGAGGAACAAAAGACTCTTCAGGATCAAATTGAGGCACTGCGATCCACTGTTGATGAAAAGGATCGCGACATCGAACGCGTAAAGAGGCTCCTGGAGGAGCAGAGCAGCCAGGCGGTAGCTAGCGGCGGCGCGATGGCAGCAGCCTTCAATGGAACGCCGGATGAGCGGGCAAATGCCCTGTTAAAGCAGCTGGAGGTGGAGCGTAATGAGAAGCAAAAACTGGAGAACCGCATCAAGGAGACCAACGTGTCGCTGCGTCGCTACGGCGTCTGCATTACCGTACCAGAAAACTTGCGTGCGTCTAGCGATTTGAGTGACGCCGCGAAGGTGGCCAACAGCTCCGAAGCCTTCGTCCTTGCGGCTGCGGACGAGACCAACATCGATGGTGATGCCTTCGCCCAGCTTCAACAGCAGATCCGCATCAAGCAGCGGCTAACCGAGCTGGAGCACCAGCACCACATGCGTCTGGAGGACATGATTCGCCGATACGAGCTGCTGAAGACGGGGAAGGTGGCAGAGGCGTTGGTGTCCCCCGGCGTCGACACCGCCACCGCACCTGCAGTGAATGATGAGGCGATTGCCATGCAAGTAAAGGAACTCCTTCAGGCCAAGGAGCAGGAGATCGAGGAGCTCCGCCTGGAGAAGGAGCAGACGTGCGACAAGCTAGTCAAAAGCTGAACAAAAATTTGAGGCGCATTTCCGAGCTGGAAGCAACCCTCGAGGAGGAGCGGGCTCAAGCAGGTGAAGATCATGTAGAGCTGATGAAGGAGAACACGGAACTGCATGCATACAACCAGCAGCTTGCTGTAGAGTTGGAAACGGTCCGGGGACAGCTTAATGTAGCCGTTGAGAAGCTCGAGCTCGAGAAGCAATCCAAGGAGGGTGAGGTAGAGTACCTGAAAGACCAAATCCAGAAATTAGTGGCCCGTATTGATGAGACGCGCGGGGCGACCGCAGAGTTCGAGGAGATGCGAAAGAGCTACAGTCGGCTCCAGCAGCAGGTGCTGCGCTCTGAACAGGCACTCAGCGAGAAGACGGAGAGTCTAGAGAGTAACCGCCAGATGGTGAAGTGGTCCAACGCGCTTTTGGAGCAGGAGAAGAAGAAAAGTGATGAGCTGGAACGCCATATCCAGGCACTGGAACTGGAGCTGCGGCAGCAGGAAGAGGTCTTCAAGGAGGAATTGGCGGAGCAGATGAACAAGCAGGTGGCGGCAAACAACCGCCGCTTGGAGGCCCAGGCCGTTCAGTTCCAGGAGCTGATGGCAGAGGAGCAAGCCAAGCAACACTCTCTACACAAGAAGATCAAGAGCGCCAAGTCTGCTGCTGCAAAGGCAGCACAGCGGTACGACGAAATGATTCTAGAGAACGAGTCGATACGGACGAAGCTAGAGGAGCTGAAGGTCACTTCCATTAAGTTGTTTCGAGAGAAGCAAGAGGCCGAGCGGGACTTTGACACCTTTAGGGCCACCGGTGGACGCTCCCGCGGTCTATAGTCGGCAGTACGCATTACGGGTACCATTTCAGTATGCACGTCGGTCGGGAAGCGTGCGACGCATCCGAAGCGCCTCTCGCTTATATATATATATATTTTTGGCCTTTCTGTCTTGTGGCAGCTGGATACACACATATACACAATAATAATAGTAATAGAAATAGTAGTAATAATAAAATATCGAGAACATACTATTTCGTGCGATTACTATTCTTATTATTATTTGTTTTTCGTATCGAGTCCTGCGTCCCTTCTAGCACTGTACCAAAAGTGCATCACGACCTACACGATGTGGTGGGGCATTGGTTGCACAGCCTGGCCGTTCCACAGCCTTCTGCGGTTCATTCACTGCCCCATTACATTGGCATGAGGCCTCCCCTCCCCACCTCCCCTGCGCATTGGGCGCTTTTTACGTTGAAAATCTGCTCTTCTTTTTCTCGTTCTTACACGCTGCAACAACACCACCACCATAACACAGATAATAGAGAAACAACACCGAAGCTTTCAGACGACATCATCAGAGATCAGAGTTCTTCACCGCTGGATTTCCGTGACGCCCCTCTATGCGTACGCAGAAGCCGAGAGAGCCCCCGCCTCCTCCCGGGGAGGGCGTCGCCTCGCCCATTGAAAACTTTCTGGATAGGCGCAAGGCGTGTGATCTCAAGCAGGCCGCAGTGCACGAAGTTCTAGAAGATTTATGGGGAGACGAAGAACCGTACGAACCGACGCCGCAGGACACCGCCGGTGTGTACAGCAGATTCATGTACTCGTGGATCTATAAATCTGTGATAACGGCGACAGCGGAAAAGCTCTCAAACGAGTCGCTTCCCCGCCAGGAGAAGTACATGAAGGTCTACGCCTCCGGGAAAAGGTTGTCCCTGGCGCTGCAGCGAGCCGCCTACGACCGCTCCGTCTGGAACACTTTGCTGGGCTGCGAGGTCACGAGCCGGCTGGACCGCGAGAGCCGCGGGACGCTGCGGTGGGTGGGGGTGCCGCAGCAGGGCAAGTTCGACCGCATGATGGCCGGCGTGGAGTGGCGCGTGCCACCGCGAGTCCGGGAGGCGGAGCGCAGCGGTGGCGCCCCCAAAGACCCTTTCTTCGACGGCGTGGCGTACGGCGAGCACCTCTTCGAGCCGGCGACGCGCTCCATGTCCACCCTGGAGTTTCCTGAGACGATTATCTTCACCGCCCCGGATGACTGCGTGCTGCCGATGCCCCCGGTTCCAAAGACTCTGGGGCTTATGCGGCTGCTCATTACCACCTTGTACGAGAATTTCTTATTTCAGGCGCCTTACATGACGGTGGGGCTTATAGGTCGCCTGTCGTCCCCGTACGTCCTTCAGCAATATGTGAAGTATCTTGAATCCTCCGACAAGACGTGGCTAGTGGGCATCGGTTTGGTGGCGGTCGTGTTTCTGTCCAGCGCCGTGACGTCCGTGGCGCAACATCGAAACATTTTCTTTTGCTTGCAGGCCGGGTCGCAGTTTCGCTCGGCATTAACCACGTCCATCTTCGAGAAGTGCTTCACCGTCTCTGTGAAGGCTCTGGCGCACCCAGACATGCATGCTGGGCGCATTATCAATATGCTCAGCACGGATGTCGAGCACGCCTACTACTTCTTCTTACATCTTGATGACTTCGTCTCCATTCCAGTCACGCTGATCGTCGCCATGGCAATGCTGTGCAACCTCGTTGGTCACTCTGCACTGTGGGGGGTGCTGGCCATGGTGTTCTCCGGCATCATGAACGCGTTCGTCATGAAGCGCTCCGTCGTCCTGGAGGAGAAGCTATCGAGTGCCCGCGACGTTCGGATTAAGGCGACCAACGAGTTCCTCTCCGGCATCCGAGTTACGAAGTTCATGGCGTGGGAACACCGATTCGTGAATGAAATTCAAAAGCGGCGCGACGTAGAACTGAGCCTCATTCGACGCGTTCAACTATACGATTGCATCAGTGCCTTCCTAGGGGACGCGAGCCCTTCGATTATGCTCGCCCTCGTCCTCATCATGTACAACATGAACGGCAACACACTCACTCCTGGCGTTGTCTTCCCCACCATCGCGCTGGTCAACGTGCTGAGCGGCCCCTTCCGCTTCCTTCCGTGGGTCGTGACAGACACGCTCCGCTTCCTTATTTCTATCAAGCGCCTCAGGCGATTTTTTGAGGCCGAAGACGCCCCTCACGCCTCCGTCAAAGACATTAAGGAGAGAGCCACATCGCTCGCTCCCGAACAGCTCAACGGTGAGCTACCGGCCGTTATCTTTGAGAGCGCTGATCTCACCGCCTACGTCGCGGAAAAGATTCCCAGTGTGTTGGAATCACGCACCAGCTCTCTCCGACGCCTGTTACGCTTCTTCCTACGCTGCCCCGGATGTCGACCGGCGCGCGCTCGGCCATCCCTCACCGGCACTCCTCTCGCTGCTCCAGACAATGAAGCAGCGCCTCAGGCACCACAAGATAAGAAGCGCAAGAAGAAGAAGAAGAAGAACAGGGAGGATCCGGACCAGCTCCATGAGGTCCAACACAAGGTGCTGCTGCACGACGTGAACGTGGAGATGCCGCGCGGCCGCCTGACGGTGGTGATTGGGCCGACGGGGTGCGGCAAGTCGACGCTGGTGCAGTCGCTGCTGTCGCAGCTGGAGGTGAGCAAGGGGCGGGTGTGGGCGACGAAGAGCATCGCGTATGTCCCGCAGCAGCCGTGGATCATGAACGCGACGGTGCGGGAGAACGTGCTCTTCTTCTCGGAGGAGCGCGACGAGCTGCTGAGGGAGGCGCTGCGCGTGAGCCAGCTGGAGACGGACCTGGGCCTGATGGCGAACGGGCTGGAGACGGAGATCGGGGAGAAGGGGATCAACCTGAGCGGTGGGCAGAAGGCGCGTGTGAGCCTGGCGCGTGCGGTGTACGCGGATCGCGAGATGTACCTGCTGGATGACCCGCTCTCGGCGCTGGACGCGCACGTTGGGGAGAAGGTGGTGCGGGAGTGCATCCTCGGCAAGCTGGCCGGCCGGACGCGTGTGCTGGCGACGCACCACATGCACGTGCTCAAGCACGCCGACCACGTGATTGCGCTGGGCGAACACCGCGTGGTGTTCAGCGGGAGCCGCGAGAGCTTCATGGAGACAGAGACGTACCGGCAGATGCTGGCTTCGAGCTCTTCGGATCAGCATCACAAGACGGAGGCGCCGCGAGAGATGGTGGAGGAGGACCCTGACGACGCCAGGAGCGCGTCGTCGTCCTCTAGCGATTCAGAGGCGAAGGAGGAGAAGGCGGACGCCGCTGCCGGGCACCTCATGACGGAGGAGGAGAAGGCCGTCGGGTCTGTGCCCATGGCGACGTACTTCAAGTACTTTAAGTACTGTGGGGGCATGCGCATGGCGTACTTCATCCTGGGCATCTTTGCCGCCACGGAGGTGCTACGGATGGCCAGCACGGTCTGGCTCTCGCTCTGGTCCACAGATTCATACGGGCTGCCGGTATCAACGTACTTGACGTGGTACGTGGTGTTCATTATTGCTGGGGCCTTCTCTTTGCCATTGCGATTCCTGTCCAGCTTCACGATCATGCGGGAGGGCTCCCGCAACCTGCACAACGGCATGCTGCGCTCCGTCTCTTGTGCGACGATGGAGTTCTTTGACACCACGCCGCAGGGGCGGCTGCTGAACCGATTCTCCCGCGATATCGACGTGACAGACGGGCAGCTGATCAGTGCCATGATTGGGTTTCTGGAGTGTGTGTGCGGGATGCTGTCCTCCATGTGCATCATGCTCATTTCGTCGCCATGGATGCTGATCGTGTTCTTCCCGGCTGGGTACGTCTACTACCGGATCCTTCTCATTTACAACGCCGCCAACCGTGAGATCCGGCGCTTCTCAAGCAACATCAAGTCGCCACTTTTCTCCATCATTGGCGAAGTTACCAACGGCGTCGCGACGATCGCGGCGTACGGGACGGCGACCATCATGATGCAGCGCGCCATTCGCCAGCTCGAACTCATTTCATCGGCAACGCTCCTCGAAGTGGTGACGAATCGCTGGCTGGCTGTCCGAGTCGAGGTCGGCGCCGCCACCCTCATCGCCACCCTCGCCTTCTCTGGTGTGTTCATTACCATACGGCAGAACACCTCCGCCAACATCGCCATCATGTCTCTCGCCCTAACCATCTCCATGGAAATAACGACCTTGCTCAACTGGGTGGTGCGCCACGTGGCGACGGTGGAGGCAGACATGAACAGCGTGGAGCGCCTCCTCCACTACATCGAGAACATCCCGCACGAAGAGATGCCCGACCTCGATCGAGACCTCGAAGCGCTTCGAGCTCAGCCCGCCCCTCATGGAAAAACCGCCGCGATCATCACCGACGCCGTCGCCGTCGAGCCAGATACCCCACGCGCTGGTGCCGCCGGGTCGCTGGAGTTCCGCAACGTGCAGATGCGGTACCGGGAGGGGGCTGCCGCTGGTGCTGAGGGACGTGACGTTCTGTATTGCGCCGCGGGAGAAGGTGGGCGTTGTGGGCCGCACCGGCAGCGGGAAGTCGACGCTGATGCTGACCTTCATGCGCATGGTGGACATCTGCGGCGGCGAGATCCTGGTGAACGGGTCTGGGATCCGGACGTACCCGCTGCGGGAGCTGCGGAAGCAGTTCTCGATGATCCCGCAGGACCCCGTGCTGTTCGACGGCACGGTGCGGCAGAACCTGGACCCCTTCCAGGAGTCGAGCGCGGAGGAGGTGTGGGGAGGCGCTCACGCTGTGCGGGCTGCGGGAGCGCGTGGAGTCGGAGACGGGCGGGCTGGACGGGCGCGTGCTGGAGGGCGGGTCGAACTTCAGCGTGGGCCAGCGGCAGCTGCTGTGCATGGCGCGTGCGCTGCTGCGCAAGGGCAGCGGGTTCATCCTGATGGACGAGGCGACGGCGAACATCGACCCCACGCTGGACCGCTACATTCAGAGCACGGTGATGAACGCCTTTGCGGAGTACACGGTGATCACCATCGCCCACCGCCTGCACACGGTGGCCAACTACGACAAGATCATCGTGATGGACCAGGGCGTGGTGGCCGAGACGGGCACGCCCCGTGAGCTGGTGTCCAACCGGCAGTCCATCTTCCGCGGCATGGTCGAGGCCCTCGGACCCACTGGTGTGGCGGAGTTTACCAATTTGATGAAGTAGAGCGACGGAGTCGCAGCAGGAGCGGAGAGGCGGCGAACCGATCGCGCCAGTTTCCTTTTTTAAAAAAGCTGTTGGTATCGCAGTCGGTGTGTGGTGCCATCATGTTCTCTGGTTCACCGTTCGTGTGCAGTTATTTGTAATTAATATTTTTATTTTAAGTGTTTTTGTTTTGTTTTGTGTGCGGTTGTTGCGGTGTTGTGGTTTCTGTTCTCGACAGGGATAGAGGTGTTGTTTTGTCTTTTCTCTCATCTATCCCAACTTCCCCGTTTCCTCCATCTATAAAGTTTCAACCATCTATACATTATTCTTTATATATTTTTCATCTGTTTTTTTTTTATTTTGATTTTTTTTAAAAAAGAAAAACATGTCGCGAAGAATTATGTTCATGTCGTTCTGTTTAACGGGTGTCGGTGGATGCAAACAGGGCGGAGTGTCGAGTACCTGCAAACCATCCCCTGCCGCCAGCACTTTTCCTCCTCCTGTTCTGTGTTGTACGCTTCATAATACATAACATAAAGACATGTTGGAGCGGAGCAGCGCCGCGTGCGGCTGCTGCGCCGTGTGTTGTTGGTTGATGCCTCCGGTGCGGTGTGGTGTGGCCGCTCCACGTGTAGCCCCTAGCCCTAGCTCCCTCCAAAACCATATTGTCATCGTCGTCTCTCCTCTTCGATTCTCTCGTTTGGCGGACGGTGCCGCAGTTGATTTCATCTTCAAGTAGCTACACGCTCCTCTTTCTTCCCCCCCCTCCCCTGCTGGAGTCACCTGGGCTGGATCGAACATCTTTTCTAATTGCCGCGCTTTGAGCTCTGACGGGACACACGAGAGTGGGCGATGCAGACTGAGGATCCTCGTGTGTACGACAGTCCGTGCGCGGAGCAGCTGGCGGCGGTGACGGGCGCCCACCCCCGCACCCGCTCGCTCAGCAGCTGCGCCGCGGCGGACCCCACGACGGCGGATGGCTTCGCGGCCCGCTGGCGGTGGTACAACGCCCAGAACGAGGAGGCTCTGGAGGTGCTGGGCGATCTGTGGGGGGACGCGAGCCCGCCAGTGGAAGCGGCCGAGGAGAACTCGTCCTTCCTACAGCGCTACTTCTACGGCTGGGTGAAGCCCGTGACGGTGGCGGCCTCGAAGGAGCAGCTGGTGGTGGAGATCCTGCCGCCGCCGACGCAGGACTCGACAGCGCGCTCGGCGGGCTGGTGCCTGTGGCAGTCGATGAGCAGCGCGCTGTTCCGTCGCAACGCGTGGAGCGCTCTGCTGGGCTGCGAGGTCACGAGCCGGCTGGACCGCGAGAGCCGCGGGACGCTGCGGTGGGTGGGGGTGCCGCAGCAGGGCAAGTTCGACCGCATGATGGCCGGCGTGGAGTGGCGCGTGCCACCGCGAGTCCGGGAGGCGGAGCGCAGCGGTGGCGCCTCCACAGACCCTTTCTTCGACGGCGTGGCGTACGGCGAGCACCTCTTCGAGCCGGCGACGCGCTCCATGTCCACCCTGGAGGAGGCCAAGTCGCTGGAGCTGCTCGCCGCCCCGCCGCAGTCAGAGCTGGGCAGGATCATCGGCAAGCCTTCTCGCATGTCTCTCACGAAGTGCCTCCTTCAAGCTCTTCCGAAGCTCTTCTGGCGTCAAATTCCGTATAAGCTGCTCGGAGACTTGTGCACACTGACGATCCCGATGGTACTGCAGCGGTACGTAAAGCTCATCAATGCGGCGACGCCAACGTGGGGCACCGGCCTCGTGTGCGTGGCGCTGCTGTTCGTGCTGCAGATGATCCAGAGCTGCTCCCTCCATCGTTTCTACTACATCAGCATCAAGGGCGGCCTGCAGTATCGCTCTGCCCTGGTCGCCTCCATCTTCCACAAATGCCTCACCATCTCTAGCAAGTCCCTCGCGTTGCCCGAGATGAACGTCGGGCGTATCGTGAACATGATGGGCGGCGACGTGGAGCGCGTCAACGATATGATGCAGTTCTGCATGTATCTGTGGAGCAGCCCGTTGGTATTCTGCATCTCCATTGCACAGCTCTACCGCCTGGTGGGTCCTGCGTCGTTGATGGCTGTCATTGCGATGGGCATCTCGATGCCGATCAATGCGAAGCTCATGAAGATCCAGATGGATGCCCGCAAGGAGCTGATCAAGGCAACCGATGAACGGGTGAAGGCAACGAATGAGTTTCTGTCCGGCATCCGTATTTCGAAGCTCATGGCGTGGGAGTTGCGCTTCATCTCCAACATCGACGCCAAGAGAGAACGAGAGATCCACTTCTTGCGGAAGGTGCAGCTGACGCGTGTGGCAACGTACTTCCTCAACGTGTCCACCCCCATGGTGATGATCGCGACGGTCTTTGTGCTCTACTTCCTCCTAGGGCACGAGCTGGTCCCTAGCATCGTCTTCCCTACCATTGCGTTGCTCGGTATTATTCGAATGCCCTTCATGATGCTCCCCTTCGTGTTTAGCATGGCCGTCCAATTCATCGTCTCCATCAACCGCCTCCGTGCGTTCTTTGAGTGCGACAACACCGCGCTGTGCACTGTCGAGGACATTGGGAAAGGGTTCCCTTGCGGCGCGCCTCGAGGACGCCGAGCTGTCCGCCTTCGTCCCGGTGAAACTGCCGCTGCTGCCCCCCCTCAAGACATCGTGGCTGGTGAACCTCTCCAACTACCTATGTCTCTGCTGCCCCAGCGACTGGCGGGCGAGGCCGAAGCGGCCGCCACTTGTCTACAACGCGGATGGTGCGGCGGTTTCGCCGTCCTCGCCCACCACCCCCACCCCCTCTGCACTGACAAGGCCATTTCCCAAGACAGACAAGATGAAGGAGGCGTACGAGCTGGAGCGCAAGGTGCTGCTGCACGACGTGAACGTGGAGATACCGCGCGGCCGCCTGACGGTGGTGATTGGGCCGACGGGGTGCGGCAAGTCGACGCTGGTGCAGTCGCTGCTGTCGCAGCTGGAGGTGAGCAAGGGGCGGGTGTGGGCGACGAAGAGCATCGCGTATGTCCCGCAGCAGCCGTGGATCATGAACGCGACGGTGCGGGAGAACGTGCTCTTCTTCTCGGAGGAGCGCGACGAGCCGCTGAGGGAGGCGCTGCGCGTGAGCCAGCTGGAGACGGACCTGGGCCTGATGGCGAACGGGCTGGAGACGGAGATCGGGGAGAAGGGGATCAACCTGAGCGGTGGGCAGAAGGCGCGTGTGAGCCTGGCGCGTGCGGTGTACGCGGATCGCGAGATGTACCTGCTGGATGACCCGCTCTCGGCGCTGGACGCGCACGTTGGGGAGAAGGTGGTGCGGGAGTGCATCCTCGGCAAGCTGGCCGGCCGGACGCGTGTGCTGGCGACGCACCACATGCACGTGCTCAAGCACGCCGACCACGTGATTGCGCTGGGCGAGCACCGCGTGGTGTTCAGCGGGAGCCGCGAGAGCTTCATGGAGACAGAGACGTACCGGCAGATGCTGGTGGTCGGGGGCGACGCCCGGCGGAGGAGGAGGAGGAGGAGGACCAGAGGGACGAGGAGGTGCCCGAGCCGAAGGACGCCGGCGAGGCGGCAACCGAGGCGAAGGAGGAGAAGGCGGACGCCGCTGCCGGGCACCTCATGACGGAGGAGGAGAAGGCCGTCGGGTCCGTGCCCATGGCGACGTACTTCAAGTACTTTAAGTACTGCGGGGGCATGGCGGTGGTGGCGCTGATCTTGTCGCTCTACGCCATTACAGAGTTCTTGCTGCAGTCGGGCGGGCTGTGGCTGTCCATGTGGTCCACGAACCGTTTTGATCTCCCTGGCACCACCAACCTGCTCATCTACATTGGGTGCGTGTCCGCAGCCACCATCTCCGCCCCGCTGCGGTACTGGAATATGTTCACGGCGCTGCGGCGCGGCGCCGTGAACCTGCACCGCGACCTCCTGCGCTCCATCGCTGCCGGGACGATGGAGTTCTTCGACACCACGCCGCTGGGGCGCATCATGAACCGATTCTCCAGGGATATCGACCTGGCGGACAACGGGCTGCCGATGAGTGCCGTGAACATGCTCAACTCCGGCTTCGGGATCCTGTCCTCGCTGATCATCACGATGACCTCGCAGCCGATCGTCTTGCTGGCCATCCTGCCCTGCGCGCTACTCTACTACCGCATCATGATCTTCTACAATGCCGCCAACCGTGAGATCCGGCGCCTGACAAGCGTCATGAAGTCCCCCGTGTTCGCGTTGCTGAGCGAAGTCCTCAACGGCGCTGCAACGATCACGGCGTATGACGTCTCCCGGGATGTGATGCAGGTGACGCTGCGCCGCCTAGACATCGTCTTCTCCTGCGGGAACCTCGAGAACGTGTCGAACCGCTGGCTCGGCGTCCGAATTGAATTCCTCAGCAACGTCGTCGTCACCTCCAGCGCGCTCACGGGTGTGATTGTGGTGATGACCCATGCCCTCAAAGCCGATATTACGCTCATCTCCCTCGCTGTAACCATGGCCATTCAGACCACCAGCCAACTGAACTGGCTGGTGCGGCAGCTAGCGTCGGTCGAGGCAGACATGAACAGCATCGAGCGCCTTATTCATTACACCTCTGAGATCGCCCACGAGGATATGCCTGAGCTCAGCAGCGAGGTGGAGGCGTACAAGCTGGAGCAGACCCAAGACGCGACCGTCTCTGTCACCGTCGTGCCCGTCAAGCCGCACGTCATCGTGGCCGGGTCGCTGGAGTTCCGCAACGTGCAGATGCGGTACCGGGAGGGGCTGCCGCTGGTGCTGAGGGACGTGACGTTCTGTATTGCGCCGCGGGAGAAGGTGGGCGTTGTGGGCCGCACCGGCAGCGGGAAGTCGACGCTGATGCTGACCTTCATGCGCATGGTGGACATCTGCGGCGGCGAGATCCTGGTGAACGGGTCTGGGATCCGGACGTACCCGCTGCGGGAGCTGCGGAAGCAGTTCTCGATGATCCCGCAGGACCCCGTGCTGTTCGACGGCACGGTGCGGCAGAACCTGGACCCCTTCCAGGAGTCGAGCGCGGAGGAGGTGTGGGAGGCGCTCACGCTGTGCGGGCTGCGGGAGCGCGTGGAGTCGGAGACGGGCGGGCTGGACGGGCGCGTGCTGGAGGGCGGGTCGAACTTCAGCGTGGGCCAGCGGCAGCTGCTGTGCATGGCGCGTGCGCTGCTGCGCAAGGGCAGCGGGTTCATCCTGATGGACGAGGCGACGGCGAACATCGACCCCACGCTGGACCGCTACATTCAGAGCACGGTGATGAACGCCTTTGCGGAGTACACGGTGATCACCATCGCCCACCGCCTGCACACGGTGGCCAACTACGACAAGATCATCGTGATGGACCAGGGCGTGGTGGCCGAGACGGGCACGCCCCGTGAGCTGGTGTCCAACCGGCAGTCCATCTTCCGCGGCATGGTCGACAGCATGGGGGCGGAGGCGCTGGCAGAGTTTAAGGCATTGGCGAAGGCATAGAAGAGTCCCGTTGCTCTCTCTCTCTATATATATATTTATATATCGTGTCCGACATATCCTATATTCCTTTTGTCGAGTTGCCCCACTGCGGTATCCTGTGGAGCTGCTCCATGCAGGATGGATCGGTGTCTACCCCTGTGTTGCCCCATTTGTTGTATGAATTTTTTTTCTCGCTGTTTTTTTTTTTTGTTGTTGTTGTTGTTTTGTTTTTCCCCCCTGTTTGTGTGTTGTTGTTGTTGTTGTTGTTCTACGCAATGCTAGCCCGATGTGATCTCGGATCCCGATGTGATCTCGGAACGCTGCCAGAGGAGCCACCGTCTTAGCTTACCTTAGGAGCCAGGCAGGTGCCAGAGGAGCGTTTGTAGGGCCTTGATATGAATGCGCTCTCCCCTTCCCCTGTACCCCTCCAGGGAACCGTGGATAAGATAGCGTGGATAGGACTATAACCATAACCTGGGTATCCGTGCCACAGCAGAGCGAGAGGGATGTTGATCTAGCAGGTGCGACTCACAAGTATTGCTATGGTTTGTTATGTGTTTGTCCTTTTTGAAAATATAAAATTCGACAGCCATACTTCTATATGTGTTTCTTTTAATTCTAGTATGATTATGAATTGTTTATTGTGTGTGTGTGTGTGTGTGTGTGTGAGGAGGAAAAGATGGAGTTTTACATAGAGAGGAAGGCGAATGCTGCACCCGCGCAGTTCACCGCAGTGAAGGCCTCGCTGGGTGTGGGAATAGATACCGGGGTACGACCCTCCCTGCTCCGCAGGAGCTTCGTCTAACGCTGACGCCTCTCCAATTGTTTTGTTTGTTTTGTTTTTCCCCGTTATCTATTTCCTTTTTTGTGTGTGTGTGCTTCGCTGCCTGAAGCATGACGTACCGTATCCCTGCCTAGCCCTGTCTAGTCTCTGGCCCCAACGGCTGGGTGGCGGTCCCATAACCAAATAACACACAAACACAAGAACCTTCGCGATGCGCTTCAGGAATGGATCTCGTGTATAGGTTGTGTGTGTGAGGGGGGGGGGCCGCCAAAGCCGCATAAAAGTAATCAAAATTATTAACTTAAAGAAAAAAAGAATAGAATAGAATAGAATAGAAGGACCGAAGAGAGAGAGAGAGAGAGAGAGTGATGTGCAGTGTCAGAGGCACCTGCACCTCGCAATTGAGAATCTCTTGAATGCCACCACTGCTCCTGCTTCTGCTCCTGTGGTACACGTTGCGCTCTTATCTTCTTTTTTTTTTTTCTTGTTGGTGCTGCTGGTGCTGTTGCGGTGTTCCACCGCCATTGTTAAGGTGAAGAATAAAATAGTAATACTAATAAAAGAACAGAATATACGTAGATTGCGCGAGCTGGTTTTATTTATTTATTTAGTATTTAGTATTTAGTATTATTATTATAGTATTTAGTATTAAGGTGAGACAGAGAGGAAGCCGTTCAGAGCACCTGATGCGGCGTGTCTTCTTTTACTCAGCCACTGGCTCTCGTGCCTTGGTGGTACGGCGCCAGGGCAGGGAGGTTGGTAGCGCTGTGGCCAGCCTGTCGGCACCGACTGCCAGGCGCTTTGGCGAGGCGCCGTCGCGCGTGCGGCCGGTGGAGGTGCCGCGGGAACACGCCTGGCGGCAGAGCGAGCGGGAAGTGAGCGCCTCGCTGCTCATTGCCTTTATGCTTATCGTGCCGTTGTGGCTCATCATCGCATCGAACGCGGAACGCAGCAGAGAGCAGGCGGCGGCGCTGCGTCACTCAGGTGTCTTTACCCCCGCCGCGTCCAACGGTGTAGAGGAGAAGTCGTAGCGAGTCTATTCATAGTGCCGCGCGCTATTGTTGTTCGATGGGATGGGCCTCCCCCCCCCTTCCTCGCTGGCCGCCACTAAGAGAGTGGAACGGAAGAGACCAGCACGAACAATCATCACAGAAAAAAAGAATAAGTGAATGAATGACAGCAAGTAGTTAAAGGCGTTCATCACGGCCTTGAAGCTCCCGGCGTCGCACACCGACTCGTCTCCTCGTCTCTTCGTCTCTCCGTTGGACTTTCTCTTTTTTTTTTTCTCTCTCTTCGTCTGTTGGTTTCTTTGTCAAAAGAACACCCGTCCGTACCGCAACTTAAGCCCGTTCAATGCTGTCATCACCACCCCGCCGGCTACCTCTGCGGCGTGTGAGGCGCTCGTCGCTACACAGCGCAGCGATGTGTAGCTACGGGGCCCCTCTCTCTATAGCGATGTACAGCCGCCCGTACTCCCGCGGCATTCCATATACCCCCGTCGGAACCATTCAAGATTTCACCAGCTCGCCGCGGCACATCGGCATCGAGCGGCTCTTTCAGGAGAAGGATGAGTCCATGAACCGAGGAGCCGGCGGAAACTACGCGGGGCCCATTATCACTACACCGCAAGGCGCGCGGCCGCTGCTCGGCGCACGGCAGCCGCCGCCCCCGCAGGGGATGATGCATCAGTTCTACGCAGAGACGGCCGCGATGTCGGGAGACAGCTACCGCCAGGACTGCCGCACCGACCCGCAGTACGCTCACTTGCCCGATCACGTGCGCTCCGCGCAGCAGAGCATTCTCGACATGCAGCACGACTCCTTTGGAGAAAGCATCCGTGGGATGGTCCCGCCGCCCCCGCGCGTAAGCCCCGACGAGGCCCCGCAGGCGTACACCGCACCCCAAGCGGCTGTTCCAAAGGGCTGGTACACCGTGGTGGCGGGCTTCCTGGTCGTCTTCGCCGGCATGGGTACGTACGGCAACTAAATTTTCTTCTTTAAAAAAAAAAAAAGAAAAGAAAATTGTCGACTACCTTCTCCACACGCTTTCATAAACAAGCAAACAAGCAAACCACCAGTCGGAATAAATGAGAAGCAACAGAACCGGAAGAAGAAAACAGCATTTCCATTGGACCCAGCAATGGGTATCATAACAGAGAGCGAAGGTGGCCCAAGCGAGATAATCCATTAGACTTGATTTTTGAGAGCGAAGTCGAAAAAAAAAAAAGTGAAGGAGAATGACTGACACAAAGAGTGACGCGTCGCGCTTCAACTTCCCTGTCACTGATGCTGATGCTGATGGTCTTGCAGCTCTGCTGACCCGCCTTCCTTCCTCCCTCTCCCTCTCTCTCTCTCTTTCTTCATTTACTACATTCTCTTTATTTGTGTGTGGGAACTGCAGTTGGAACCCATCAATTGCCTCGATCCAGTGCTCGTTCTCTCCATTTCAATTATTATTTTTTATTTTTTTTAACAACAAGCCACTTTTCTTTCTAGACATTTGCATCCCTGTCGATAGTGACCGCGCCCATCCTCGTTGTGCTGCACGTTCCCCTCCCCCGCTTATCCATCTATCCATCCATTCATCGACATGCTGCGCGAAGGCCCGCAGGAGGTCCACGTCACCTCCAGCTACGAGGCCATCTCCACCCTCGATGAGCCCGTCCTTACGACGCTCAAGCGCGATTTAAAGGCGATTGGCCAAAAGCTGTACGTTGTGGTGTGCCCCTTCTTGAATCATGGCGAAGAGCTGCGCGACTGGGATCTCTGGGGCCGCTGCTGCTGTGCCTCCTCCTCGCCGTGGTCTTATCAACTGTTGGCGGCGGAGGCAGCAACAACACTAGTTTGCTCTTCTCTGCCGTCTTCACGATCGTCGGCGCCGGCGCCGCGGTGGTGACGCTTAATGCGAAGCTGCTAGGGAGCACCATTGACTTCTTTCAGACGGTCTGCGTGATGGGCTACTGCCTCGCCCCGGTGTGCCTCGGGGCGCTGTGGTGCCTCATCAGCCCCCTTTTCTGGCTCAACTTCCCGATGATGGTTGCCGTGTGCTGCTGGGCGTGCTGGGCGGTGATGCGCTTCTTTCGTGGGACGGTGAGCGAGGAGAAGGAGCTCCTGGTGCTCTTCCCTGTGGTGCTTTTCTACGCCTTGCTCTCTTGGGTCGTCCTGGTCGGTATTTAGACACAACACAACACAGCAGAGAGAGAGAGAGAGGGTACAGAGTATATGTGTGTGTGCGTGTGCAGTAAAGCAAAAAAGAAGAAGAAGAAGAAAAAACAAACAAACAAACAGAAAAACAAACAAACAAACAAAAAGAAGAATTCGGTGCCTCTCGTTTTCTCCCTCATCTATTAGGGAAGGCATGGTGTGTTGACGGATCACGGTCGATTTGATTTTCTTGGTTTGCTTTCTTGTTGTTATTGTGTCCTACCCCCCTGAAGAGTTCCTCAGTACCTTCTGCATGTAAAGGCCGGCCGCCTCTCTTGAGCGATGGTTTTCTTTTCCAGGCCAACCGGGCCTAGCCTCCAGCCTTCAGCCTCGAACAGCCTTCCCCTTCGGCGACTCCAGTTCGCTTACTTCTTCTAGTACTATTATTAATGTTTTGTTTGTTTGTTTTGTTTTGTTTTTTTTGCTCTTGTTTTTCTCTCCTCGTGAAACGGGTGGATATCACCGATTTCTAAAAAAAAAAAAAAAAAAAACTATTGAGCAATACTATATACTCTCTAAGATATACCTATATTTACTACATTGGGCAATCATCTGCACTCTGCAACACGCATCACCAATGCACTTGAGAGGCATACGGCTTGCTGCTGGTGTGAGGCCCGGAAGGGAATTCGTTTCTGCTTCCCCTTCTTCGAATGAACGAAGACTTATTTACTTCCCCTTCCCGCTTTGCCATGTCTTCGTGTTTCCTCTCTCTCTCTCTCTCTCTCTCTCATTTTGTTAATCTTTCTCTTACGCACGAGAGATTTTATATTATTATATTGTTAGTACTACACTCATCTCATATATATATATATATATATATATTATTTTATTTTTTTTTATCTCCCGACGTATCCCTAAATAATAATGCGATCCAGTCCCGATACGTCTACACAGAGGCGCCATCAGCCGCCAAGCGACGCCGAACTGACCCGCCGCATTCGTGAAGGCCTGCAGCGCCGCGCCACGTGTCAGCGCGAGCGAAAGAATGAGCGCAACCGGCTGTGGGGCGCCGGGGCGGAGTGCCGCAGCACCCCGGAGGACAAGGCAAATCTCTTTCAGCAGCTGTACTACGGCTGGGTCAGCAGCTACATCGCCCGCATTGCCCGCGGCGAGTGCACGGAGAAGGACCTCCCCCCACCAACGGTGGCAAATACGACGTACCACACCGGCAAGGCGCTGAGTGCGCAGGTCGATCAAGACATTGAAGACTCTCGGCGCTGGGAGCCGTTCATTGGCTGCCGGGTCCGTTTCCAGAGCGAGTACGAAACACTAGGGTATCTCCGGTGGGTGGGGTACATCCGCCCATCCGACTACCCTCATGATCTCGTCGCCGGCATCGAGTGGAGCGTTCCACCCCGCAAACGCCGCGAGGCGCTGGAGGCCGGCGAGGCGCTGGCGCTGCACAACGGCGTTGTGCACGGGGAGCGGCTCTTCCAGCCCTTGTTCCACAAAACGAACATGTGCTCCTGCGAGCCAACGAAATCGGTTCGACTGCTGCCCCCCGTAGGGGTCACGCCGCCGCCGCCGCCCGCCGCTCCTGACATTTTATGGAGTCTGGCCAAGAGTCATGCTCCCCACGTGGTCAAGCAGGTCCCGGCGAAGCTCGTATCCGACTTGTGTGCCGTCGCGCTCCCCGTCCTCCTGCAGCGGTACGTGATGTACATTTCTTCCAGCCAAACGACGTGGCTCGGCGGTCTCACACTCGTTTTTTTTGTGTTTATTCTGAGCGCTGTACAGAGTTGTAGCTCCCACAAGTACGATCACATCAGCATCCGTGCGGCGGCGGTGTTCGAGAACGCCGCGACGGCTGTTGTCTTTGAGAAGTGTTTAAAAGTCTCTGGAAGATTCCTGCTGCTGCCCGAGATGTCGCTGGGGCGACTCATGAATATGATCACAAGTGACGTGGACGCGATCGGCTCGCTTAATTGGTACATCATGTACTTTTGGAGTGCCCCGCTGCAGCTCATCCTCTGTATGTACCTGCTGTTTGGGCTCGTTGGCTGGAGCGCCTTGTGCGGTGTCGCCGTGCTGCTCCTCACCCTGCCGCTGCAGGGCGTTCTCAGTAAGAAGTCCCAAGACATACGGGAGCAGCTCGCTGTCGTTGTGGATACCCGCATTCGTCGCACCAATGAGTTCCTGTCCGCTAGTCGTATCGTGAAATTTATGGGCTGGGAGCCGCGCTTCATGGCCGCCATTGAGAAGGTACGGGACCAGGAGATCAGCATGCTGCGGCGCATGCTGCACTACGACGTGCTCTTCATGACGGTGGACGGCGCGACGCCCATTTTAGTTATTTCTGTGGTCCTTGTTATGTTTTACATCACCGGCCACGCTCTGACGCCCGGCATTGTCTTCCCGACGATTGCGCTCCTCAACACGATGCGCATCCCCTTCTTTATGATACCCGTCATCATGTCTGCCATTATTCAATGCTTCGTCAGCACGCGGCGCCTGACAACCTTCTTGGAGTGCGATGATGGTGTTTCTCAAGTCCGGGCGGTGGATACACTCTTCGCCAGCGGGGTCAAAGCGGCTCTCAACGACGCCGATGTGCGGACCTACATGCCTGTCGCGCTTCCCACATGCAAGAGCCGGACCACCGGCAGCATCCGCCGCTTGATGCTCTGGCTGCGGCCGCGCAAGATGCCCGAGCTAGAATTCAGCGCGCAGGACTCCGCCGCAGAGGTGTCGAGCCCCGTGTTCGAAGGTTCCCCAGCCAGCCAGCGCGATGATTTCCCTACGCCGCATGAAGAGGCCGTGGACGACGGCTCTCAACTGCACCAGCTCCTACCCAAGGTGCTGCTGCACGGCGTCAACCTTATCATCCCGGAGGGGCAGCTCACGGTGGTGATTGGGGAGACGGGGTGCGGCAAGACGACGCTGGTGCTGTCCATCATCGGCGCCTACGAGACGGCAAGGGGGGAAGTGTGGGCGACGAAGAGCATCGCGTATGTCCCGCAGCAGCCGTGGATCATGAACGCGACGGTGCGGGAGAACGTGCTCTTCTTCTCGGAGGAGCGCGACGAGCTGCTGAGGGAGGCGCTGCGCGTGAGCCAGCTGGAGACGGACCTGGGCCTGATGGCGAACGGGCTGGAGACGGAGATCGGGGAGAAGGGGATCAACCTGAGCGGTGGGCAGAAGGCGCGTGTGAGCCTGGCGCGTGCGGTGTACGCGGATCGCGAGATGTACCTGCTGGATGACCCGCTCTCGGCGCTGGACGCCCACGTTGGGGAGAAGGTGGTGCGGGAGTGCATCCTCGGCAAGCTGGCCGGCCGGACGCGTGTGCTGGCGACGCACCACATGCACGTGCTCAAGCACGCTGACCACGTGATTGTGCTGAAGAAGGGTAGCATTGAGTTCAGCGGCAGCTACTCACATTACGGCCGGTGGAAGGAGGAGACGCACTACCCCGAGGACAAGAACGAGGTGCAGCACGCGGATCCCGCGCTGCTCACCAGCCGAGGGGTGTCGGAGGACGGGGCGGTGAAGGAGCGTGCGGCGGCGGCAGAGGCGGAGACGGCCTCCCCCGCAGGGGATGCGGAATCGTCCCCTGCGGGGCCCGAGGCCGAGGCCGGGGCCAACGGGCAGCTCATGACTGAAGAGGAAAAGGCAGTCGGCGACATTACGTGGGAGACGTACAAGGGTTACTTTACGGCGTGCGGTGGGCTGGCAAGCCTTGTCGCGACGCTCGCGATGTTCCTCGCTACGGAGTGCGTGAGCCTGGGCACGGGCATCTGGCTGTCCATCTGGTCCACCCGCACGTATCAGCTCGCGGATTCGACATACTTGTACGTGTATCTGTTGCTGGTGTTCCTTTCCGTGTTCTGCAGCCCCATCCGCGGGGCGGTGTGCTACCGCCTCGGGCTCCGGGCCAGCAAAGCGCTCCACGGCATGCTGCTTGCCTCGGTCAGCACAGGGACGATGCAGTTCTATGATTCCACCCCGCTCGGGCGGATCCTCAATCGGTTTACACATGATCTGGAGATTATCGATATGACCATCAACGACAACTTCCTCTACTTGGCACAATACTTTTTTCCATGCTTTCCACTATCCTTCTCATGGCGGTCGCCCAGCCCATTATTCTCATCGTTGTGGTCCCCGCCGCGTGGATCTATCGAGCGCTGCTCGTGATCTACAAGGCGACCAACCGGGAGACGCGGCGCATTCGAAATATTGCCATGTCTCCCGTCTTCTCCCTGCTCGAGAGCGCGCTGCACGGCCAGCAGACCATCGCCCTGTACGGTAAGGGCCCTGTCATCCTCCAAAAGGCCCAGGAGCGCATGGACGCATTGTACAGCG
The DNA here is from genome assembly GCA_010157825.1 of Vickermania ingenoplastis. Taxonomy (NCBI): domain Eukaryota; phylum Euglenozoa; class Kinetoplastea; order Trypanosomatida; family Trypanosomatidae; genus Vickermania; species Vickermania ingenoplastis. The sequence goes on from VFSE01000196.1 coordinate 86,411, forward strand.
CGCGATACATGGAAAACATCGTGAACCGCTGGCTCGGCGTGCGGCTGGAGTTCATCAGCTGTCTCATCACAACCATTGTGGCCCTCTCCGGTGTCCTTTGTGTGCAGCTCTCCCTCCGCTGGCTCAACGTCGGCCTCATCTCCCTCTCCTTGACCATGTCCCTCACGCTAACGGAATCACTCAACTGGTTTGTACGGCAGATGGCGTCTGTCGAGGCAAGCATGAGCAGCGTCGAGCGCATCTTCTATTACGTGAACGAGATCGACCACGAGGACTTGCCGCACATCCGCGATGTGGAGGCGGCCATGAGGAGGGAGAACCAGCATCATGCGCCGGTCGTCGTTAGCGCCGGGTCGCTGGAGTTCCGCAACGTGCAGATGCGGTACCGGGAGGGGCTGCCGCTGGTGCTGAGGGACGTGACGTTCTGTATTGCGCCGCGGGAGAAGGTGGGCGTTGTGGGCCGCACCGGCAGCGGGAAGTCGACGCTGATGCTGACCTTCATGCGCATGGTGGACATCTGCGGCGGCGAGATCCTGGTGAACGGGTCTGGGATCCGGACGTACCCGCTGCGGGAGCTGCGGAAGCAGTTCTCGATGATCCCGCAGGACCCCGTGCTGTTCGACGGCACGGTGCGGCAGAACCTGGACCCCTTCCAGGAGTCGAGCGCGGAGGAGGTGTGGGAGGCGCTCACGCTGTGCGGGCTGCGGGAGCGCGTGGAGTCGGAGACGGGCGGGCTGGACGGGCGCGTGCTGGAGGGCGGGTCGAACTTCAGCGTGGGCCAGCGGCAGCTGCTGTGCATGGCGCGTGCGCTGCTGCGCAAGGGCAGCGGGTTCATCCTGATGGACGAGGCGACGGCGAACATCGACCCCACGCTGGACCGCTACATTCAGAGCACGGTGATGAACGCCTTTGCGGAGTACACGGTGATCACCATCGCCCACCGCCTGCACACGGTGGCCAACTACGACAAGATCATCGTGATGGACCAGGGCGTGGTGGCCGAGACGGGCACGCCCCGTGAGCTGGTGTCCAACCGGCAGTCCATCTTCCGCAGCATGGTCGAGGCCCTCGGCGCCGATGGAGCAAAGGAGTTCATGAAGCTCCTCTCCAGCGAAGCGGAGTAGAGGAGGATGCGTTGCTGTGTGTGCACATGCATACATAGAGACACACACCCACATACAGATATATAACGATTAAGATTCGCTTCTTACGCTGTTAGTTGGAGAGATGAGATAAGGGATAGTCGCTATGACTCTTGATTCCTTGGAACCTTAAGTTGCGTTTGCTTTCGCTCCTAGAAAAGCTCTAATGCTTTTGCTAGTTTGTAACAGGCTGTGGCATGTGAGGGTTGGTGGGAGTGCAGCTCGTTGCTCTGGTGCGTGTGTGTGTGTGTGCGGATGCTACTCGAAGACGCGTGCTGTGCGTCACTACTGTTTGTCTTCTTCTTTCTTTTTTTTTTGTTTTGTTTTGTTTACTCTCGTCGTGTCGCTGGCTGGATGTCGCCCAAAAAAAAACTACTAGGAAGACCATATACTTGCCAATAGTGTTTGACGTCTTTGCCAGCCGCATGGCGAACACGATATTGAATCGTTTCGGTTTTCTGTGTGTACGGCACCGCGACTATCTCTCTCCCTCTCTCTCTCTCTTTAGTAGATGTCCACTGCTCGTGCCGCTATCATTACCGGGGCGGGGCGCCGCATCGGCAAGGCGCTGGCTCTCCGTCTCTTCCGCGACGGCTACGCTCTTCTGCTGCACTGCTGCTCCTCCACCGAGGACGTCCTGCGCCTCGCCGCAACAATGAATGCGGAGCGGCCCGGGGCGGCAACGTGCTACACGGAGGATTTCACCGTCGGTCTTCGGCCGTGCGGCGGGCCGCTGCCCCGCTTGGACTCCACTACCTCCAGCCCATCGCTACCCTTGAGCGAGCGCTGTGATCGTATGGTAGGCCACTGCGTCGCCGTCTTTGGCCGGTGCGACGTGCTGGTGAACAACGCCTCCGCATATTTTGCCTCCCCGCTGGCGGTGGAGGAAAAGTTCGGGTCGGCAGCCGTCGATCGCGACGCCGACGAGGCCGCTGCGGCGCTCTTTGGTTCCAATGCCCTGGCCCCCTTCTTTCTCATCAGAGCCTTTGCCGCCGCCACCACCACCACCACTGGCAGCGAAGAGGGTGCCGGTCGGTGTGTGATCAACCTAGCCGACTCGATGGTCCATCACCCGCTGGTGGGCTACGGTCTCTACACCATGGCCAAGCACGCACTCGAAGGGCTCACCAAGGCGGCGGCGGTCGAGCTGGCGCCGCAGGGCATCCGGGTCAATGCCGTCGCCCCTGGGCTCTCGGAGCTGCCCCCCGATCTGAGCGAGTCACAGAAGAGCCAGCTCCGCCAGAGCGTCCCGCTCACACAGACGGAAACGCCCGCGCAAGAGATTGCCGACGCCGCCGCCTACCTCCTCACGGCCCCACACGTTACGGGGACCTTCCTCCACGTCGACGGGGGCTGGCGGCTCACACGCCCCCACGGGCCTCTGCACGCCTGCGTATAAATATGCATTAGGTTTGTCATCTGCCCCCGGAAAAGAAAATCTGAGCAGCGTCGATGTCTGTGTGTCTGTGTGTGTGTGTGGTGGTGGGCCTTATCCGAGACGAGATCTCTTAAACTGATGAGTAACTCCTGGGTCAACTTCCCTTCATCATCATTTTTTTTTTTTTTTTTTTTGTTTGTTTGTTTGTTTGCTTTTTAATGGTCACTACGCCTCTTTCCTTTCCCTTGCGGTGCTGCAGCACAGCAGCGGATCTGTCCGGCAAACTCTACTCTCTCTCTCTCTCTCCTATGTCTTCTTCTTCTTCTTCTCCTTTTGTTGTTGTTGTCGCGAATCACAGCGTCTGTGCTGCTGCGCTCCTTATTCTCCACGTGATTGTTATTATTATTGTTATTGTTATTGTTGTTGTTTGAACTCCACGCAGAGCAGCGTGAGGTATACAAAATAGATATAAAGTTTAGGTGGAAAAAACAAAAGTTTTCAAAGAAGATACAAACCAGGTAGGCTAAAGGCGAAAATGAGGCCCAATGCCCGTTGTCGCCCCTGCGGTCCGCCCCCTGCGACGCAACAGGCGGTGCGTGTGATGGAGACGTACCCCGTCAACCCCGAGCAGGTCTACCACGACAGCCGGTCCCGCAACCCCACCGGCCGCCCACTCGCCTCCGGATCCTTCACGGGCCGCCACAAGTCGTGGGACTACATCCAGCAGATGAGCGAGGACCCGCACGGGGCCACCGCGACGACGATGACGACGCCAACAGCACCACCACCGCAGCCGTCCTCCTCGACGCAGGCGTGCCGCGGCCTGCCGGCCCGCTCCCCAAGTCGAGACAGCAGCCCAGAAGTGCAGCAGCGTGTCATTTCCGAGCTCGCGCGGCGCCTCCACCACGCGGTGAACCAGAAGCTGGAGCAGCGCCGCGCCGCCGCCGAGAGCACGCGGCGCCTCCACGAGTTCCCCCCGTTTGCCGTGCCGCCCGAGGCGAAGGCCCTGCCGTCACGGCTGCAGGATCTGCAGGATCTCATGGCCGCCCGCCGCGGGCCGCGGCACGCCTCTCTGGAAGACCTCTCGCTGGAGGATCTGATACAACGCGTGGCGGCCATGAACGCAGGGGAGCAGGTCCATCGCCCGAATCCATCCTGCCCCGAACCCATCCCGCCGCCGGCCCCAAGCGCCGCCCTTACACCGCCGCCCACGTCCTGCACCGCACCCCCGCCAGACGATTTCGCCACCGACTCGAAGGAAATGAGCGGAGATGTCTTCGACAGACGAGACGAGGAGGTGGCAGCGCCAGCGGCGCAGCGGACGGCCGCCGGGCCCGCGACGACCGACGCACCGATTGGCGCGCTGCGCATGATGGATGCCCAGATTGCCAAGACGAACAAGAGTCGGCTGGCGGAGGACACGGGCTTGATGCGCATCAGCCGCCTGGTCGGGCTGACAACATTTCACCGGGGCGTATTTCCCTGCACGAAGAAACGGGGGCGCAGCGGCCACTGGATCGGCACCGACGATGGCGATCGAGTGCCGTCCTCCAGTGCCATCATGCAAGGGGACGCCATCCAGCACTGGCTCTGCTCCTTCTTGCCGGGCGATGGCAAAGAACCCGATGCGGACCTCAACGTGCCCTTCACCTTTGCGGTACTCCGCGACACACGCAAGGGCCTCGACGACGGCCAGCCCCTCTCGGCCCAGTGGCGCCACGAATCCCTTACAAAGGCGGCGCGGCTGCAGCGCAACGCCCGCCACAGTCGCTACCGGCTGGCGAATAATGAGGACAGCTTCAGTACGCTCATTGGTTCCCTTACGGCGATGGTGCAGGCGCAGTACGGCTCCAACCTATCCGAGGAGCAGCGCGAGCTGGCCAAGCGAAAGCTGCGAATGCTTCGCGAGAAGGAGAAGGAGAAGGAGAAGGAGCGCGACGACCTGATGCCCTACGTCCGGAATAGTTTTGTGGACAAGGTCCAGCGCGGGCCGGGCAGCGCGGCGAGACCAAACTCCGCCGGCACCGCCGTCTTCAATGACGTCCCGAGAGTGCCGTTAACGCTGCCCGTTGGTGCGCGCTACGTCCCGGGCGTCGGCTTCGTGGATGTAAACAACAACAAAATTGAGATGAGCCCAGAGAAGGAAGCGGAGCTGCTCAAGCTCGTGCAGCGCTTGCAAGGGGATAAGTCCGATGGCTCCCTCTCGCTGACGCAGGAGGATGTGGACCGGCTCCATGGCATGGAAGACGAGATACACGAGGTGGAGGACAGTATGGTCGCCGCCCTGCCAGCGCCCCCAGCAATGGACAGCCCAGGGGCCTCCCGCGCCCCGCTCTCCCTCGGCAGCGACAGCCTTGATGACACTCTGGGGCAGACGCTCACCATGAAGGAAGCCGCCACGCTCCGTGGGAAGAGCGAAGTTCCCGAGGCGGGCCAGAGCAGCCGCTCCCCCCCTCCCCCTCCCTCTGCCCGGGGCACCGGCACCGACCTGGATGGCGGCCCTCCGCCCATGTCGTCCGAAAGTGGCTCCGTGGGCTCCGCGCGGCGTCGAGAGATGCGCTCCCTCTCCACCACAGACGATAACACAAGTCTCGATTTATTCCTTGCCCGATTCCCCGAGTCGAAGAAGCATGTGCAGCTGCGCAAGGACGCCAACGCGGTGCTCTCCAGCCTCGAGCCCCTCACTAATAACTGCAGTATGTCCGCCTTCGATAACCCACTCGGCAGCGGCACCGACTCCCCACCCCCCGTCAGCATCTCCAGCCACGGATCGTTTCCGTCATCCGCCATGGAACCGCCTGTCAGGGGCTTTTTCCTGGACGAGGCCATCCTTCGCGAGCGCTTCACGCGAGAGGCGGAAGAGGATCACAAGGTACTCACAGCAGAGCGGAATCGGCTGCGGCAGGAGGTGGAGAAGCAGCGCGTGACCCTCTCCACGTTTGGGCACGACATCGAGTACTTATCGTACGGGGACAAGGAGCGAACGTGCGATGAGTACGCGGCGGATCTCACGCGGGACGTGAATGCGTACGCCAAGTTACACAATTTGCGTCTGAACGAGCTCGAGATCGCGCAGGAGGAGCAGCGCGCGCTGCAGGCACGCTCCAAGGTGGGTAGTGGTTTCCTCGCGCAGTTCGGTGGCGCCCGCGCCTCGACGCGCTCCGTGGCTTGCCAGGTGACCGAGGAGGACTTGGGCTTCATTGATGAAACCGTACGGCTGGCCGAGGAGCAGATGGAGGACTTGATGTACCACGAGCGCGCGTTGTTGGATAATATTCGCCTCGCAACGATTGCGGTGGCGAACGTGATGAGCTTTCACGCCTCCCTTGAACTGGAGTCCACGTGCAAGGAGTGCTTCTACTTGTTTGAGCAGCCCCGCACACTTTGGCCGTGCGGCCACACCTTCTGCCAGCAGTGCCTCGCAGGTATGTACAACGGCAGCGACGAGCTCATCTGCGCCGAGTGCGGCTCCGTCTGCGATGTTGGTTACACACCGAACCTCTCGATGGAGGTGGTCGCCCGCTACCAGGTGGTCCAGGACGCCGAGGAGAAGAATGGCGCGAAGCGCGGGAAGAAGCTCACACTGGAGGGTGTGCTGCGCCGTCTTCTCAACGACCTGCTCGCCACACAAAAGAACTGCAGGCAGTCTCCCCCAGTGAAGACGCTGAAGGAACGACGGATGGAATCGTAAGGCGGCGAGGCTGGTTTTAAAAAAAAAAAAGAAGCGGAGCGGGGACAACAACAACGCCGCACACTACGTGGAGCGTTTGGTGGCGCAAGGGACGTTTGAGGATCCATATCCATATCTACATGTATATCTATCAATAGATCTAGGTATAGGTATAGCTATGTGTAGGATATGGATGGGGAGTGTCAATGGAGGGGAGGCGGGCGGTGCGGAGATATGAAGGAAGTAAAGATGTATGTGTGTGTGTGTGTGTGTGTGTGTGTTACACCCCTCCTCCTCCTCCTCCTACGCATTGCTTCGTGTTTCCATTTGACTCTTGTCGTCTCACTTTATTTATGTATACGGGTGGGTGGAGGGGGAGGGGGGGGGGCAGCCCTGGCTTTGGCTTTGGCTTTGGCTTTCGCTTTCGCTCTCTGGACAGCCATCCTGCGGCTCGGATCCAACGTGTGAATGATGTGTCTTTAGTACTACAAACGCCGCGTTAGTGGTCGATGGAGCAGGGCCCAGACCAATTGAAATGAATCTCAATAGTCTCTCTCTTTCTCTCACATGTGTTTCCTTGTTGATGTTGATGTTGTTGTGAGCTCGGTGTGCCGCCCCACGTCCTCCGCTCGCCAACGGAACACTGAAAGCACAGCTCTGTCGATCGCAGTTGCAGCGGCTCAGTCGTACGACTGAACACACACATACACACAACCGCACCGGAATCCACTTTCTGTGTCCTACAACATGAAGCTCAAAGCCATCCTCGAGGATCCCCGAGTGCTGAGCGATATGGTGGACTTGTGCCGCAGCACACAGCAGACCTGCACCCTCTGCCTTCAGGCCGGCACCATCCGGGTCTTCAGCGCTGCCGAAGCCGGCGATGCCGTTCAGGTGTGGGCAGAGTGCCGCACCACCGCCGTCTTCCGCGAGTTCAGGTGTGAGTCGCCGTACAACAACGCACTGGTGTGCGACCTGCTCGACACCCGCCACCTCTGCCACGTCCTCAAGAGCGCTGAGAAGCTCGGCAAGGGCGAGGGATACGAGCGGCACATGCGGCTGTCGAAGAATGATGCCGGACCGCTGCTCAAGCTGCTGTTCCGCAGCCAGCATGGCACCTCCAAGAGCGAGCGGTACATGCTTCCGATACGACTGCGCAGCCAGCAGGAGGTGGAGGCGCTGCGCGTGCCGGCACTGAGCGAGGAGGAGAGCCTGCATATTGTCATACCCAATATAGCAGAGCTCTCGCACTTCATTGAAAACGCCCGAGCGGCACGATGCGAGCTCGTGACGCTGCACGCAAAAGAAATCCCGGCAGCGGCCCGCAAGGCACCGAGGGGCCATCCGGCCTTGTTCGCGGCGCTCGACGTCGAGGCCGCCCACAGCTACGCCCGTCAACATCTGCATTACCCGTGCGTGCAGCGCGTGCCGCCCCCCGAGCGGGAGGAGGAAGGGTGCGAGGACTCCGTGGAAGTGCGGAGCGAGTGCAGCGTGTGCGTCCCGCTGCGCAAGCTCGCGCCGTTCGTGGCGGTGGTGCGGGCTCTGGAGCCCGGGCAGGTGAGCGCCATTTTGGTGCACGAAACCGCTCTCGTTCTCTGCTTCTCTCACGCAAGGTCCACGAGCGTTGCGGCCTACATCCCAGCCGTGGTGCAGCAGACCTTCTCCTAGGGCCCTCTGAACGGCGAAACAGGGCTGCCTCTAAACACACACATACAGGGGAGTACATACAGGGGAGTACACACACGGGAGGTACACATGGGAGAGAGAGAGAGATCATCATCACGGTGTGTGTGTGTTTGTGGATGTCGTCGTCGAGCCCCACGCACCTCTGTCTCTCCCGTTCCTGCTGTACGCCGTGGAGCTTGGGTGAGTGGGGGGCCACTTAGAGAGACAGAGTACAGAGAAAGAGTGAGACACACACACACACGTACGCACATAGTACTCAGAGCAAACCTTCAAACAAACAACTATGGAAGCTTACAATATGTATATGGGGCGGCTCTTGAGTTGAGCCAGCTCTGATCTCTCTTTTTTTTTCTATTTTATCTTCTCTTCTCGTATTCATCATTCATTATTATTATTATTCTGTATGGAAATTATCGCGGCGCCTCCTCCTCCCTTATGGCCGCAGTGACACCCCTTTCATTTTTATTTTTTTTTTTTGCGCAGCGGTGAGCGTCTGCCAAAGGGAGTCCGCCGCACCGCACCCATCTACACCACTCCGCTGCGGTCAACGCCAGACAACTCCCTCTCTCTCCCCCCCCCCTAGTGAACAAACTTCAGAGAGCGAGCGAGCGAGAGAGAGGAAAAGGAGCGCACTGCAGTCTCTTCTTGTACTCGTATGCGCTGCAGCCCACGCCGGTGGCTGCTGTGGCGGCCCACACGCCCCGCCATATTGGCGGCCACGACAACCCCAACCCCCACCGCAGCGCCATCACCCGCCTCTACGGGCTTTGTTATGACGCCCTGGACCGTCGAGGCAAAAGGCCCGCGGGGGGATTGACTACACCCGCGTTCGCGAGACCTTCAAGGCCCAGCCCATCACCCCCGATATCACGGCTACGCTCTCCAATACTGTATGGCATTCAACAGCGGCAAACAATACAGAAGGAGAGAAGGCGAAGGAGAAGGAGGAGAAGAAGGGCTTGCACCACCTCTTCCGCCGCGGCATCGTGTTTGCACATCGCGATCTCGATACGGCACTGCGGCGCGTCGCAACAACGGGTGGGGGCAGCGGCGGGGCGTACTTATACACGGGGCGTGGGCCGAGTTCGGCCACAATGCATGTTGGCCACGCCGTCCCGTTCCTTCTCTGCCGTCACCTGCAGCAACGGCTGGGTCTGCCGCTGGTGGTGCAGATCACCGACGATGAAAAATTTCTCTTTCGCGATGTGGACTACGCCGGCGCGGAGGCGGAGCGCCGCGTAAAGGAAAACATCAAAGACATCATTGCGTTTGGGTTCGAACCCCAGCGAACGTTTATTTTTCGCAATACGCGCTACATGGGCACCCTCTACCCGACAGTGCTGGCGCTGCAACGGAGCATGACGTGCAGCGCCGTGCGGCACACCCTCGGTCTGAGCGACACCGATAACGTTGGGAAGTTCGCCTTCGCCCCCGTGCAGGCCGCACCGTGCTTCTCCACCTCCTTCCCCGTCGTCCTCCCCGCCCGCCACCACACACCGCTGCAGTGCATCGTGCCGTGTGCGGTGGATCAGGACCCATTCTTTGTGCTCGCCCGACACGCCGCCAGCCGTGTACCGCCACACCTCGCCGGGGCCGCCACCGCCCCCCCCAAGGGCGGCTGCCCGGCCCCGGCGACAGTGTACACCGCCCTTCTCCCCGCGCGCGGCGAGCCGGAAGATGAGCAGCAGCGGCGCCGCAAAGGATATCCTGGCTCTCAGCGACAGCGCCGCCAACGCCGCAAAGAAGATACGCAAGGCCTTCTCTGGCGGGGCAGCCTCGCTGGCGGAGATGCAACGGGGCCAGGTGGACCTCGAGGTGGACGTGGCGTACCAGCTGCTCCGCTTCTTCTGCCCAGACGACGACGTGCTGGCAGAGGTGGGGGAGCGCTACGCCGCCGGCCGCATGAACAGCAGTGACGTCAAAGCCGTCGCCGCCCAGAGGCTCGAGCTCGACCTGCTGGCCCCGTGGCGGGCGCGGCGCGAGGCGATCACCGACGCGGATGTGGAGCAGTTCTGTGCCGTGCGCAGCCTTCTGTAGGAGCGAGATAGAGAGAGAGAGAGCTAAAGAGAGCTTACAACAACCCCTTCAGACACAAAGGCGAAGGCGAAGGACGGCATGGATTCTTTCCAAGGAGGAGGTTGGGGGGAGGTTGGGGAGGATGGGGGAGGTTGGGGTGGTTGGGGGAGGATGGATTCTTTCCAAGGAGGAGGTTGGGGGGGTTGCAGATGCCCACGCCCACCGTCCGACGCCGCCATTCCGTTCGTTGCTAACGTTATGTCTTTCACGATGATAAACATTTCTATTGCAGGCGGCAGTTCATCCTCTGTGGCCTATTTCGTTTCTTTATTATTATTATTATTATTATTATTTATTTTTTATTTTAGCTTTTAGTTTGTTTTTTTACTGCCGTGCAGTGAGTCTCTCTCTCTCTCTCATCATTCATCTGTTAGCGGAAGAGCAGCGATGTGACACACTGCCCCCTCTCCCTCCTTCCTCTTCTCAATTTCTTTTCCATCTAAATGATAACATGTACATATATGTGTATATATGTTATCTATATGTGTAGTACATATATGGTAATCTGTAATCTGTGGACTAGTGGACTCTGGCGTTGTAGCGGTAGTTGTTGTTGCTGTTGTTGATTTTGAGGTGTGCGTGTGCGACTCCTTCTTGATTGCTATATATATATATATATATATATATATATACAGAGAGGGGGGGGATACCTCATATATATCACCTCAAAAAATATAAAGTACTACAGCGGTAGATAGTCTTGCCCCGCAGAAAACAACAACAACAACAAAAAAAAAAAAAACGCAGCAAGCACGAACATTGGGCCTCAGCAGCGCTCAATCGGTGTGAAGTGTAAATAGAGAAGCCAGCAACCGCTGCTGCAGCAGCAGCAGCAGCAGCAGAAGGCGTCGCCCACAGAGCAGAGCGAAGAGATTCAAGATAATACAAAAGGGGAGGGGGCGGTGGCTTCACGTGTGTCTACGGCGCCGTCTTGTTTTGATTCTTCAGCATCCGTCGCACCCCTAGGGAGTCTCACTGCCGCAAGTACATACAAACCAACAAACAGTGGAGAGAGTGCGGTGAAGTAGAGCGATAGACATACATCACATACTTTTGTTTGTTTGTTTGTGGTGCGTATCGAAAAAAAAAAAAGAGCAAAACCAAAGAGAAGAAAGAGGTGAGCTACACGGTGTAGTGTAGCAGTGGAGATACATCATTTCTTTTCGCACAACAATGATCGGCCCTCTCATCGCCTCACCGGACCCCAACACACACCGCAGCGCCAGCGCGACGACTACCGCATCCGCCCTACGGTCTCGTCCTTTGGGTCCGCCACCCGCCCAGCTTCTCTTCTCCTCCTCCTCCTCGCCGGCCTCTGCCGTCCCTCGGTGGCGCAGCAGTTTCCGTCATGGCGTAGCGCCGTACGCGGTGGGGCCCAGCAACGCGCTATCGCGGGAGAGAGGAGAGAGAGGCCTCCCTCTAGAGAGAGGCACTGGTTCCCCGAGTGATGCCGGCCTTCTTCCACTTCCTGTGGGGCACAGCGGCAGCGACGGGGCCTGCAGCCCGCCGCCCCTCACGGGGAGTTTTCGACTCTCCCTTGCCGAGTATGTGCCTCCTGCCGAGGCGCCCCTGCTGCGAGCCTGGCGAGCGAGCCGACCTTCCTCCGCCTCGTCGCAGATCAGCTCCGCCGCCGCCTCCACCCTGAGCAGTGTCACCGCCGTCACGGGGGCAGACGACGACGCCTTTGACAGCTGCGTCTCTGCCGCTTTCGCGACGTCCTTCCTGGCGGATCACCGGGTGCGACACTACTGCACAAAGGTGATGCTCCACTCCCACGCCTTCGTGATCGTGGGCCGCTACGGCCGCGAGACCACCACGGCGTTCTACACAAGGAGTAAAAAGCTTTGGGAGTGCATGCCGCTGGGCCAGGTCCGCGTCTTCCGTGCCGCCGCGCCGCCGCTATCATCCCTGCTTGGCCGCCACCCTCTGCCCCCCTCTGTTCCGCCCGCTCTGTACGCCGCCGACACGGGGTGTGCATCGCCCGTGTCAGCGATGGACGAGGACGGTCTCTATCAGTCCTCGCCCACGAGGGCGGACGGGCGGGCGTCAACAGGTGCGCTGCCGGCCGCCTTCACGCTCGCCAACGGGTCGTTTGATTCAGGGGTGCTGCGCCCCTCCGCGTCGGCGGCGCATCTGCTGCGCACACCTGAAGGTCCGCCACTCGCCTCGGCGTCTGGGCTGCGGAAGTTCACGTGTGCGGAGGATGGGGCGGCGGCGAGGGCGGCCTTCGCGGTCCCGAAGGAAGTCGTCGTCTCCGCCCACGCCGTGGAGCGCATCGACGGCCCCAGCGGGATCCTCAGCGCGTTTGAGGTCGACGGCGTGCCCTTTTGGCTGGTGGGCAGCCGAGAGCGTCACCTGGTGGTGCACATGGACGTGAACGAAGACGACATCGCTGCCTACGACCCGAGTTCCCCAGCGCGGTCCTACGCCGACGGCGACACCCTTCGTTCCCCAGTGGGTGTTGTGCCGTCGTCGGCCCCTCGTTCCGATGCGGGTACGTTCCACTCGGGGCACCGCGAGAAGGTGCGGCTGGCGCAGGATTTCGCCCGCTTGTGGCGGCAGCAGCTTCAGCGCCATTCGGGCAAGGCCGCCGCCGCGCTGCACACCGCCATTTGTGCGGGTGGCTACACGCTCTGCTGTGCCGCCGTCCTCTTGGGGGCGGAGGGGCTGGTCGATTACTTCACCGAGGCGGAGGAGCAGGACGAGGCGGAGGAGCAGGAGCAGGACGAGGAGGGCCTATTATTCGAGGGCTATCGTTCTGATGTCCCGGATCCTACGCACGTCGAGGGCTATCTGCGTTTCTTCGCCATCACCCACGATGCCCCCTCCGCCAGCGCGGGCCTCTGCCTCCCGGTGCCGGAGGCCATGGCCTTTTTTGAGGCCCACGGTCTGCCGCACCCCGAGGTCTCCCCGTCTGTACGGCTCGGCAGTGAGGCGCTGGAGGCGCTGGAGGAGTGCTACGCGCGTCGGCTCCACTGCGCCGGCGTCGTTTTCTACGGCGCGAATCGAACTGGACGAGTGGTGAGGATGTGGAAGAGCGCCAGCGTGCCGTATCAGCTGGAGCGCGCCGCGCAGGAGTGGATCGCCACCCAGCGCGTCTGCGGAAAAGAGTTCGAAGCCCGGCTGTTGAAGAAGATATCTGGACTGCCGAAGCGCTGTCGGGCAGCGGGCCGGCGCTGGAGCGAGGCGCGACTGCGGCCGCTCACCGCCTTCTCCTCGTGGCTGTTCCGCACGCAGCAGCTGACGGTCTCGTCCGACGCCGTCGCGGTGCGGCGGCTGCGCGGCGAGTGGATCACCCGGCAGCGCCGGTGTGCGGCTTCGCAGGGCGGTGGGGAGGACGCCCCGGATCCCGAGGAGGGAGAGGAAGCAGAAGAAGGCCTGCCGCAGGCGTTCGACATGACCGCCTTCGCCACCCCATCAAGCGCGGCAGATGCGGATGACAGTCCTTGCAGCGGCACCAGCAGCAGCTGCAGCGCCTCCTCCACCCCGGCGACTGGCTCCCCAGCCGTGGGTCCCCACACGGCTCCCGTCCTTTCCCTTTCCCCGCGCAGGAACCAGCGCCCCCCGGCCGAACTAGTGCTCATGACGGGGCCGCAGGGGTGTGGCAAATCCTCGTTGGCGCGGTCGCTCGTGGCGCTGCTGATGCAGTGCGGCCAATCACCGTGCTGGCTCAACCAAGATGAGCTGGGCAGCCGCGGCCTGTTTCTCGCCGCGCTGCGCCGCGTGGAGCAGGCGGGCCGCCACACACACATCATTGTTGACAAGATGCATCTGTCGGCAGCCTCGCGGCGGGACTACGCCGCCGGCGGCAGCGGAACCCAACAGGCTTGCCCGTGGCGCTCCTTGTGGGTGGTCTCACCCAGCGGGCCCGCGGCGCTCGCGCAGGTCTGCTGTGACCGAGTGCGATCCCGCTGCGCCAATCATCGGTCCTTTCGCGCCTCCGTGTCGGCGGGGAGCGATGTCGACGAGGAGGAGGAGGAGGAGGTGGGGGGCCGCGGAGCGGGACCAGGGCAAGGCCGACGCCTGCAACAACTCCACGACCCAACGTCTCAGTGGCAGCGATTCGAACAGCGAGGCGGCGCCCAGCGCATCGAGGCGACGAGGGGAAAAAAGGAAAACAAAAGGAAAGCCGTCGCAGCCCGTCAATAACAGTATCCATCATCGGAACAGCAATGTGGGGGCCAGCAGCAGCGCTGGAGGTGGAGGAGGAGGGGGGGGGGTCCCTTGGGCGTCGCACATCCGCGATGTCGTCGCCCGCTCCGTCGCCGCGTACGACGCGCAGGAGGCGCCGGCGGGTTGGGTGCTGCTGGATGTTTCACTCCACGCAGACCTGCAGCTCGCTGCAGTGTGGCGACACCTGATGCGGCGGTCCTCCGCTCTCCTTCGGCCGCTGGAGGAGCTCGACACGAAGGAGGCGCAGCGCCTTGCCGCGGCGTACGAGGACCTCATAGCCCACTACCCCGATCCCCCGCTGCAGGCGGTGCTGGAAGCCGCGTTCCCGGAGAAGTTGTTGGCACTCGTGCCAGCGGAGCTACAGGCGATGGGTGGGGCGAAGAAGAAAATCGCATGTGTACCGTGCCGCGTGCCGGTCCACAGCTTCACCGCGGACCCGAACCCCGTCGCCGTGGTCCACTACGTCGACCGCGACGGTCATGAAATCGAGCTGGAGCTGCGGCGTGTCATCGCGGACTCGTACGCAACGATTGTCGAAGCGTACCCCGCAGCGCCCGTCCTGGCCAAGAATGGCAGCGCCGCATCGCCCCGGCCGCCGCCGCCGGCGACATCGACAACGACGGCGGCGCTAGAGCTCTGCCCCGCCACGCCCCTTTTTATCCCCATCGCCCGAAGCAAGAAAGGCAGCGGCTCGCGATATCCCCGGGATCTATATCAGCGCGCTGTGGCGGCCGTTCGCCCGGACCCGTTCTGCAGAGTCGTCGAGCTTCCCAACGGAACGCGGGGTGGGTTTCGTCTTAAAGTACTCACCAGTGAAACGATGTGAACAACAACAAAGTCTAAGCCGGTGAAAGCATGTGAGAGAGAGGGAGAGAGAGGGATCCACCGCTTTGGAGGTGTAGAAAGAGAATAGGAGGAAAAAAAATAAAACAATATATATATATATATATATATATATATATATAGAGAGAGAGAGAGAGTACTACGTGGAATAAATGGCTGTATTACAAGATGTATGCTATTTTTTCTCTTTTTTTTCCTTGGAAGGGTTGTTCTGTATTTCTATTTATTGTTATGTTATTCTTCTTATTATTATTATTATTATTATTTATTTTTTTCGGTTCTGTTTCTTGCGCCTCACCTCCTGTTTGGTGTGTGTGTGTGGGTGGGTGGGGGGGGGAATGAGTTGAGTGCGTGCGCTCAGCTTCTGCATCTGTTTCGATCAACCGTTTGCGTTTGAGACTGCTTACACACACACACGCACACACACACAATTAGGTTGTGCCCCGCTAATGGGTAATCAATACGTAATCGATTGATTAGTCGTGTCGTTCACGCTGTGCATTGGTTGAAATGAATAGAGTATGTTTATTATTTTCCCCTCTTCTTTCTTCTGATAGGTGGCACTCATTTGTTTTCGATTTTAAGCGAATTTTCAAGTCTCAATGTCTGAGGGCTTTTCAGCTGCTGCGCAGGCTCCCCTTCCGCCATCTGGGAATGCAACCCCTCTTCCGCCTCCGAAGTACTCGGCTGCCCTTTTCGAGCTGCCTGCTTCCATTCGTGCCTCTTTACCAGAGGACCGAGTGGAGGCAACTGAACTGTCTCTGGGACTCCTCAAGACTACTGCCGAGGCTCTGGATCTTACGGAGGAGCGCGTCAAGGAAGAGAGGGAGAAGATTTTCCTGGCGAACCTCGGTGCTCGGCTGGCTCCGCCGAAGGCACCGCCCCGCAAGGAGGCTTTCCTGCAGGAGTGGACCTCCACAGAGCTCCGCAGCAAAGAGGTTACCCAGACCTATACCTGGGCAAAGGACATCTCTCAGTCCTTTCAAAGTTGGGAGAGCATCTGTACGGCGTACACCGGCAGTGAGAAATGGGTTTCACTGCGGAAGCGCGCGATCGAAGCGGCACGTCTGGGCCTTCTCGCCCCGGTCGACGTGCTGCTTCTGAGCCACCTTCTCTTCCAGGAGGATTACGAGTTCGGAGCTTTCTCCGTGGCAAGTTTTATCTTGCGCATTCCGCCTTCCCAGATCATGGGTACGCACAATGCCGCAATGATCCTCCGGGAGGAGCCGACGAACCGTTGCTTCCTCGCGTCTCGTTTGGCGAAGGCCGCCTTCCCAATATACCCTCCAACCCCTGAAGCGGACCTCAACATGGCCCTCCTTCAGAGCGGTGAACCCTCCAATGCGGAGCTGGTAGGTGGTGCGCCGAGAAATTTCTTCTCGCTGGAGAACCGGTTCGAGGTCGCCCCATCGCTGTTGGGTGGGGAGTATATGGCACCGCTACGCGACGCGAGTGGCAACCAAATCGGTGCGTTGGACCTGAGCGAGCTGGAGGAGTTCCTGGCGCGGTTCAACAACAACACGGACCAGGGTCTCGTGCAGATCCGTGACTTCATCCGGAAGTTGTTGCAGAAGGGGAACTCCCAGCCGATGGGGCCACGCTACGCACGCCAGCCCCCACAGGGCTATCAGGGACGAGGCCGGAACACGTCCTACGGTTACCGCCCCTCCTATCGTGGGGGGGAAGCCCAGGACTCGGCCCCGCCCGCTGAACCTGCTCCGGAGCCCCGCCCAAACGTCAAGCCCCGCCAGGGAAACTAAGCGCCCCTACCGGACACCATCCGGTAGGGGATTCTAAAGGGTTGCTCTCGGGGGGTGATTTTCTTCACGGCCGCACGTCGGATGTGGAACTGGATGGTATCCTACTTCGTTACCTTCCGAAGAACAGGGTGTTCCGGTGCCGGTGTTTGATAGATCTCACACCCCCTTCCGCTGAGGCGGATCTTTATGAACGCGCGATGGATACAAAGGCCCGTGTGGAACATCTTCTCCACATGCATCATTCCCTGTATCTCCCGCTATTTTCCTTTTCGCATTGGATTGCCTGCATTGCACGATTGGAGGACGATCGAATCACCTTCGACATTAGGGATTCAGCCCCGTCGTGGCAGGTCCATCGCGATCTCAAACGCCGACTCCGATCTGTTTGGGAGAATGCTCGTATTCAATTTTCGGATAGTCCTCGGCAAACTCGTGGCAGCAATGATTGCGGCATTTACATGTGTACGCATTTCTTCGCGGATTTCCTTCAGGTTCCCTTTCCCTCGTCGCCACAGCTCCCGCCGGCACTACGTACCTTTTATTACGAGGCATCCTTATTCCGACCATCAAAGAGTTCCTTTCTAAAGGGACTTAAACACCTACTTGAGCGCTATTCTGTCCCGCCCGCCTCACTTGTCGGCGGTAGCGCCATCATTGACGATCCGGTTTACGTGAGGTGCGAACCGATTGCGCGTCGAAACGGCTATTCCTTTCTACTTGCGGCGACATTTTTAGCCAATCAAGCCGATGGCAGCCGCCGGTCTTACACTGCCGGAGCCCTTCGCGAGCGTATGCGCCGTAACCGGTATAGACAACATCCGAACCCTGATGTCTCCATTGCATTAGCGGACTACGGGTTTACCATTTTCCGTTATCTCGCGGATGCGGATGGCCACCCCCATCTTGAGCGGAGTACACCTCTACCACCAGGAGGGGTATTTTTCCTTGAATCGGATGGCTCGGTCCCCCTCCCAATATCCATTGAAGGCCATGATTTTGTGCTTGGGGCCCAGCGTGAACTAGCGACAGACGATGAGGAACACCCTCCCGCTTCAGCGGCCTATGAGTTGACTACAGATCCTTCGGCTGCTTGTATTGGTTTATATCGCCCTCAGCTCTATCATCCTTCTTCCGTTGTGGCTAGAGATTCCTTTCCGCTACTGCCACCTTCTCCACATCGAGGTAGTGATCGCGACGAGGACCCACGCTCCGCGCTTTATTCGGGTATGCAACACCCACCTTTAAACACGACAGGCAGGCATACAGGGGGGAATGTCTGTCTACGCGATTGGTTCATTCATCGCGACAAACCCCCGCATGTTTCAGAAATTGCTTGGCAAGCAGCGAACCCAGAGGTTCGGCGGCAACAAATCAATTGGCTGTTTTCTCTCCGGGCAATGCCTGCCGAGCTTCTACACCTCCCACTACACAAGGCGGTGATAGAATTGGTACGCCGTCTGGCGTGTGCCAGAAATTGGAAGTGGTCGACAGTGGCTCGACACCTGGGGTCGATTCAAGCAGCACTGTTGCAGCTCCCCATGTACACCAACCAGTCGGATCCCATAGATTTAACGAAGGAGCCCGAGTGGCGCCAGGTTTTGTCGGGGGCACGACGCTTCGAGAAGGAGTCCAATCCCAACCCTCCCGAGCCCATCACTGCGACGGAGTACGCTCGGATTCATACTCGACTCAACACTTGCCCAGAGGCCCAGATGATGCTCTCCTTAATGTGGGCCGCAGCGGCCCGCGCGGGAGACATCAAGCAACTGAGAGCAGAGGACGTTCACATCGGCGAAACCCTTCAGTCGAATGCCGTTCGGATCCAGCTGTCCATCCGACGAGGGAAAGGAGCCCGCTTCAGGGGGCCGTACTCGATTCCAATTGTCCTACAACGAGCCGATTTCAGCACACTGCGGCAGATAATGAACGATCGCCCTCCTCAAGGACGCCTTTTTCCGGAAGCAACGCGATTGTTGCAGACAGTTGTGGCAGCGATAAAGAGTGTGAACTCCTCGGCGGGTCTGCCCTCCGTACGCAAGGGCTCAGCGAGGGACTTGGCGAATCGAGGGCTCCCGGAGCAGCAGATCATGAGGATGACGGGTCACACTCGTCTGGATACTTTCCACCGGTACATGGGGTATGGCCACCAAGCTACCGCGGAGGACGTGCAGGTACAGGACAACGTCTACGAGGCCCGCCTCAGGCAGAACACCTCGGCCGAGTAGCTCCCCACGCGAATGATTTGCGCATCGACGAAGGCGTTCTCTATGCTGAGATACGACGGCGGCAAGGGCTCCCCCCTATATCTTTACCCCCACCGGACCTTTGGCCACTTCACCTGAAGCGCGTGACACGTGTAGACTTGGATGCTGTTAAGGCAATGCCGACGGCTAGTAGCAGTACACATGACTACTTACTACGAGCCTTAGCGTATTTGGAGCCTAGTACGTTCAGCGGGTTGTTTACATCCCGAACGCTCAAGAAGGTAGCCTTGACTCGAGATGATTTAGACTTAGCCGTCAGCTATGGGAAAATCGAACCTTGCGACGCGGCTATTCGCCACCCCTTACCTCGCGACTGTCATGGTGTTAATGTTTTTACAGTACGAGAGTCAAAAGGGCGAAGAAGAATCATCACAGAGCCGCACCTCAACGGGGCCATCAAGAAGTACGAGCTCCCGGAAATTCAACGCTTATCGCGCTTAGCCAGGCGCCAGAGGATCCGACCATGTAAATACATGTTTCAATTAGATTTTGAGGCATTCTATGACACTATTGCCTTGCCACCTAACGTACGAAACAAATTTGTCTTCCGAGGACCTGCTGGTGAGTTCTACCGTCTCTGCACTCTCCCTACCGGAGCACGGTGGAGTGTTGCTGTCGGCCAAGCGATCACTTGGACTATTGTGGACATCGGACTGCCGATATTTGTAGAAACGATGATAGATAATATTTTGATTGCAGCTGAAGAAGGGCAGGAAGAGGTTTTCTGTACTGCGGTGCGGACTATTCTTGGACGCATCAGATCGGCAAATTTGCTGACTTCCCCACCACGAGAAGAGATAGAAGCTTGGACAGACGCTCAGCTACTAGTTGTAGCCACCGGTTCTTGTGTTTTTCTAGGCGAAGAGTTCGTGTGGAACGGCACACAGCGGTTGGTCCGCAACTCGCTCAAGACTGTTACGAAGCTCGACCTGGCCTCTAAGGCGGACGATTTTACCTTTCGTTCGCTGGCTTCCCTCATTTCGCTGGTGTGTTATGCAGTGCATACGACTCGTTTAAACCCTGCTCGGCTTTTTCTGCCCATGCGGATGTACCGCGCGATATTTCATATGGTAAGCAGAACCAATCGATGGGACGATCGGGTTACTCGTATCTCCAATGCGGTAAAGGAAACGTTAGACGCCTTGATTGAACCTTTGGTTCAGAATGAGTTATCGGAAATACCAGAGCCTATTTTGGCGACATACAACGACGCTGATTATGATGCGATTATCTACACTGATGCTTCAGCCGGAGGTTGGGGAGCCGTCGCGCGCCTTAGCAATGGCACTATCCTCACCATGCAGCAGAGGTGGCTTCACGACGTTAATCCGAGTAGAAATCATTCTGCATCAGGAGCCGCTGCGCCTTTCTTCTCTCGATTTTCTGCTCACGCGGAGCCACGAGCCATCCGCCTTATGCTGAAGTACCTCATGGAGGAATATTTGACGTCATACCCTCTGCGTCGGATTGCAGTGGTCACGGATCATTACCCAATCGTAGTCGCTCAGCGTGGCGAAAATGGGTACCGTGGTATTGGAAGGGGTGCAGAACTGAACCATCTGTACGAATATGTCTATAATCTCCTTTTAGATCGGAATATACGTCTTATTTTCTTTTACATAGCGGGAGAGTTAAATCCAGCAGATTCCTTGTCAAGAAACTTTGGGGCTGACATTCGAGAAGGTGACGTTTCTATTCGTTTTCCCTCTGACTTAGGCATTCCTCCTCTCGTCTCTACCGCGTGCCCGTTATGTGAGAAACGGCAGCAGGACCTCTGAACACGAACTATGGGGATAGCTGCCCTTTCCACATAAATTGAGTTGTACGACTTGACGAGTTATTCGCCGGTCCAGAGCATCCCTTGGATGCGACTCCGCAGAATCACTGGTCTCTCTTTTCCGTCATCTTCTCCATAGTCAGTAAGACAATACGTAATCGATTGATTAGTCGTGTCGTTCACGCTGTGCATTGGTTGAAATGAATAGAGTATGTTTATTATTTTCCCCTCTTCTTTCTTCTGATAGGTGGCACTCATTTGTTTTCGATTTTAAGCGCCCACCCACCCATGTACCCCCTTTAATTAATGGATAAATAAATACATAAAAAATATGTATGGCTTACTCCCGTATATGCCTCTGTTTTGAGTTCTGATTTTAGGCACCTAACCCAGCTACACCTTATCGGGATAAAGGTTGAAGTAGCATGGGGGATAGCTGCCCTTTCCACATAAATTGAGTTGTACGACTTGACGAGTTATTCGCCGGTCCAGAGCATCCCTTGGATGCGACTCCGCAGAATCACTGGTCTCTCTTTTCCGTCATCTTCTCCATAGTCAGTAAGACAATGAATAGAAATGCGATTACCCAAGTATTATCCCTTCGCTTGCACAGGATTTTTTCTCTCTTTCTCTCTCTCTCTCTCCTCGTGTCGTCTGCTGCCTTTTCGTTTCGTTTCGTTTCGTTTGTTCTTTCTGCGCCATCATGACCGAGAAATGAATAGAGGGGAGCAGGTTAGACTTAGGCTGGTGGATGTGGCATGTTGTATCTTGCGATGTGGTGCGCCTCTTCTTCTACACACACACGCAAGGAACACAACCTTTCTTGTGTGGTAATAAATGAGAAGCAACAGAACCGGAAGAAGAAGAACAGCATTTCCGTTGGACCCAGCAATGGGTATCATAACAGAGAGCGAAGGGGGCCCAAACCAGATAATCCATTAGACTTGATTTTTGTTGTGTCAAATGCATTCATCAAGTTTGGGGGTACTCGTGTTATGAATAACGCAAGCCTGTGATACATCACAAGCTTTCTCCATTATCTTCTCCATGTTCCACTAGTTTTCTCTCCCTACTTTACTCCTCATCATTCCTCTCGCCTGTGCTCTCATAATGATGGGTGGCCATATATATGCGGCCCATCCAACCAACACTAATGGGGAAAAAAAAAAAAGAACGTAAAGAAAGATGCGGACACGAGACAAACAGGATGAGATACCGGCAGAGGCGGCGCCGCCACTCTCTCATCCTGTTCGTTAGTACCCAACGCGCACCGCCAGCCTGCCTTGAAGGGATGAACGCTCTCCCTCCCCTCCTCCTCCATGTTCTCTCCTTCTCTATTCACCTCTTTCTTTGATTATTTGTTTTGTTAGGTATTTATTCATTTATTTATTTATTTATTCATATTTATTTATTTATTTTTATTTTCTTCTTGTGTCTAGCTGTACAACACGCTCGAGATATTGCCGCTGTTAAGCCGGTGTTTTAGCCGCTCAACGGGCAGAGATCACACAAGGTGGTGTAAATTGCAAGTAGCGTTCGAGCTTTTGGACACGCTCGATAAATCTTTAGTCTGGTGCCGCTTCCATCTCAATTAAAGTCTTGTCTCAGCTTGCTTTCTCTCTGGAGCAGTGAACAGGTCAAGATACACCTAATTGAATATATATTGTAGGCCATGCAGCAACCGTATCCTCCACGGTATCCTCCGCAGTATAGACCAGCAGGCGGTCGAGGCGGGCCGCATCGCAACCGGGGCGGTTTCGTCTCGCGTCGTCGGCCGCCGCCGCCGCCGCACGCACGCGGTGGTGGTGGTGGGGATTTCCACTCTGATCTCGATCGCGGCGTTCGGCGGCATGAAGAATGTCCCAGCGCGTATCGCGTCTACCTCCTGCCCCCCCAGCCGCCGTCCGCTGCTCTAGCGGAGGTGGATGGGTCCGAGGAGGTGGACACCGGCGCAGCAGCTGCGGCCCTCAGCGGCCCGTCGCGGGCGTTTACCCGCGAGGAGGCGCGCCGGTGCGCGGCGGTGCTCGGGGCACCGGACTTCCCTGACGCGGTGCTCTCGGCCCCGAGAGCGAAGGAGGGGGAGGGGGAGGGGGAAGCGCCCCTCACGGTGCGGCGGCGACTGGAGGAGGCGGTGGAGGCTGATCTGGCCCCAGACGCCGTCGTCTTGGCGTGGAGAGACACCACGCTCTGGGAAATTTCCCACGCAGCGCTGCGTATGCTGCGGCAGCGCGTGGACGACGCCGCACCCCTGCCTTCAACAACAACAGCATCACAACCACCATCCACTCCGCCACTCACACCCGCAACCGCCGCAACAGAAGGGAAAGAGGATGAAGACAATACGAAAGACGAGGCATCGGCTCCAGCTCCCGTTGCTCCGGCTCCGGCCCCGCAGGTGCGGTATGTGCTGCGCTGGTGGGTGGGAACGCTCTCGCCCCACACGGGAACTGGGACGTTTCACTTCGTGGGTGAGGTGTGCTGTGCGCAGTGCCTGCCGGATTGCCCCGTGCTGACGCCCGTGCGGGCCTCGGCGCACGCTCGGGTGCTGCATGAGGTGGCTGGGTTCCCCGGCCCCGGCGCCCCGCTCTTTCTCTCCTGCGAGCGCTTCGTAATGCCCGTGGCGATGAGAAAGTAAAAATAAAAATAAAAATTAAAAAAAAATAAATATATAAATATATATTTATATATCATTCACACACACACACACACACACATAGAGAGAGAGAGAGAGTCATTCGGGTGGTGATGAGAATGAAAAAAAAAAATCTTTCTTTCAACAATAAACAACAAAAAAAAAACTTGCTTTATCCACCTATTGTCTCTGCATGCGTCTCTCTGCATGCGTGCAGCAGCAGCAGCAGCGGCCTGTGGTGATGTCTACCTATGGGGTGTGGGGTTGGGATTAGACATGGTGTACCGCCACTCGCTGCTGCTTTCTCTCACACCCGATAGACACACTCTCCCTCTCTCACTTCCTCTCTCTCTCTTTTTTTTTTTTTTGCAAATGGGCTGTGCAGGTGAAACCAACAACACAACAATGCAATGCAGCCCTACCCGCCACTCACGGAACTGTATGCAGTCCTACCCGCCACTCACGGAACTGTATGCAGTCCTACCCATTCATATATATAGAAAATAGTGTGGGGACGCATGTAGGTACGTACACTACTGAGGTGTGTGGGGAAGAGAAATGCAAAAGACTTTTTCTTTCGGTTCGTCTGAGGTGGATCCTCTAGCGTATTATGGCTGCCGCTCTTCTCCCTTTTTTACTTACTAGTGCATGTGCTCTTCCCTCTGTCTATCTCTTTTTTTTTTTTTCTTTTCTTTTTTTCTTGTTTCTCTCGGCTGGATGCAGAACCGTTGATCTCGTGTAGAGTACGAACGCTGCACACTCGTACAACACGTTTGCAGCGTTTCTGCCGCTTCAAACGGCCGTCAGTCGCATTCGACACAAACCGATTCGTGTTTTTTTTTTTTTTCAATAAAAGTACAGAAATAGTTGTTTAGTGTTATTATTACCTATTCGGCAATCCACTTCTCTTTGACACGCCTGACGTCGTTACGCCTCGCTACTCTCCTACTACGCCATTGATCATTATTGTTTTTATTTTATTTTATTTTGTTTCTTGAGTTTAGTCACATGTCGCAATCGTCTGCTGCCACACGCCGCATGATGGGCAGCGCTACCAACCCCCTCAGCGGCTTCTTGGAGTTCCGTGGAGATCCGCCGCGGCTCATCACCACCTTGAAAACTTTTCGCCACCCCGAGACGGGTAAGACGGTGGCCCTGCATCCACTGCTCTCAACAGCACTTCCCTCCTACCTCCGACGGGTGTACACCGCCCCCCTGGAGCTGCAGCAGCGTTTCGACAAGATCCTCTGCGAAGACGGCCAGCTGCCCTTGAAGGATGGCACGCCCGCCGCCGCTCGCCAGAAGATGTGGCAGCGGCTGTGCCCCTTCATGAGCCTGAAGCTCGTCGTTCCTGAGTCGGACGGGGCCTTCTACGACGGACTTCCGCAGCGAGATGCCGTTGAGACGCGAATGGCGTATCAGATGCTGCAGGAGCGCTGGGACCCCCCGGTGGACCCGCGGGCAAGGCGGGCAATGGAACGCATCGCAACGTACCCAGACGGGACGCGAGTGTGCCTGCCGTGGGGCATGTACCACCTGCGCTATTTGGAGTACCGGCTCCAGTTGGAGGGCTATAAGCTGGTGGAGAGCGAGTATTTGGTGGCCATTCGTCTCCGTTTGTTCATTTGGCTGACCCTCTTTGTCATGTTCGGCTCTGTGGTCCTCCTCTTCCAAACCATTGCGTACTTCTTGGTTTTTTGAGTGGAGTGTGCGTGTGCATGTGTGTGAATGGAGATGGGGAAATGAGGCCTATGTGTGGGAAGGCGGTGGTGGTGGTGGAATGCTCGGCTGAAGAAGGAGAAAGAGGGAGAACTATTGAGGATAAGGAGAGAGGGAGGTGGGGTGAGGGGTTTAGGGTTGGCTCATTTTATTATTATTGTTTATTGCATTCATTCAGACGTTTTTTTTGTTTGTTTGTTTGTTTGTTTTAGCGCACTCTTTTCCCAGAGAGCGAGAGAGGCGTGCCGTGGTGGGGGGCGGACAGACGCCGGGGCACACCCACACACACACATACCCTATTCGGAACCCAATGCTCTCTCTTGGTTGTGGTTGTGGCTTAGCTATTTACATGTTTCTTCCATTTAGGAAAGTCCATCACCCTTTTCGAACAACAACAACAACAACAACAATAAATAATAATAATAATAATAGTTCAGAGGGACTCGTTTGTACAATGGGGGGCTGGCGCTCTTCTCTCTTTTGTTGGTTCGCTCCTTGTAACTCTATTTTCTCTTTCTCGCCCCGTTTTTTTTTTTTTCCACCTTGCATACGGACGACAGGCCCCGTGGTGTGTCGTTTGCTTGAAACACCACTACCCACCACCCCGCCGCTACATCCTTCCTCATCTCGTTATCTTCGTTTTTTTTTTTTTTTGAGTGTATCTAACTTTTAGGAAAAATAAAGAGACAGAGAGATAGAGAGAGAGCGGGACTGCTGTGGTACTCAACTGAACGCAAGGGTGTCTGTAGTACAGGGGAAGAAGAAGATAGATAGATATATCTATCTACAGGTATCGGTCTAGACTCGACTGTTCGTCATACATTACAGTCTCTCGCTCTCTCTTCCTCCTTATCTACATCTGTTTCAACACCACCTCCCTTATACCTCGAGGGGGGGGGTCTCCTCTCACCACACACTCGTGTACATTTTATTATTATTATTTTATTTTATTTTTTTGATTTGTTTTAATATATTTCCGCAGCCTAGTCCAGCTGTGCCCCCGAGCAGCACAAGAGCAACATACACACACAAAAAAAAAAAAAAGGTTCAGCGCGCTGTTCTGAACACTGAGAAGAGAGCACAGTAACCAGCAAATTGCTATTTTTTTTTTTTGTTTTCTTCTTTTTTTTTTTTTGGACTATTTTATCTTTTTTGGGTAAAACAACAGCATATCTTGATTATTATTATTAATTATCTCCCCCTTTTTTTTTTTTCGTTGTTGTTCGCCGCCTGTATCTAAGAGGCTGTGAGGAGTCAGGCAAGTGGTGTCGCACATAAACGTCATTCATACATACGCACAGACCAATACATACACCCAATAGCTCTCCATCGATATCCCCAGCCCCTCTCAACACACCTCTCACCCCTGTCGCACGGTGCTTCATTTGACCTTATTTATTATTATTATTATTATTATTATTATTTATTTATTTTTTTAGTTTTACTTCTGTACAGAGTGTCAGAGAAGAAAGAAAACTAATCCGTTATATATATATATTATTATTATTTATTTATTTATTTATTTATTTCTTGTTTATTATTGATCTCCTCTTCTTTCGTACCCGTCACCTACCGTACAACACAGCAGACAAGCCGCCAAAAGCTCAACTCAAAGGGCGGTAACCCCCTCCACGCACACGACCAGGTTTGTCCGGCCCTCCTCATCGTCATTCATTGGTACGTTAAGTGGTGTGTGTACCTCCACTACTTGCAAAAAAAAAGTCAAGAGCCATCTGTACTACTTTGTATTGTACCTTTACCTTTTATTATTTCAACTTTTTTTTTCTTTTCCCCCTCTCTTTTGTTTTTTTGTCGGAGCTGTGCTAACGCAGGCAGAGGGGGGAAAAGAAAAGGGAAAGAGATAAAGATCTCTTTATACATACATATCCTAAACAATCTACATAAATCTAATCCTACCATATTCATAAACGGTGAAGCACTGGTGTTGATGGAGATCCTTAAAAACTTGACCGAGCCGGAGCTGAATGACCTCCGCGATCTGTTCGAGAAGCACCGCCAGAAGTCCCTCGACCGAAAGGAGTTCCGACGTGCGCTGCGCGCCGCCAGCAAGGGAAAGCAGCTCCCGTTTCGCATTACGAAGGCGTACCTGAATCACCTCTTCTCCAGCGTGGATGTCATTGGTGACGAGCGCGTCACCTGGGCAGATTTCTCCATGTACGTGGTGGAGCAGGCCCGCAACGCCGCCGCGGAGATCACCGTGCCGTACAAGGACCAGATGTGGACCTCGCACCAGCGCCAGCGCGGGGGCAGCCCCAATGGAAACGACATGTGCAGCAGCAGCAGCAGCAGTGATGATGACGACGATGACGAGCTTCAGAGCCGGCGCCAGGATGAACTAGCGCAGTCCTGCAAGGACGACGGCAAAAGGCTAATGGAAGAGATGGCTAATGTGCGGCGGTACCACATCGACAACCTGCAGGTTAACCCCCTCGGGGCTCGCATCTTGGATATGCGGCTGCTGCCCCGCACGACCCGCGTTGTGAAGGTGACCGAGAATCTCAAAGGGCAGCGGACACTCACCCTCCACGAGGACGCCGAGAAGTTTCCGGTAATTGGGGCGCTACCCCGGCGTATTGAGCCCTTCTCGACATGGGAGTACATTCCGAGCACCGGCGGCATCATAAACTCCTCTACCCTCACCGCGGCGTACAACAATGGCCTGCTGCAACTCTTTCGTCTTCCCGATCCCGGTATCTGCGAGCGCCGCTCGGAGTTCCTCGAGTGTGTCAAGAGCCTCCACACGCCCGACACGCAGACGGCGCTGCAGTGGTCCAGTCTGTACGGCCGGTTGGTGATGGGCAGCAGAAACGGCATCGTCTCGGTCTGGGACGTCGACACGGACCGCGTGGCGTCGCAGGAGCGGCTCCACAGCCAAGCCATCACCGCATGTCGTATGCGAACAAACATGCTCTTTACGGCGAGTCTGGACCGTTTCGACTCCGTCAAGGCCACCGACCTGGAGAAGGCGGTGGTCGTTTATTCCTTCAGCGACCACATCATTGGTGGCGCGCTGCGGCTCGAGGTGGATCACGAGTACATTATCTCGACCGGCTGCGAGTCGAAGATTGTGCTGCGGGCCGTCCAGGCACCTAACGCAACCTTCTCGAATCTATACGACTGCGTCGCACCGCACCAAGGCCGCCTGACCGCCGTGCAGCGTATTCCCGCCACCCCGCTGCTCCTTTCCGGCGACTCTAAAGGCAACGTGAAGGTATGGGACCTCCGCATGAACAGCTGCCTGCAGACCTTCTCCGCGACGTCGCTTGGGTATGTGAAGAAGACAAAGAAGACCAATGCAAGCAACAGCAATAATAATAATAATAATAATAATGGCCACCCCGGCGAGGAGCGAGGTGATGAAGACCCGCAGCAGGTGCTGAGCATTTGCCCGCTACCAAAGCTGGGGCTGATCAACGTGAGTACGGGGTCGCATCGCTTCACCCTCACCGCCCTCGACGCGGCGTTCCCGGATCGTGTCGACGATGAAATTCCGTGTCGGTTCGTGAAAGTTCCCAATTCGAGCCAGATCCTAACGGTGCACGGTACGTACTTCAAAATGTGGAACGTCACCACCGGCCACCTCATATATACCTCGTCCATGAAGGCTATACAAGGGGACGTCACGGCCTGCGCGCTGGTGGAGCCGCTGAAGCGCCAAATACTGTTGGGCTCCATCTCGGGGGATCTCAAAGGGTTTACGGTGTCGCTCGGCAAACGCATTTTCAACTTCTCTCCCGCTCTGCGGGATGCGGATTTTATTCGAAAAGACAACCCCATCATTTCCCTGGACACCATCCCAAACTTTAGAGACCAGCCCGTGCCGTACGTCATCGTCACGTACAAGGACTCGGTGGTGTTGCTCCCAATCTCCACAGGGGCCCGCACCAGCTCCGTCGTTCGGCTCCACGTAGTGAACAACCTCCTGGAGGAGGACACGCACACCATCAAGGAAACGCAGTTTCGAGAGCGTCAATTGTTTGTGTCCCTCTCCAACAACACGGTTCACCTGGTGGATCTCCACTTCAACACGGTCACCGCCACGTATCGCCTTCCCACGACCGACCTGGACAACATTCACGTCGCGATCACCACCGAGGGGTCCTTTCGGCGAGTGGAGAGCAGCTTCGCCTCGAAGCGCCGCATGCACGCCTCGGTGATCCAATCCTTCTTCCTCGCGGCCGACAGCCGAGGGAACGTGATGTGCGGCAAAGGCGTGCAGCTCAATAATTTAGAGGACATGCAGCGCAACAAGAGTATGAACCGGTCCATTCTCGGCTGCTGGAACACAGGGGTACCAGACAGCTGGCAGTGGGGAGGTCGAAGCCGCGGGGGGCGTCGCCGGCGCAGTAAGTCCGTCATTGCCGAGGAGGAAGAAAACAAGCACAATCACAACAACACTAGCGGTACTCGTACGAATGCGGATCCCGATGGCGACGTTTTCTTGCCTAGGATTCCGCCAGACGCCTCGCCGGCGATCACCCACATGCACTTCTTTAGCTTGTTTTGCTGTCTCGTGACGGGGGATGAGCGAGGCAACGTCAAACTATGGGATCTCTGCGGTGTCTTTTCAAAAAGCGGTGGTGTCTCAGAGAGGGATGGGCGGCAGCAAACATCTGCCGCCCATCCCTCCACGCCTTTCATGCCATCCCCCAGCACACGACGTATCGACTGGGGTAGCGATCGATCGCAAACCTCTCTGGCCGCCTATAGCTCGCCTCTCGGCGTGAGTATGTCGGATCGAAGCGGTGGGTCGTATCCCCCCGTGCTGATCAATGAATGGCACGCCCACTCCCACGGGTTCACGTGTCTCGACGGTCTCGAGCACCCGCACTTGATGCTCCCTGTGGTGGTCACCAGTGGACCAGACCATCATTTGCTCATGTGGTCGTGTGACGGGTACGCCATTGGATCCTTGGCCACCGGCCGACAGATCGACGACACAAGTGGCGGGCGGCGCTTCGGCTTGCTCCCGTACGTCTTCCAGCAGTCCCCCGCCGATGTGATATCAAAATGGGAAAAGTTTTTAGACTACTACCGCATGAGCCGCCACACAACAGAGCCGGTGGAGATGGAGGAGGAGCTCCTCCTCCGCCCCCAGAGCGACGCCTTTAATGTGTTGAACCCCGACCACGACCTCCCGGCCATGGATCGCGGCTTCAGTCTCTCGCTGGCGGAAGGCGAGCCGTCCCCTGCGATGGCCCTCCCCGCCGTTGTGGAGGTCCCGCACGGTCCGCAGCTGCCGCCCACCATCGTCTCCCCCGGCCCTCCGCCGCCGCACCACCCGCTGCTCTCTCGCTCCCTGCTGCGCAGCCCGAGTGTGCTGGCGGAGGACGACACGGCGCTCTACGTGACGGAGCCGCTCATGCAGATGCCCTTGCCCTCCCACCTGCAGCCCTTTCACTTCACCAGTCGTGCGCCCGGCGCCCTGGAGCGCACCTCCGCACCGAGGAACTCCTTCGCCGCCATGACCTCCTCCAGCCCGCGGGCCATCAACGACATTCGAAGTGAGGTCACGGCCAGCAGCACGGAGGACCGCCCGGTCGCCTTCACACCAACCGGATGGCCGCGCGACAGCGATGGCTCGGCGGGCAGCACCGGCTCCGTTGGGCAGCAGAGCGGCAACAAGGGGGGCGGCGGCTTCGACATCATCCAGCCTCAGTTCCGGTTCAACGCGAGGGCCCGGCGGCCGCGTTTATTCCGCCTCGCCCGCACCGGGGTGTGCATCAAATCCATCGTGTCCAGCCCGTCGTCACGGGCAAGCGAGCATCACCTGCCGCAACTTGGCACGCACCCAGAGGCGGCTTCGGCGCGGCACCCCGTACTGCGTCGAGGTAGATCTCATCTCCAGCGTATGCACTCGTCCTCGTCCTCCGCCACCACCAATACGGCGGTGACGACGTCCGCGGAGAGGACCGGCAGCGGCAGCGGCAGCGGGGGCCAGAACGGGCAGCTGCCGCCCCTCTCCGCCCCCGTGGCGCCGCCCCGGCATTCGGCGGGCCACGACCTGGGGAACGGCGTGCTGGAGGTCCGTGTGCGGCAGCAGTCTGTTCTGGATACCACGGGTCGAGGGCTGATGGCGATGGACAACAAGGCCGAGGAGCGTGGGCCAACGCCCACGAAGGCCGGGCCGACCCGCTTGCTCCCGCGCCAGGAGGCGATTCCAGAGGTATCACCCCGCATGATTCACGAGGAGTACGACATCACGGTCAATGTGCGCGGGAGGGTGGTGGAGAATACGCGGCGCGGCATGCGAAGCGGAAAAGACATGTCGAAGCCGTCGACGCTCGCACGTCTATTCCCACATTTGTGAGAGAGAGAGAGAGAGAGAGGACAGCGATCCTTCTCTCACCCGTTATTGGCATGATGCACGGGAGGAGCGGAGCAACAACCACCACCACCACAACAAACCCCAATACTAATCGTCATCATCATCATCATCAATATCGTGGGGTGGGGGGCAAGTGCCAATGGCGCACATGTCACGCATTATGTGGAGGCGGACAACCGCATCTCCCTGCACGCACTTGTTGTCATACCTTCCTCCTCCTCCTCCTCCTGCTGCTGCTGCTGCTGCCATCACTTCACTTCCTTTTGTTCTTTTTTTTCCTTTTTTCATTTCTCCACTTTGCGGCTTAATAGTTGCATTTATTATTATTATTATTATTATATATATATATATATATATATATATATATATATAAGAAGAAGAAGAAGAAGAAGAAGAAGAAGAAGCGAGAACCCAAAATAATAATAACATCGCCTGCGCTGCTCTGTTTGTGATTCATTCGTGTTATTATTATTATTCTTGAAGTTAAAGTTCCACTGCCAATCACAAAGCGGGGGCAATTTTAATTAAAAAAAAAAATGCCGCCGAAGCTCGACAATGTGCAGAAATTGCTGGCGGCGGAGGAGAAGCGCAACGGTCTCATTGCCGATGCGAAGCAGCGCAAGCAGCAGAAGGTCCGCCTTGCCAAGACCGACGCCGAGGCCGAGGTCGCGGTCTTCCGTAGGGAGAAGGAAAAGGAGTACGAGGCGTACCGGCAGCAGCAAACCGCCAAGGCCGAAGCCGAGCATGCCGTCACCGCCCAGGAAACTGACAGCCAGCTGGTGGCCCTGCGCACGCTGACGGCGAGCCGCATGAATCAGGTTGCGGACCTTATGAAGCAGCATATCCTATCGGTACAGCAGTAGACAAGAAAAAGGGGAAAAAAAAGAGAGAGAAAAAATAAAAGAGAGAGAGAGAGAAGCAGAAGAAAGAAGCCCAGATAGCGAAGAGACACATGTATTCGGTTCAGTTAGCAAACTGAACATTATCGTCCTAAGGTCGGATCCGCCGTACATTCACACACACTAACAGGGTGGATCCACTGCTGGATGGACGTAGCAGCAGGCGCATACACAGAGACTGGCACACATATATTGTATTGTATGGCACATGGTGTGTGCAAGGGCTTGGCTCTCTTCTTTTTTTTTTTTTTGGGGGGTACGAAATTGAATTATTATTTATTTTTTAAAAGTATTTCTGTGTGAGGGAAAAAAAGACCCAGGTACCTCTCGCTTTAGATGGAAACCCGAAGCACTATGCATTATCTCTGTGTGTCGGTGTTCAACACGACAAATCTTTTCCCATTCCTCTGTCTTTTTTTTTTTTCGTCTTTTTTTCTTGTTGTTGTTTTATCCCTGTTAATCGGCACTCGTTCTCATCTTTGCTATTTGTTTGCCTCCCACTCGTAACACCCCTGCACTTTCGCTTGCTCTCACTCTCTCTAAACAAAAAGAGACGGTTTCATCTTCATCTCTCACGAGGCTTTTTTTAAAAAGGGGGGAGGGACGTTGAGTTTCTTTTGGCTCTTACACACGTCACTCGTTTGTGCGTTTCGTAAAGCAGTTTACGTGAAGGCGTTTGTCCTTCAATAATAATAATAATAATAATAATAATTACAACATCAATAATAATAAATTGTGTCTGTGTGTGTCTGTTAGCCTCCTCGCACACACATACATATCGGGTTATATCTTTTAGTTTCGACGTGTGAAGACAAATAAAAAGGAATGCCTAGAAAAGTCTCAAGGGTAGAGAGCGAGAGCGACAGCGATGCCCCGGTGGAACGCGTGTACACCCGTCCCAAGCCCAAGGCGATCACCACCCACCTCTTCATGTGGGAGCGTGTGGCGTCCTTCTCTCCTCCCGAGCAGGTGCTGGAGCTGGAGCGGGTGTGCTACGACATCTATACGGCCCTCAAGGTGTCCAACACGGGAACCAATCTGATGCAACGATACTGGAACGCGATGTTTGTGCGGCTGACGTGGGAGAATCCAGATACTGTTATAACGGAGGCGAAGCGATTGCTTTCCCCGGGGAGCATCAGCCGCAGCGAGGGCAAGCGCCCGTGGAAGCAGCTCTACGCACAGGAGTATCACGAATGGATGGAGAGCATGAAGCGCTTCAAGGGGAACACGTCGCGGCGCATCGAAAAGGACGGCGAGCGGCTGAACGAGTACAAAACGGGCGAGGAGCTCAAAAAGATTCAGCTGACGGCGGAGGAGAGCTATCACAAGGCGCTGGCGCTGAAGCGGCTGCAGGGAGAGAACGTATCAACAGGCGTGGCCTTTGGCCAGCCGGAGCGCAAGTTGAACAAGGGTGCTAAGAAGTTGCAGCACCTGACAACGATGATGGAGGGCGACCAGCGCACACAGTACAAGCTGAACCCCAAACAGGCGGACCGTGCAGGAAAGCATAAGAAGGGTGGTACAAAGAAGTGGGCCGACATGGCCGAGGACTACTAGAAGAAAGGGGCTTTGGGGTTAGCAGCCTCCTGTGTGCACACACACAAAAAGACACATACATACTTTCTCTCTATCTCTCTTGTTTTTTTTTTTTTGTTGTTGTTGTTGTTGTTTGTTTGTTTGTTTGTTTGTTTTGCTTTATTCGTCTTAATTCATACAATATACCGCTTCACATTCTTCTCAGCAGCGCTATTGTGGGCTTGTTCTCGAGAAGGACATGGCACACACGTTTGAAGTTTGGGTCGCAAGCTTAAAAGAAAAATTTGTAACAACAAAAGAGGGAGCAGCGAAAGAAAAGAAAAAAAAAACGTTTACTTGAACATCAAGCACCAGCTACGGTTTAAGGAAAAAAAAAGAATTCATTAAGAAGGGAAAGTAAGTATCTCTTTTTTGTGTGTGTTTGTTTATGTTTGTTTATTATTATTACTACTATATATATATATATATATATTATGCTAGTACCGCTTCACCGCCGATCTTTCGCTGTACACCACTGGGGGGTTCTCTCCTCTGTGTGTCCTCCTCTTCCCGGGTGCCGCACCGCCTGGTGCTTTCTACGCCCCTTCATTCTTCCCCTCACAAGCATAGGTAAGCAACCGTGATAAATTTTGTCATACACGTAACTTCTTTAAGTACGTACAGAGGCGTGACGAAAGAAAAGATAAACACAATGATGTTGTCGCCAGACCGGATAGTGTGGAATAGCTGATTGGTAGGATATCTATTTTAACACACTGCTCTTTCTCTTCCAACATTCATTTGCTTTCCAACATTCGTCTTTTATTATTATTAATAATATTATTATTGTCTGTGTGTTTGTGTGTGGTGGGTGCGTTGTTTTGGTGCCGATCTGCAATAGAAAGCAAAAAAAAAAGAAGAAGAAAAGAAAAAACACATCCGAATAGTGATCCACTATCCGCACAAAGTACCCGAATCACTGCGGTCTGCTGGTGAGAAGGTCGCTCTCTCTCTCTCTCTCTCTCATCTATATATACATGTATCAAAAGAAAAGGAAAGAAAAAATAAATAAATAGCAATGACGCTTCCCGACAAGGAGTTGTTCGATGAACTTCTCCTGCGTATGTCTCGCGTCATCTTACAGATTCCGCAGGACGGCGCGGCGGACGACGTGGAGCCGACGCCGCCAGCTCCGGACCTTGTGCATCGGGCGCTGGCCGATTACTTCAAGGAAGCCGCGCAGCGACAACGTCGTGTGGATGCGTTGGCCATCTCACGCGAGGATCTGTTTCAAATCCTGCACTTTGGCATCACACAACTCTACGCGGCAACACAAGTGACACCATCCAGGGCGAGAGGGCATCTCGCTTACGACACGGAGCACGACTTCATGGCCACCACCCCCACGTTTAGCATCAGTGCACTGCGCAGCGGTCTGCGGCGCCAGCACGGGCCGGACAAGGGCGCCTTCATTCTCTCCTCCTCCTTTACAGAAGTAGTAGAGCTCTGCCGCGCTGTGGATCTGCTGCGGCACCGACACGGGCACACGAGCTGTAAACCTGTCGTCGCCGGTGTGCGGCTCTCGACCTTCCTTTCGGTTGCTGCGACGCTACTGCCTGTGGTGCGCTTGTGGGACCTCATCGAGGCGGTCACACACTTTCTTTCCAAGGAGGTTTACATGGAAGAGCCGGACCAGAAGGCCGTCGTGTTCGCCTGCGCGGCCACCATGTTCACCAACTGGTCTCTGCTCGATACGGCAAGAGCGGCGGCACTGCGCCGCGTGAGCGATGCGGTGATGGCGGCTTTGAACGACACATCTTTCCGGTCCAGCGGCGGCCCGGTGCTCCACGCCGTCGTCCAGTCCGCCGTGGCGGCGGATCTGGCGTGCGCTGTGCTGCGTCGGAGCTACCCCGACCCGGTGATGGCCGCCGAGATTCCATCCCTCCCGCACGATCCTCCGCTGCCCAGCTCCTTTCCCAATTTCCCCCCTCCTCCGACAAGCTCTCCTGGCCGCTGCAGACCTGGCAGGAGGGCACAAGAGGCGGAGAAGGAGGCCGGGGAAGGAGGTCGAGATGGGGTGGATTGCATGCGTCCGCCGAACGCCGCCGCCGAGGAGAAGGAGGAGGAGGAGCTCCCGCCCGATACGATTGATTACGGTTTCTGGTCTGCTATGGCGAGC
Organism: Vickermania ingenoplastis; assembly: GCA_010157825.1. Lineage (NCBI taxonomy): Eukaryota > Euglenozoa > Kinetoplastea > Trypanosomatida > Trypanosomatidae > Vickermania > Vickermania ingenoplastis. The sequence goes on from VFSE01000196.1 coordinate 122,476, forward strand.
CAGCCGACACGCTTGGTGCTGGAGGAGGAGGAGGCCGACGCATGAGATCTGCTGTGGGCCGCATCACCCCGTAGGAAAGAGTGGGCCTGGCTGTATCGCTGCAAGAACTATTCCAAGTCGTTTGTTCACATCGACACACACAAAGAAATGCGTTTGCAGTGTGTGCGCGCATCGACTACCCGTGTATCTCTACTTCCCTTTTTCTTGACGTATTTTCTGTTTCTTTTTTTTGTTTGTTTGTGTGTGTGTGTTGTTGTTGTTGTTGTTGTCCTTTGATTTGAAGGTGGAGATATTAGTTACAACAACGCTGTTGTGTGCAGCAGCGTCAGCGTCAGGTCAGGCATCCTTCTCTCACTCTCTCTCTCCACCGATGGCAGAGGATGCGCTGCTGACCCTCTGGCACGATGGGAACAAGGCGATGTGGCAGCGAGCGGAACTGTACTTGCTTGATCAACGCCGCGTGGAGAATTTCACTCGTCTTCTTCTCGCCCACACCAATCGCAGCACACACAAACACCCGGAAGAACACCCGCTGGTGGCGTGCATCCGCGAGACATCTGCTGCCCTCGACAGCAGCAGCAGCACCGAGGACTGGGCGCCGTCGCTGCAACCTCTACGCCTCTGCCTCGATCGTCTGCAGAAGGTGCTGTTGGGGTGGCTCGAGCCGCCTGGAGCGGCGCACGAGCAACGCACCGCCATCCGTTGCTGGGCCGCCACGATTCGACAACTCCTCCTTCATCTACCCTTGTCCGGAGCGGCGTGGCCGAGCGCGGCACAGCGGGTGGCAGCCGACACGGTCTTTCGCCTTTGTATGGAGCTTGTACGACAGTTTGCTGCCGTGGTGGATCCCTATCCGCAGCAGCGCCACCACCACCAGCGGTGGGAGGAGCACAAGAAGGATTCAGAGGTGGCCGCCCAGCGCCGGGGCGGGCGAGTAACGTGGAGCATCGGGGCACCAGTCCCCGGCCCCGTGTACCACCTCGCACAGGGATAACAAGACGTTTTATTATTGGAATCGTACATCCTGCGAGAGGCACACACACATCGCCCAACACACATTCTATGGAAAGAAAAAGGAGTGGGAGGGAGAGCGAAGGAACAGGGCTACGCCAACGTGGTGATGCCGCCACTGCCTAGGGTTCTCCTTGAGGTCTTTGCCCTTTGAGATGGTCCACTTTCTTTTCTTTTTTTTTTTTCTCTCTCTCTCGGTGTTTGGAAAGGGGTGTACGTGCTGTGCCCACACAAGCACTGCTCACACACACACACAAAAAAAAAAAGCCATGCAGGTTCCACTGCCAAAGCCTCCAGCAAAGGTGACTGGGACGGGAATAGGGTAACCCCTAGCCCTGCGTCCGCCCTAGTCCTGGGTCCCCCCCTGGGTCCCCCCCAGTCTATGCGGTGAGTTCGCACGTATTAGGGTCTTCTGTTCGTCTTGTGTACGGCGGACGTCTGCTGTGCATGAGGCGATCATTTATTTATTTACTTCTTCTTCTTCTTCTGGATGTTGTCGTTTCGGCTCTTTTAGTTTTTCTCTGCTGGTACTTTTTCTGTTTGGCCGTATGGCGAGAGAGCATACGTATGGATGATCTGGGCGAAGGTTAAACTCTCTGTCTCTGTCCATTATTCATATTATAATTCTATCGATTTATTATATATTCACTTTTAGTATGTGCCAAGTGTCGTACGTGCCAAGTGTCTGTCCTTTCCTCGACGATGTGGTGGCGGGGTGCTGTAAATGGGGTTGGCGTACGCCCTAACGAAGATATGCGCAATACGACGTGCGGAGTGAACACGACACCGCTTCACAGGGTTCCTTCGGCATCTTTCGTCTCTCGTCTCTCGTCTCTCGCCGCGACTCGTGTGAGGCGTCGCCTTCCTTCCGTCTCTCTCCCTCGCTCTCGCTCTCGCTCTCAACGCCGACCCAACGCGCAGACGACAGATGCTTCGGCACTTCACCTACAAACATAAAAGACAAACAAAAAGTTAAAAGGGTTACATCTGTTTCGTTAATCCTACCAACGTCTTTCTCCTGCTCTTGGTGTATATATGTGTGTGGGAGTGGGTGGGGGGTGTATGGGTGGGTGGGTAGGGGAGAGCAGTTTGCATAGACTCGGCACTCTCCCAACCATCCTGTCCTCGCGAAAAGAACACAAAGCATAAAACAAAACATACAAAAAAAATGAAACTAAATAGATTGAATCCGCGACAGACAGGACAGGCGCTGTGACCCTTTCATCTGCTGAAGTTCATGTGCTGATTACACCTCCACCTCCCATCTCCCACTATTTCTCTTTTTTTTTCTCGCGATGTTTCTGTATTGTTCTTAGTGGAGGTGATTCATATATTTTCGAATACCCCTTCCTCTCCCTCTTCTTCTCCTTTTTTTTTCTTTTTTTTTCATAGGATTGATTGAGCAAACGAGTGTTGTGCGACGTCTCTGATTGCAACTCCACAAAGATTGGTGTAGTCCGACGCCTTCGCCGATATCAAATTCTCCTTCTTCTTCTCTCTCTCTCCATCTGTGTGTGTGTGTGAGGGAGGGCTGGTGGTCCGGCTTGGGTAAGAGCGTCTGAACGGGTTCCCTGTTATTTCATCACGGCGCGCACTGTATTTTATCGTCTACACATATTTTTTCGCTTCCTTTTTTTTCTTTTGCTCCTCTGTGTCTGCTGTTGACGTGCCTCGCGGCCCTGAGAGCGTCAGCACCCACAGGAAATGGCGACCGTGCGGGATGTGGTGTTGAAGGAGATGCGGGCGAGGGCGGTGCCGGACGCAGTGCTGGGGAGGTACCAGGAGCTCTTCCAGGCCCTCGGGGTGTTCAGCAGTGACGCGGAGTGGCTCGAGTTCCTGGACCACCCCGACGATCTCGGCGTCAGTGCCGCCCCCCGCCTCGCGGAGTGGCTGCACTTTATCCAGGCAGAGATGTACAAGCTCGTTGGCGCGCTCTTCGTCCGCCAGAGCGCAGTGGATGAGGACGGCTTCTCCACCGGACTCGCGACCAGCTTCATGTCTACCCTCTCTCGGCCGGCTTGCCCCACGCTGCTTGCCAAGTACGTCAAGAATGCGGACGCGGAGCAGGCGCTGCGGCTCTTGACGGAGGGCATTTTCTACGCCATCTTCGACGCCGTGCTGGTTCTCTCCTTTTTCTACCACCGCGCCTCTTCGTGCTTCTCTGCGCTGCTGGAGCTGTGCAGGACAGCGGTCGGCCTGGACAAGCGGTGGGACGATGTGCTGAAGTTGTTGCGCTTCTTCTTCCCCGACCAGAAGGTCGCTGGCCTCAGCGTGCGCCAGCGCGTGCAGAAGCTGCTGGAGGGGCTCGCCCAGCACGATGTGCGCCTGTCGACCAAGGTGCGGTGGCTGACGGTGACGAAGCTTGTGGCGGCTGGCGAGACGGCGCTAGAGGCGGTGGAGGGGGCGACAGACGGCAACGCGTTCGTGGAAGTGCCGCTGGAGGTGCTGCTGGACCACGAGAAGGACGTGGAGGAGCTGGTGGTGACCGTCGCCGTCGCTGACCACGAGGAGAGGGTCCACCACTTCTCGGCGCCGTCACAGGCGCTGTACTCGGTGGTGATCGAGGCCGGGCAGCGCATCCACGCTGCTGCGGAGGAGACGAGGAAGAAGAAGAAGAAGGCCGTCGTGATACGGCTGCCCTCCAACCCGCAGGGGTCGTCCCAGATGCGGCACGCCTTCAACGTCCTCAAGAGCGTGCTGAAGGGCAACGTGAAGGGCAGCGACATCTGCCCGTCCCACGAGAAGCTGCGGGACTCGGGCGGCTGGCTGTCTGCACGGCAGGTGAAGGAGTACGTGGAGCGGGAGGCGCGTATGCACCCCATCCCGTACACCCTCGACGACCGCCCTGAGTGGGTGCAGGAGATGGTGGCGCACCACGACCTGGTCGGGCGCTTCCAGGTGGAGGTGCGGGACGACGACGTGTACGTTCGTGCGACACACGGCCACCAGGGCGAGGCCAAGGATCTGTATCGCGCAATCCTCATGGCAGAGGAGCAGCGCCTGGATGGCGGCAGCGGCATGACGGCGTGGTACTACCTGGATAAGAAGTCGGTGGAGGCCGCCGTAGAGATGATGAAGAGTAAAAATGGGCTCCTCTGTTACCTGAAGGATGGGGTGCGTTTTCTTCTGCGTGAGACGGTGGAGCAGTGCCAGCGGTATCGATCGGAGTTTGAGGAGTGGGAACAGTTCGACGCGGATTTTGGTACTGGTGCCCAGTCGCCGAAACAGCAGCAAAAGGCGGTGCACGGCTGCTTTCTGGAAGTGGATCTCGATCAGGTGGCCGTCAACTACACCCTGTACCGAGACCCCACCGGCAAGGCCATCTACGGCTTCAACAGCGATGCGACAGCGCTGCACATCAGCAAAGGCTGTTTCACTGGGATCGTGTGGGAGTTCGGTGCTGCTGCTCCCGTTGAGCACTCGGACCTCGCGGCGTTCTGCAACGTCGGCGTGCCGCCTACCGCCCCGACGCGGCAGACGAAGGGTGTACTCGTGACCGAGCAGGACTCCACGGCCACCGCCGCGATGGACGAGGAGGAGCGGCATGTGGTGCTGAAGGTGGAGGCGCTCCTTCAGAGCACGGAGAAGGTATGCGAGGTGACGTTGTCCAAGGGCGGGATGAACCGAAATACCCGCCTCCGGCAGCTCAAGTTGTGGATTCGCGAGCAGGGTCTGGAGTGTACCGAAGACGCATCCAACACCACCTTCTCGATCCTCCGCATCACGAAACCGGTGGTCCTCACGGACAACCATCTGGCGGCTCTCAAGGAGTTTCTTCATCTCCCTGAAGCCTTCCCGATGGACCTTCTGCGCCGCGCCTGTACAGCCAGCCAGGACAACCGGGCGAACTATGAGGAGCTGGAATTCATTGGGGACGCCGTGCTGGGCTGTGTCGTCGCGGTGGACGCCTTTAGGGTCCTGATCCAAACCGGGGAAGGAAGTCTTCAGGGGTTGAGCAAGTCTGTGGTGTCGGAGATGTGTTCCAACCAGATCCTGGCGCATCTGCTCCCGCTCTGCCTCATGGAGCCGCTGGAGATGCGTGGAGAGAAAACAAGGGCAGACGTCGTGGAAGCCCTCATCGGGGCGGCCTTCATGGAGTCGGACACGCCCGGGGCGGCGCCCGTCATCGCCGCGCTCTTTCAGCAGCTTCCCAGTCGCATTGGCAGCGCACAACTCGATGAGACGATCAAAAGTACTCTCACGAAGGCGTGGGAGATGTGCCCGTACAGGCCGGAGCTGTCTCTGCCCCTGCTCCGCGCCGCCACGGAAATCGAGCGAGCGTTGGCACGGCTTACGGCGGCCTCCAGGATGACGCAGATGGCCGGCGCGGATAAATCCACCCACGCGGCGATGGTTGGCTTCTGCCGCATTCAGATGAAGACGTATTCGACGCACTTCACCAGCGGGGACGTTGTGTTCTGCTACCGGCGTATCTTTCCGGAGGACACCCAGGAGGTGGAGAACCGCATCGTGTGCGGCGCCGCGGCGGGGCAGATGACGTACGTGAATGAGTTCATCTCGGAGCGACTGCGTTTTGTGATCGACTACGACGCCGCGAACATCTTTTCTTGGAACTTCTTCACGTTCCTCACGCGGTGGGCGGTGAAGCGTGCGCTGGCGTGCGACCGGGAGGGCGGTCCCTTCATCGTGGCGTCGAGCTGCGGCAGGGAGAAGGACTCGTACCACATTCACTTCCCTCGCTGGGTCATTCACATCGACGAGTACGCCGGTATCGTGAAGGACCTCGCGGCGTACGTGTTCAAGAAGCAGAAGGCGCTGATCTGCCGGCTCCGCGCCGCCTACGTCTCGGCAGATGGGAACGTGACGCCGCTGTGCGCCGTCGAGATCTACCTCCCGAATGGTGGGGGTTGGGGGGCGAAGCAGGGGTGGTCGCTGGCGCAGGTGGCGCAGCTCTACGGTGTGCCGTTCCGGTGCGTCCTGCTGGATGCGGTGACGCACGACGTCGCCTCCTGCGTGGTGGCGGAGTTCCGCAGCGCGCAGAGCGAAACCCCCACGAGATGGATACTCGGCCGCACCGTGTACGACTGTCTGCCGCAGTTTCTCTCGCTGCAGCGGAACGGCGAGGTGTCCTTCGCGACGGAGATGGAGGCGAAGGCGCCCAACGCGGATCCGCACGAAAAGGCGCTGTGGTCCTACCTCGACGTCGGTGTGGGGGGGAGCCGCAAGCTGCGCATGGTCTTCTGCGACAAGTTTGACGTCCGAGTCGGCCGTGTGGGCCGGCCAGTGTACCCATACCTGTACTGCTCCCCGGAAGGAGCGAGTCCATCCCTGCTGGAAATACAGAAGCCCGCGTCTGATGGGCAGAGCAGCGATGTGGCGTGGCTGCCGCCGACGGCGGTGCCGGCGAATGCCGAAGCGGCTTCGGCCGCGGTGCCGGAGGGCCCGACGGCGGTGCCGGCGAATGCCGAAGCGGCTTCGGCCGCGGCCTTTGGGCCGCCGCCGCTGGAGCCGTGGGATCCCGCTTTCTCGCCGGCGGAGCTGCGGCGCCGCGGCGCGGGGACTGCGCTGTTTCTGTCCTGCATGGATGCCGTGACACTCACCACACTGCGGGAGCCGGTGCTGCGGGATGTGGTGGGGCTGCCGTACAGTCCGTGGTGGGGCGATGCGCAGCAGCAGCAGCAGCAGCAGCCGGGGGAGGCCGTGAACCTGGCCCGCTGGCGCATGCCGCAGGACACGCTGCCGAGTTTTCTGCGGGACCCCGCCACACCCACGCCCTTCGTGATGCAGGCGTCCGTGACCCTCGAGTCGTGGAGGAATCTGTACAAGACGGACGATGAGCTCAGCATGCCGCTGCGGAGCGTGGCGGCGCCGCTGGATCTGGACGATGGGGTGGACAAGGCGCCGCCGAAGCCGCGGCCGCTAGTGGAGTCCCTCCTGGTGCACGACACCGCGGCCGGCGAGCTGCAGCTGGTGCTCGGCGGCGAGGTCTGCCTGCGGCAGCCCTGCGCCGGCGGGGCGGAGGGGAGGGAGAGGGCGCTCCAGGCGCTGCTGCCACGGGCGGTGGCGTTCCTCACGCCGCACTACGCCCTGCTGCCGCAGATCTTTGAGGAGAAGATGGTGAAGGAGATGGCCAGCCGTCCCACGTTCGTCCTGTCGCTGGGGAAGCAGCCGGTGATGGCGGAGAGCTCTCTCCCGCCGACGGACGTGCAGGTGGTGGCGTGGCCGCTGGAACCGCTCTCGACGTGGGAGGACTATGCGGAGGCGGTCGTGCAGCACAACCTGCAACACCCCGGCGCCCACCTGCTGGTGCTGGAGGAGGAGGACGAGTGCTGCGCGCTGCAGCTGGGCCGACACGCGGCGGTGCTGCGGTCGCTCTTCCCCTACGTCTGGTGCCGCTCCGAGGTGGCCCAGAAGCTGCGCTGGCTCCACCTCCACGAGTTCCGCAAGGTGTTCGTCGCAACGACGCGGACGGACCACGTGACCGCGCTGCTGCGGCTGCTGCGCACGCATCGCAGCGCAGGGCTGCGGCACTGCGAAGTCTGGCACACGATGCGGTGAGTTCGCACGTTGGAGCTTAATGATTTTTTTCCGGCCGTTCCGGTCATAATTAAGTGTTTTTTTTTTCGTGTGTGTGTGTTTCTGCTGATGATCTGGTACGGTCACAAGGAAATTTCCAAACGTACCTGTGTGGGGGAACTGCAGAAACACAGTTTTTTTTTTTTTTTGGTGTTGTAGAAACACAGCGGGTAGGAGGTGCTGTTGTCGTTTTGGACCTTTTTTTTGTTTTTTCTTTTCCCCCTCTATAAGTTCGGTTAAGTGCGAACACTTGAGTACTATAACGACGATAAATACTAATTGTTTAACTAATTGTTTCCTGGTGTTTGTGCTGGTGTTGTGATTGTTGCTGTTTGTTTGATTTGTTCGGCGTGTAGCTACGTACATGTACATCTCCAAGGTATTTGCCTGCTCTCTCTCTCTCTCTCTCTGCCCTGTACAACTTTTTTTTTTGTATGTTCGACCTCCACTCTGCTGCTCAAGGGCGATCCGCCGTTTTCTGATACACTCACTCGCGGGCTGCTCTTCTCGTGTGTGTGTTGTCTATTCGTTTGTTCCTTCGTTCTTCCGCCTGCAGTGCGAGACACCAGCACCACCGCACATCCGCGCTGGCTCTCTTGTTGCGTTGTGAAGTGGTACGGACTAGTATTACTATTATTGTCATTACTACTACTATTATTATTATTATTATTATTATTAGAGGAAAGTGTGTGACAGGATGGGACCTGCGTTCAGGTCTCGTTTGAGGTTCACCGCGAGTCGGACGAGGTTCCCCTGTGTGGCGGTACGTCGTGTTCGTTGCTTGTGTTTTGTACTCCTGTCTCTGCTCGTGGTGTTCCCGCATAAGGGGGCCGCACAACCAACAGCCCACGCTTCTGGCACCTCATCCGCAGCAGCAGCCGTTGCCACATCGCAGGATGCGGGTGACTCCTCCGCCATCCCGCGGGGTGCGATCCCGTCTTCCCTCCCCCAGCTGCTTCCCTTCTACACTGCTGCTGGGGGGGAGATGTCGTGTGTCAACGGGGGCTGGCTGGTGGAAGGAAGAGAAGAAGAAGGAGCGCCTCGGTGTGCGTGCCCCCTGAGCTACACAGGCCCGTCCTGCAGCGATCGGCAATGCCCCAACTCCATTGGCGGCAAAGGAGACCACCGCATTCGCCCTGTTAACCCCGACACAAAATTCTGCGATCATTGTGATACCGACCTGTTTCAAGGTCTCAACTGCCAGTTGTGCCAGACGCATTCCGCCTGTCGAGCCGCCGCAGATGCGGCTGGTACACAAGAGCTCAAATGCAATCGCCAATTTGTCATTCAAGGGAATGAGAAACAATTCCAATGCCGGTTGGACGCCCCCTATTTCGTTAACCTCATGGGAGACGGGCGCGACATCTCTGCACATATTATGATCAACTGGAGTACAACCGATGGGCTCCCCTTTGGTATGCATGACAACGGCCTATCGCACTTCGCCCTTTACCGCAGTGAACCAAACGAAACGTACCTCGATCCTTTCTTTCGATGCGAGGCGCAGCAATGCGCCTACCACCTCAGCGAGGATCTGCAGCCCGCAGGGGCCGGGGCCGGCACCGGGGAGGCAGCCCATCGTTTTTTTCACGGTGTCAAGATCGCGGGGCGGGTGCTACTGGTGTTCCTCTGTCTGGCTCTCGCCGCGCTCAGCGCCTGCCAGCCGCTCCTGGGGCCCAAACGATTCCGCAAGGTAACCGCCGGACTCTCGTCCATCATCGTTGTCATCACCGTCGTGTACATCGCGTTGATGGTACTCAGCATTCGGCCCACGCACGCCGAGAAGAAGGTAGTGTTCGAGTGTCAGCACACATCATGCAGCTGTGCGGAAGATCCCCCGTCGGCGTACCATCCGATATGCAGCGAGTCAGACGTTCTTGCGAGAGCCATCTTGCCATCTATTCATAACCGCATCCGCCTCATCTGCAATCCAAAGTCCAATGGATGTACGCTTCATCTCGATGACCTCAATCTCGTTTTTGATGCTGCCTGCGAGGCCTCCGAATGCGTAGACGAAGCGGTCTTCCCCGACCACCCCGGGGAGCAGCCCCCCGACACACGCCGCCTCACCATCCTGCGAGTCCTGGCCTACATCTCCACCTTATCGGTAATTGTGCTTGTATTCCATGCTACCGTCTTGCACTTGCAGTCGAGGCGCCGTCGAGAGGCCTTTGCGATCATTTTCCATTTGCCTAGCCGAGAGCGCCAGCCTCATCTATCCGGCACCGCATCACCTAGCGCTACACGCCGTGCGGCGGCGGCGGCGCAGCAAGCACAAGACGATGCACCGGACGACGATCATCTGCTGGGGATGGATGATGCCGGTTGAGTCGGCCCCTCTTCTCGCCGGGGCCTCGGCAGACGTAAGGGGTGGCGGTGGTGGCGTCACTACTATTGAAATACCTACCGATACCTCCCCCCGCGGTGCGCTGCTCGCTGATGATGACGAAGGGTCGGTCATGGAGCCCGCCGAGCGCGCTGCTGTGGAGGCGACGCGGAGAGAGTGCCGCTCGGCGCTCGTGCTGGAAGCAGCGCGGCTGCGATATACGCTGCCGCCGTCACGCTTCGCAGAGGAAGACGACGTGGAGGAGCGCCGCATTCTGCAGAACATCAGTTTTAGTGCCACCTCCGGGGATGTGCTGGCCATCATGGGGCCCTCCGGGGCCGGGAAGTCCACGCTGCTCGATCTCATCTCTACCAGAGGGAAGTCGGGTGTCGTGGGGGGGGAGCTGCGCATCAACGGCACCACCATCACGGGTCTGGCCTCGAGATCACACGCCGGTGGTGCAGCCGCTCCGGGCAGCAGAGGAGGTACCCAGCGGAAGCGACAGTATCGACATTTGATTGGGTACGTGTCGCAGGAGGAGACGCTGCTCCCAGCGCTAACAGTGCGGCAGACCATATCCTACGCCGCTCGCCTCAAGCTCCCCAGCGTCTTCTCCGCGGAGATGATCCGCGACATCGTTGACCACACCATCGCCGCTCTCAAGCTGGAGCGCTGTGCCGAAACGCTAGTGGGGGATGGGTCCAGTATCCGCGGCGTGAGTGGGGGCGAGCGACGACGCGTGTCCATCGCCGTGGAACTGCTCGCCAACCCACGCATTCTCCTTCTGGACGAGCCCACCAGCGGCCTCGACAGCGTAAGTGCGCAGACGGTGATGGAAGCCATCGTCACCGTCGCGAAAGACTCCCCGATGAAGGCCTACGCCCCCTACTACTTCGCCTTCAAGCCCATTGTCATTTTTAGTATTCACCAGCCTTCCACCAGTATTTATCAAATGTTTGATAAGGTGTTGCTCCTGTCTCGCGGGTATAGCGTTTACAGCGGTGTCGCAAGCGAAGCGGTCCCTCTCCTGGTGCGCCGCATGAACGAATCCTTTGGCTACGACCGCTGCGACCTGCGACGCCTCCAGTATAACCATGCGAATCCAGCAGAGCTTCTACTGCGTCTGGAGGACGAGATGGATGATGGCGTGCGGCTGTGGCTGCAGCAATACGGCACAGGAGACTCCCAGACGGCGGTGGCGGACCCCGTGAGGGAGGTGTTCGCCCACCCCCCGCCAGAAACCAGCCGCGGTGCGGCAGTGGAGGGCACCACGGCTGGGGCGGCCGACGCCCCCGCCGTGCAGCCCATGGTGAACGGAGAGGAACTGCTGGCCTCGACAACCATGCTGCGGAAGTTCTATGCCAATATTTACCAGCAGCTCGACATACTGATTTCTCGCTCGTGCGCCTCACTGCTTGGGTCCTTCCATCTGATCGCGTGTCATGCGGCGGTGGTGGCGTGTCTGTCGGTGCTCCTTTGCGCTGTCTACAAGGATCAGAGCCTGGATCTCCCGGGAGCCCTGAACCGCGCCGGCTGCATGACCTTCCTCCTCCTCGTCACCTCCTTCCTGTCCCTTAGCTCTCTCGAGGCGCTCATCGTCGAGCGTCGCCTCTTCCTCGAGGAGAGAGAGAACGGTTTCTACACGGCCTTCCCCTACCTCGTGTCAAGGCTCGTCGTTGATCTCCTCCCCTTCCGCGTCATCCCAGCCGTTGTGCTCAGTGCGATTATATACTTTCCAATGGGCTTTCGAGTGGACGACGGGTGGTGTTTCTTGTACTTCATCTGCATCATGGCCCTCTTCTCTGTTGATATTACCCTGGTGACAATGTGCATCGGTATTCTGTGTGAAACGTTTGGGAGCGCAGCGCTGTTAAGTAGCGTCGTGATTTTGTGGAATTTTGTGTTTGGCGGCGCCATGGTCCAGGCGGGGACCTTAAGCCCGTGGCTCCAAACCGTCCAGCGCTTCTCTCCTTTCTTCTTGTCCTTTGAGGCGTTGATGGTGAATGAGCTCGACGGGCAGACCTGCACCTTTTCCCCTACCGACGAGACGGGCCATCCTTCCTCGGCAAGCTTCACGGTGCAGTGCCGGCAGTATCTCGCGAACGAGGGTCTATCGCCCGCACGGTGGACCGAAGATATTATTCAGTTGTGTTTGTATAGCGTGTTTCTAGTGCTCCTGGCGTCTCTACTGTTGAGCTACTGGACCAAACTGGTTCGCTAAGAAAGGGAACACAAACAGGGAAGGAAGAAGCTATGAAGCAGGCTGCCGTGGTCATGTGTGTTTATTATTATTATAAATTATTATTATTATTATTTTCCTTCTTCCGTTTGTTTCGTTTCGTTTCTAGCACACGTGTACTGGGTGTACTGGGTGGTGGTGGTGGCGATACACTATGCCACCATAGGAGAGGGCACAATCCAGCAAGACCTACCTAGTGCCTACTGGAATACCCCTGTTGGGTATGGGGTCGTACCTCTATCGAAACCCCCAATAACCGACGCCCCCTTTGACACCCCTAGTTCATAATATCTGTACCGCCACACACACGCACATAACAGAGGAGCTGTGTGTGTGGGGGGGGGGGGGAACAGCAAATATAGGATGACTTGAAAGGAACTGGGAAAGAAGAAAAGAAAGAAAAAAAAAACGAAAATAGAGAGGGAGGGGGCGTTGGATATACAGACTTTGAGATGAAACAATCCAAACGAATATTCAAGGGGAAAAACTAAAAAAAAAACGTTCATTCTTGTTGCTTTGTCGTCTTCTCCCCTAACGCATTCACCGTGCCGTCATCACACTCTAGCAAACACAAACACACACAGACAATATATATATATCTATCTCTACGCCACGAAAATACAAACACGCACACATAAAGACAGAGAGAGAGAGAGAGAGAGAGACCGCCGTGCCACCTCAACGAGACACGGCACTCCTTTCTACAGTTCCTCACGGCTCTGTTTTCTCTCTCTTCCTTCGTTTCATCGCCTCACTACTACTCAGGGCACATCCGTGTTGATGGAGAGTGAAATAAAAATCCTCGACACACAACGCCAACCATCACGTGCATTACTACTCACCTCTCTCTCTCTCACACCTTCTCTTTGCTTATTATTATTCTTTATTCATTTATCTTTCTCTTTATCCATGACTATCACCCTTAGAGATCTCCTCTCGTTCCATCTTTTTTTTTTGCTCTTCATCCCCCCAATGGCCACCACTGCGAAGGCGTACGCCGCCCCCGCCGCAAAGGCCCCCTTGGTGCCGCACACCATCACCCGCCGCCCCGTGGGCGACGAGGACGTGTCCATCAAGGTCGCCTTCTGCGGCGTGTGCCACAGCGACATCCACCAGGCCCGCGACGAGTGGGGCGGCAGTATCTTCCCGATGGTCCCCGGCCACGAGATTGTCGGCCACGTCACGGCCGTCGGCCCCAAGGTGACGAAGTTCAAGGTGGGCGACCCCGTCGGTGTGGGGTGCATGGTCGACTCGTGCCTCAAGTGCAAGCACTGTCAGCGCGGTGTCGAGCAGTACTGCGCCGTGCGTACCTCTTTCACCTACAACAGCGTGGAGCAGGACGGTAAGACACCGACGTACGGCGGGTACTCCGATCACGTGGTGGTCCGCGAGCACTTCGTGGTGAGTGTACCCAAGAACCTGGACCTGTGCGCGGCGGCGCCTCTGCTCTGCGCTGGGGTGACGACGTACTCGCCCCTCAAGTACTGGGGGGCGAAGGCGGGCACCCGCGTCGGTGTGGTGGGCCTCGGCGGCCTGGGCCACATGGCCGTGAAGCTTGCCAAGGCGATGGGCTGCGAGGTGACGGTGTTCACCACCTCCGCCTCCAAGACCGAGGCGGCCAAGCAGCTCGGCGCGGACCGGGTGGTGATGTCCAAGGATGCGAAGCAGATGGCCGATGCCGAGATGTCGCTGGACCTCATCGTGGACACCGTGGGCAACAGCCACCCGCTTCAGCCGTACGTGGACACCCTCGATATCGACGGTAAGCTCGCACTGGTCGGCATGCCGGAAGAGGATCACCCCGCTTTCAACCCGAAGAAGGTCATCGGCGGCCGCAAGACGATCAGCGGCTCCAACATTGGCGGCATCGCCGAGACGCAGGAGATGCTGGACTTTTGCGGCAAGCACAACATCGTGGCCGATGTGGAGAAGATCGACATCCAGCAGATCAACGAGGCGTACGAGCGCGTCCTCAAGAGCGACGTGAAGTACCGCTTCGTGATTGATATCGCCAGCCTGAACAAGTGAAGGTAAAATGCCGCAGCATTACTTCCTGTGAGACGTTCTTTGTTTGTTTGTTTTTTATACAAGTTCTATGAGTGGTACGATTTATTTTATTATGTTTCTTTGTATATGCTCATCCATGTTTCTGTTGGCTTCCACCGCTTCGTATCGTGTCCTGCTCGCGTGCTCTGCATGTTTGTTTATTCATTTGTTTCTCTGCGTCGTTCCCCTCCCCTCCCCTAGCTTCATCTCTCTTGCATGTTCCATTTGGTATTCCGATGCGTTGTATAAGGTAGGCAGCGGGGAGGATCTGTGTGGGGCTGAGGAAGAAGCAAATGAGTGGAAGACGAAGCGGAGTGGAAGGACAGCTATTATCCGATTTTTGTTTGTTTGTTTTATTATTATTATTATTATTATTATTATTGGTATGTATTAAGTGTGAGCTGTGTTGTTTTTCATACATACTTTTTTGTTTGTTTGTTTGTTTTGCAGGCGCACTATCCATTTATTTATCATCTTTATTTATTTATTTATTTATTTTCGACACACATGTTCCGCTCCCCATTTGCCGTGGGTGGTTTGCCCGCTGCTTCATTTATCATTTCTTTTCTCTCTTTTTATTTCCCATTCTACTCTCTCTCTTTTTTTTTTTTTTCTTTGCGGTTTCTATCCGTCATCATCCCACATTTTTTTCTCTTCTTTTCTCCTCTCCCTGACTCCGGTCCGAGGAGGGATGGAGAGACTTTTGTGTGATCCAGCGTGTAAAAATGCATCCTTCGTATTATGATGTTTTAAAAAAACCCTATATTGAATAATTGGAGAAACGAGGGGACCAAAGAAAGGTGTTGGACGAATGAAACGAAAAGAATGACACTAAGAAACAAACAAACCAAAAAAAAAAAGAAAGAGAGAGAGAGAGAGAGAGACGGAACAGTGTCAAATGCGCTCCCTTCGTGGTTATACAGTGGAGACAGAGCACCCCTGTGTGTGCCGTACTCGATACCTACCTACCGAACTAACGAAGCGAGTGCAAGCAAGGCATGTGAACTATACACATTACTATTTATTTAAACAAGGAATATATTAAGAACACCAGCAAGAAATTTAGTTCGCGGCACTCATGGGTTTTGCTCATGGGTCATCCTTGCCATCGCGGTGGCGGCTACTGTTTGTCCGGGGCTCCGCCATCCTCATATCCACTTCCCTCCTACTCCACTCTGTCCTTCACCAGCCGCCCAGCATTCCCCACCCCCCCTCCCCTCCCCTCTCCTCCTCTGGAGTTTTCTTTTCTTTTCTTTTCTTTCTTTTTCTCTGTTTCTGTGTGTGTGTGCTTTGGTGCAGAAAATACGCCTCTGTATCGCAGCGAAGAAGAAAGATACGGAAGGAAACCGATGAATGGTAGTGGCACGGGTAGCCAGAGCCGTCTCTATAAAGAGTCCGGTATAGAGCTTCGGTTCGAAACGCCAAAAAACAAATGATTTCCAGTGGCGCAACCTTTATATCAAGCAGTACGGCCAGCCCACGTACCCACCTCCGCTGCCCAAGAACCCGAGCACGACGGACGAGTTCTACCCAAAACGAAACGATATGCAGCAGTACATGTGCGACTTCCATACCGACGTTCCCGACGACGCGCACGCCTCTTCCGATACGGGGAGACTCGGTGGCGGCGGTGGCGGCAGTGGTGGTGGCGCTACGACGAAAGCGGGCCAGGACTTCTTTCACCGACAGGCGTCGATGGCGATGGACGATTCGCAGATGCGAAACGATTCCGATGGGACGGATGTTGGTCATTTGGATGCACTCGACGATGCGGAGCTCTTCGCACCGAACCTGTTCGATTTTCTCATTCCAAAGAAGCGCCGGCCCCATTCGCACGTGGTGGACTCCAACAACAACTCGATTAGCTCCCCTGTCGGCAGCGGCAATCCCAACGACACCTCCTTCCCCACCTTTGACCAGCTGCAGGACGAGAAGGTCAACCCGAAGGGCCTTCCAAAGGAAATCCTGTCCCTGCACTACAACGCCTGGGCGCTGCTGATGGACAACCGCCCTCTCGCATGGATGGAGCGGGAGGTAAGCCTCAAGGGGCGAAGCGCGACCAATATGCGCTCCCGACTCCTCGAGATCGCCGTCTCGCCCCATCCCGTGTCGGCCTCGTGGAAGGATCTCGGGGACGACATGCTGGAGCAGGTGGCCCCACTTCCCATATCCGAAGACGCTGCCGCCAGTCGCGTTTTCGAGAGCTTTTCCCCGTACTTCGCTGTCATCTCGCACCCCCCGACCATCGCGCGGCTGAGGGAGCTCCATTTTGCCAGTCGCCGCGCCCAGCAGCAAGGCCACACCGGTGCCGCCGCTGATATGGTGGGCTTCCCACTCTTTAGTCAGTACGCCACATGGAAGGAGGCGTATGAGAACCGGAAGGCGTGGAACTGCGCCCCTTTCAGCTTCTTTCTCATCTACGATACCAGCTACAATTATGGGCACGTCTCTGCCTTGTTTGTTCTGATTAGCCTCATCCACCAGCACGCCCACACCCACAACGCCAAGTGCCTGGAGGGAAAGGGGGAGCCCATTGTGCTGGAGGAGGCGAGCCACCACCTCGCACAGTCAAAGACCGTGCGAAAGATGGTCGAGGGCCGGCGAAATCTATGCCCCCTCGTCGCGATGCAGCGGGTGACCGAGGACATCCTCCTCGCCTTTGAGCAGAGCTCCAGCCGGACGACGGTGACGATGATCCTGCAGGTGGTGTCGTTTCTAACGGACTGCGTTCTCGATCCCGAGGTCAACGCGAGGTTCCTCAGCCGAGAGGCGCTTTTTCGCCAGGCCGAGTTCCGTGTTCCGGGGATGAAGGAGAAGAAGGAGCATCTCGATGACCGCGGGGAGGCGTCGAACCTCAATGCATCCGAGACCGATCGCGTGCGGAACAGCGGGGCGGACGTCTTCGCTCTCAAGCGGTTCTCAGAGAAGGAGCTGGACAGCCTCTTCGATCTCACGTATTGGTTCATTGATGCGGCCACGGCCAACTCTCGCATCCCTATCGATCCGGCCCTGCTCCCTCCCCCCCCGCAGGAGAAGGAGCGTAAAGAACGCGAGGAGCGAGAGCGGCGGGAGCGCCGCGAGGCGGAGGAACGCGGAGAATCCGGTACGGCCATTGGGACGGACGAGTCCCCCTCCTCCAGTACCACGCTACTGAACCGCCGGCCAGCTCGCTCCGTCTCCCCGTCCGCCACCCACCTGAGCGGGGGGAAGGAGCTGCCGCCCAACAAGCACCTCGTCTCGGAGCACCTGTACACCCCTGGAAAGATTCAAGTATTCGCCCCTGTCGGGTCCATCGTGGAGGTGCTCATTTTGTATAATATGCGGCGAAACGCGCTGCACAAGATGATGATCCACAATTTATCCGCCCAACAACAGCAGCAGCAGCAGCAGCAGCAGCAGCAGCCGAAGGGGAAAGGCCGGCGCAACAGCATCCTTCCCTCCGACAGCTCCTTCGAACACGGCGCTCCTTCGCCCGGGGAGAAGGAAGACAAAAAGTCGACCAACCTCTCCCCGTCAACGACACTGCTCACCACCCCTCTCATCCTTATCAGCACGTACATTCGCCTGCACGGTGCGCCGTGGCTGAAGCACATCTTCAGTCGGGTCTTCAATATCCTTCGCCGAGAGAGTGTCGTGCTGTATGTGAATCGCATCGACCTCGAGGATCCATTCGGGATGCCGGAGGAGACCAGCTTTCTGGAAAGTAGTTTGGAAAGCGGGAAGATGGATAGCAGTCTGATGCGCAACAGCACCAACCACGGTGGTAACACGGGTTTTCTGGCGCATATGGAGCGCCTTGAGGATCTTATATGCCAAGATATTTTGTACGTGATGAATGAATTTTTGAGCGCACTGCATGGAAAGCGCTCGGCCACCCGCCTCCCACAAGGTATATCGACGCTCATTACGCAGTTCTGTGCCACCGTTCACTTGCACATTCTCTCCAGCATGGTGCAGATGAGCGAGACGAGGCGCCACCCCAGCGCGACGACCAGCGTGGCGAGGGTGAATGAGTACATGTACACCATCAAGCAGAAGCAAATGGCTGCCAAGGCGTTTCGTGCGGAACTCATGTCAGACTACGCCATGTCGCGCTTCATCACGACCGTAGATCAGTTCCGCTTAGTGAAATTCCTTCTGTTTGACTGCTGGATTATACCAGCGCTGAACAACGTTACCTCGTTTGGGTACGTCTCAGAATCGAGCTCTATCCACCTGCGGTGGAACATCGACGCCTTCGCTCGCTACCTCAAAATTTTGGTAAACGGCCCATTTGCCGACGCCGAGAAGACCAACACCCGCAGCGCGTACTCGTCCAGCAATCCGATGAGCGCCTCTAGTCAGCGCATGTCCTCCAGGGGGAAGGGTCCGGCGCCCACCACATCCCGCAAGCCCCTGAAAGAGATGGCCAAGCCCCCCTTCACCCTCACCATCCCGCGGTACATCACCGGGATCTACGACGTATCCAGCGGCTCGCTGGTGCGGGTCTTCTCCGAGGCGGAGCCGATGGCCCACACCTTCCTCGAGCCGGGCTTTTTGGCCTCCAATCAAGGGTCGACCTCCGATCGCCACCCCGATACGTCGCTGCCTGCCATGGAAAACACAATGATGCGCTCCAAGACGTTTGGAGCATCCATCTTGTCCAAGGGTCATCGAGATCTGCTCTACCAGCAGACGTTGCAGCAGAGCTTTGCCAAGAACCTCTACTACCGATCGATGGATGATGCGACGTGGGATGATATGTCTTCCATCATGCGTGGCCTCAACGAGTCCCTCGGGTTATTGGGCTACGATCCGGATGAAGAAACCGACGTGTACGGCGATGCCGGCGGGATGTTCTCGGAAGAAAGCTGCTCCATGAGAGTGCTCGACGCCTTCTGCCGGCGGACCAGCTCGGACAGCACACCAAACGTTGTGGTTTCGGAGTTTGAGGTTCTGCCATCCATGGGAGCCAGCTGCATTGATAAGGTGTACGAGATGATGACGGGCACCCACCCGCTCATTGAGCAAGCCACGGCAGCAGGGGTCTTCCCTGGGCGCTTCAGCTACTCCCCGTACCTTGCGTGTTTGAACGGTGTTCTCCTACACCCAAAACTGGCGATGATGGCGCTGGATAACGTGATGCAGAATAGTCGACGCTTCTTTAATACGCTCATGCGGCCGGTAACCGACCAGGCGATGCTGGAGCTTGTGGGATCCCTCATCCAGAACGCGGAAGATCTCCCTGTGGTCGACACGAACTCGCTCATGCCGCTGCTGACGACGCTGCCGCCGTCCAATGAACACCTCCATCCGGGCTCCCACGCCGCGAAGATCGAGGCTGAAGTGAAGAAATTAAAACTGCAGCACTCCTTTCTCACGACAGGATGCGCTCGGACAACGCTGGGGATGAAGCTGCTGCTGAATCGTGTCGGGCCGTTCAATCCGTACATTGTGCTGGACGAAGGCCGCGCGATGGTGGAGCGCGATGTCGGCATGGTCCCGTCCACGTTCGATGTCTGGTGGCGTGCGATGTCTCTGGCCCTCTGCGTCAAGGTGACGAACGTCTTCAGCGAGTGTAGCTCCACCACTTCGGAATACTTTGAGGCGTGGTGCCAGCAGCAGCTGGACATCAACCGCCGAGAGAACAAGCAGGCGACCAGCCAGTTCACGCATAGCAAGGGCGGCGCCCCCCTTCAGTCCGCGCCCACACCCATCCTCCCGAGTACGAGCAGCAAGAAGAGGGGAAAGAAGGGGGCCGGGGACGAGAAGGGCGGATTCTCCTTGCCGACAAGACAGAAGTTGAAGAAGTTGAAGAAGAAGAAGGGGTCGAAAGCACGAAGTAAATCGGCCGGAAGTCCGCGAAAGCGAGTCGAGTCTGTGTCGAATCCCACCTTGGTCACCCCCAACCACGCACTAACCTTTACCAGCTCAAATTAAGGGAGGGCGGGGGTCTATCAAGGAACAGTAGACGACAACCAGCGCCGATGTTTGTGGTGTCGTAAAAATTAAAAAAAAATGGCAACGTGGATATTGTTTGCCGGGTTGTATGCAGTGCGAGCCCCAACTGGCACCCATAAGACACGCATATCCATATAGAGCAACGAGGTGGAGCCGTCGTAACCAACGTGCGTAGGAGCGAGAGAGAGAGATGGGGCTCCGCTCTTCCCCCTCACTCCTTGTAGTATATAATACAGGAGGAGGAGGAGGTGTGTTGACAAGGCTGTGTACATGCATTGTATCATAGGAGTCGTCGTTGTTGTTGTTATTGTTGAATGGAGAGATCTCCCGTTTTTCTTGTGCTCCCCTTCCTTCCTACGTGCTTATTTCTTCTACGTGATACATGAAGAAGGAAAATGTCTGTGTGTGTGTGTGTGTGTGTGTTCAGGAACATCGGTATCTTCCTTCCTCGTCCCGTGTAGTCATGGGGAGTGCATGCAAAAGAGGTAAGGGGCGTTAAGGAGAGGAGGCAGAGGAAGATATCAAACAACCAGAGCAAATATATATATATATATATATATATATATATATATCATTTTTTTTTCATTTTTTTTTTTTCATTTTGCAATGGTCTGCTACTACTTCTCCTCCAATGCCACTCGGGAGAAGTCTGGTTCGCTTTCAGAAGCCGGGAAACGATTAATCCATATTCATCCATTATATTAATCCTTCCCTTTCCCTTTCTCTCTCTCTCTTTCTCTCTCTCTCTCTTGTCATATATATATATATATATATATATATCAGTATCTATTGATTGATTGATTTTCTTTCCTCGTACAGCTGAGTTCCTCTTGCTGTTGTGATAAGCAGAAAAAAAGGGGGGAAAAAACAAATAATAATAATATTACAATAATACTAAATAATGCGTACCAACCCCGTCGCCGTCTCGCGTCAACGCCCACTGCAGCCGGCGGACGGCGTTGTGCGAGAGCGCATCGGGTCGGTAGAAGCGCTGCTGGCTGCAGCCGCCCAAGCAACCCGTGAAGAAACAACCTCTCCCTCTCCGAGCCGCCGCCGCCACATGCGGGAGAGGAGGCCGGAGACAGACGATCATCGCTGCATCCATGCTGGTCACTCCCAGCCATCTTTCCGTCCAGCGCTCGAGCGAGGTGTTGTGCTGCGACTCGCCCAGCAGCTCTCTCATCAACTTGGCTCACGAATGGTGGGTTGGAACGCACTGCATCACGCGCGCACCGCAGCGCACCACGAAACGGCCTGCCTTGTTTTATATCTATCAGAGATTATGAATATGGCCCCACAGACATCATACAACCCCAATGTTTGAGTGTGGTTTTCTACCTGGCACACACACAAACAAAAAAAAATGTCAGCAAACAGCAGCAACAACAACAACAACAAATATCCACGGCGCTTTGGATCGCCGTAGTTCATTCAGCCTCGCACATACACACAGAAAGATCATCTGTCCACCATCACTCCTTATCCTTGCAGCAGAAGGTTGTGTGTTAGCTGACACTTTGGGCGCGGGGGGGAGGGGGGGAGAGAGAGCCATTTCATTTCACTCGTTCCTATTTGAA
This sequence comes from Vickermania ingenoplastis, assembly GCA_010157825.1. Classification (NCBI taxonomy): domain Eukaryota; phylum Euglenozoa; class Kinetoplastea; order Trypanosomatida; family Trypanosomatidae; genus Vickermania; species Vickermania ingenoplastis. Next base: position 144,152 of record VFSE01000196.1, read on the forward strand.
TTTCTATGACAGCCACATCCGATGTTGGATTTTACACACAGGGTTAGGGTGCAGCTGCTCGGCCTTTTTTATGATATCTAGCTGGTTTACCTAGTGCCTACTATCGGCTTTCACTTAAAAAAAAAATGACGTTATTATTCTTTTTTTTTTTGGTGTGTGTGTGTGTTTCGCTGCTGTTTCGTTTCGTTTCCTTCGGATTATTTATTTATTTATTCCTGCTACAGTTTAACGTTTTATCTCGACCCACATCACCATCGTGCGGCATGGAACCACTATTTTTTTAGTGGGCTGCTGTGCCACGCACTTTCCTTTCCTCTTTTCATGCTGAAGATGATTGGTTGGTCGGTTTATGTTGTTCTTCGCTCTCTCTCTCTCTATTCTTTCTTTTTAAAACCGCATTATATATATATATATATATATATATACGAATCCACTCTATACAAAGAGTTAGCTGATCTCAGTCGAAGAGAGAAGCTGGCTTTAGAGCGAGAGCCATTCCACACCTAGGTGAGCGAGGATGAGGTGATGGAGGTCCACGGACAGTGAAGCGCCAAAACTTGGTTCGAAGGCTATCTCTATCGCTATCGCTATCTCTATCTCTATCTCTATCTCTATGTCTATCTCTATGGATCCTACGGTTCAAGTCGTCCGGTCCGCTCATCCGGAATTGGTATAGATTATGAATGTTAACGCCACAGGTTGGACACCACCTCCAGGACGTGCTGGAGCCGTGGCTGTTTTGGCCAGAGGACATTCATTCGTTGTCAGAACCGTAGTCTAGAACAATGGCGAGAGCTGCGGAGGGACAAAACGATGGACGGAAATGGGGGCGCCGGGTCGCGGTTGACACCCACGGTACGTCCATCCCCGAGTATCGAGGATCGTTTTGTTGTTGTTGTTTTTTTTTTTTCTAACTTTTTTTTTTGCTCCCCTTTGCGGTCTGCGCTTTAATCGTGTTCAGCAACGTTACAAAAATAAATAAATAAATAATGATATTTATAATTGCGGGGTGGTATACGACATGCGATGTTATGTTCGCAGTAAGCATCTAGTCCGGCGTAGCGGCAGTTCCATCTTTTCTTTTCTTGTTTTTTTTTTCCTTTTTTTTATGCCTTTTTATTTGTCTTGTGCCAGAGGGGTGTCCTCCCTTCTTTTAAGATAGATTCATAAGGTACGGCAGTGCTAAGCGGGGAAAGGGCGGAAACTAGGCTAGTTAGTTTGTGCTGCCAGGTACCCTAATCAACAACAACAAAAAAAAAGGTCCCCCCACACAGAGAGAGAGAGACTCGCTCAATCTATCGGTTTACTTCTGCTGTACCTCGTTGCTTCTCCTTCCACTCACACACACACGCACACGATACGGCTTCGTGAAGTGGACTGGTGGCGTGGAACAAAAATGAATCTTGTGTCGTCCTACTTCCTTGTTCGTCGACTCTCTGGGGCGATCCAGCTCGGGGTGGTGGACAGCAGCAGCAGCTCCATCCCCGCCACCGCCGCGGCCCGACGTCAAAAGGAGTACGTCGAATGCCTATGGAGGAACGCGGCGCATCCCGGCGTGCAGGCGATTCATCTGCTGGTCGAGGGCCGGGCAGCGTACAACCACCTGTGGAACGAACTGTGCAGTAGCAGTAGCAGCGGGGGCGGCGCTACTGCTACGGCTACAACATCTTTTCCCTGGACCGCCTCCCAGCGCCGTAAAATTATTCCAATCCTTCGATTTGGCGGGCCACCAACGTATGCAGACCTCTTCGCCTACGCCAGCCAAGTCCTCCCCCGCCAGCTCGTGATGGTGTGCAACGCAGATGTGTATCTCTCACCGACAGCCTTCGCCGTTCGCGACGCGGGGCGGCTGGTAAGAAGCGGTCCGGCCGCCCTCGCTCTGACCCGCTATGAACGCGATGACGGCCCTCCTAGGGTTCCGCTCGCAATCGCCGCCCCGCTGTTAGACACCTATCGTGGCTCTCACGACGCCTTCGTCGTGGTCCCGCCCCTGCCCCGCGCGTTCATTCACCGCGTTGATCACCGGCAGAACTGCTATCAGGCAGAGAACATCGTTGTGCACGAGCTGCGACGCTCCTGCGGCCTCACCGTCGTGAATCCGTCGATGAGCCTGCGCATCGTTCACAGGCATGACGCCGACGTCCGGCAATGGTTTCCGTCGGTGGATCCAGAGCGCTACGGCCGCGCCACGCCCTGCACCCTCCACGACGCTCACCTCCAACTGAGTGGATCGCCCCTCAACTCGTGACAACCACATGTAGGAAGATGGAGGGGAGGGAGGGGGGTTACCTGTCTCTCTCTCTGGTCCACTGTGTTGCTCGATAGGTGCAGTCCGCTGCTACTCAGTACTCACACAATACTTTGCATGAATGGATAGAGATATCTGCATCTTCTATCCATCCGGCATACACTACATGAGCAACTGGGGGAAGAAGGAGACACCCACTCACCGTGACGTACCACGCCGTTGCAGGTGGTAGCGCGGGTGGATTTTTTTTTTTTTTGTATGTGTGTGTGTGTGTGTTTGCGGTCTTGCTGGTTGAAGAAATACAGCATTCATTTGTTGTTCCTCTCTTTTTTTTTTTCTCTTTTTTTGTTGTTGTTGTATGTGTTTGTTTATACGTTGTAGTACTCGATATCACACACACACACATGTGTAGGAGAAGTGAGTGCTCTTGACAGAACTGATTGGGAGCACATATGGGCTCGGCATCTTCCTCCTCCTCGGCATCTGTGGAGACGGGCCTCGATCGTTCTCCTGTCCTTTCATCGCCTGCCGGTGCGGGGCGGCAAAGGGTTGTACGCCATGCCATCTGTGGCTATAGCCCCAATCGCATTCCGGCCTACAGCAATCTTCCCGGTACCGGGCCGAAGCGGCCATCGGACTACTACGTTGATGGGATTTTTATGGGCTATCGATGGCAGTGCGTCGAATACGCCCGGCGGTGGCTGTGGCTTACAAAGGGCTTGTTACTGCCTCTTCGCCTCTTCGCCTTTCGGTACAAGGGACTCAGCTATGTAACGCAGCCCCAGGTGAAAGCTGGCCCCAGTGTACCACTTCCCCCGTACGGCCTCCCCAGCCGTATTGCAGACGTGCCGGATCCAAATGACGATGGGTATGAAGCTCGTGCCAAGGCGCAACGGCAGCGTGTAAAGTCGAATAGGAATCTGGTGTGGGTACGTGTGCCGTGTGTGTTCGTCTCGCAAGGCACCGCGGTTCCCCCCATCCCCGACTCTCTCATCATTTATCCTTTTACGTTTCGTAATATGACGGGGCATATCGGTGTCATTACGCGTGTGGATGTGGACAACGGCTTCGTTTGTGTGGCGGATCAGAACCGTTACTTCACTCCCTGGGTCCATCCTCCTCCGCCCACCTCGCTCTTCTCGGGCGATCGCCGCCTCGAGGCGGAGGAGGCACCTCACAGCGCCGTCTTCCGCCTGGACTGTGTGGAGGGCAAGTACTTCATTCGCGATGATGAGGACGAATGCGTCGGTTGGATCACGTTTCCAATGTTTCCAAACCTCCCGCAGCAGCCACAAAACAACGACGACTCATAAGGGGAAGGAGGGAAGGGGGAAATAAAGTTTTACGGAGGAGATAGGCATCCAGGCGCCTTTCTTCTCTTGGAACCCTCCTCCTCCTCCTCCTCCTCCCCTCCTCCTCCTCCTCCTCCTCCTCCCCCTCCTCCTCCCCTACTTGCAATGAACCATGAGGGAGGATACAGAGCCCCGCCCTCCAACCAGGTTGCGCAGTGCTAGAGTACGGCCAGCGATCTCTTGGACCCAATGGATGTCCTTCCGGTTCTTACTCGTCCGAAGGAAGAGGGGGGGGCTTCCACCTGAGCGTTGGATGGATCATTCCACCTAATCCTACCACCCCTTTTTATTACCGTTCCATAATAGATCTTGGTGTTTGTTGTTGCTTTTTGTTTCTAGGCGGTTTTTACCAAGTGTTTGGGACCAAAGTTTCTCTGTCGCCAGAGAAACTTTGGAAAGACTTAACTCAACGCCGACGGGCGACGAGGGGTGGGTTACCGCACGCAACGCAACGCGACTCATAGCCGCAGCAGCACACTAGAGCCGGAGCCGGATGGAGTATTGGAGGACACACAGACAAAAAAAAAAAGAGAAGAAGAAGAAGAAAAGGTAAAGAAGAGTGGAGAGGAATATATATAGAATAACGTTGCGGTTTATTATTATTAATATTATTATTATTATTATTTTGTTGTAATTCGTTTCCTTCTATCATTATCCCAAAAGGGTAGATGCGCTCTCTCTCCCCATACACAGACACACACCCCGCTCGGTCTATTGCCGCTTAGGGTTATTCATCAATCATCTATAAATTCATCAAGCCGAGGCTCAATAGTGGAGTTGCTTGCAAAGAAGGGTATGTTTGTTTTGCTTTGCTATTATTATTATTTCCCCCCCCCCCCTCCCCTTTTTTTTCTCTCCATCATCAACTCACTGATTGGTCGCTTTCACACTGTACGAAACTATTATGAACCAGCATTAGATATATATATATATATATATATATATACAGAGAGAGCATATCATGTCCACGATTCCCGAGGGGGCAAAGTATTGGGATCGAGAAGCTGCGGCTTAAGCCGCACCCGGAGGGCGGTTTCTACCGCGAGATGTCCCGAGGCACATGGATCACCGCCTCGTGCCGGGGCGATCACCGCTTCGCCTACACCTCCATCTACTTTCTTCTCACCGCCGATAGTCCGTCGCACCTCCACCGCATTCAGTCGGACGAACTTTGGATGCATCACGCTGGCGACCCGATTGATGTGCACGTCATACTTCAGCACCCGCAAGATGCGGCCCTCTGTGCGGCGGAGGAGACCCCGGTGGACCCCAGCGCCATCCCCCTACACACCGCCTTCACGCCCACTTCCCTTCCTCCCGCTCCGGACACCGGTAAGGAGTATGAGGTGTATCGTTGTGTCTCGGTAGGCAACCGATGCGACAGCGCTGGTAGCAGCGATGCTCCAGTTCGACTGCAGTACACGGTGCCACGAAGGGCTATTTTTGGCTCTACCTTGTCCAAGAGCAACCGTACAGAGGGGTACACGCTTGTCAGCTGCGTCGTGGCACCGGGTTTTAGTTTTGATGATTTCGAGGTTTTCACCCAGGAAGAGCTCCTGCGCATCTGCCCGCAGCACGAGACCATTATCCGGGAGCTCGCCTATGAAACCATCCCATCACAGTCACAGGAGGTCATCGCCTAATACAACAACATCATCACATCCCGTGGAAACTAGGTGGGCAGTAAAAAGAAAGTCGCTCCACTCCACCCGCAGAGAGAGAGAGAGAAAAAAAAAGGTCCGGGCGCACATAATAATATAGAGGACCCCTGACCCCTCCTCCTAGGCGTTTTTCTTTATGTGTGTGTGTGTGTGTGTGTAATGCTGTCCTTTTCCTCGCTCATCGAACAACAACATAATTGCTGGCTACTGTTTACGTGTACATGGGTGGGGGGTGCTTACGTACAACTTAGAGAACTCGCTGTGATCTCGTGCTTCGTATTTATCACTACCGGCTGCGCTCTCTCTTTCTCTTTCTCTTGCGTTCCAATAATTTTTTCATGTAAAATTTATTTATTGGTATTCTTTTTCGCTTACACCTTCAATCCTTGTACTACCGAGTAGAGTACGTGGGCTGTCAGACTCAATTTTTTTTTCATCTTATAACTTTTGTTTTGTTTTGTTTTGTTTTCCTCTCCGCTCTATTACTCATCTTTTTCTTTATCGATTGCTGTGTCTCTGTCTGTGGAGCAGCTCTCTCTCTCTGTGTGTGTGTATTCCCACACACACACCTATCATTGTTATTATCATTAATATTATTATTATTTGGAGTTCCCTTTCGGGGCTCTTCCACTTTCACTTCACACTTCACACACATATATATATATATATATATGACAGGCCGGAGTATTCTGTCGTCGGGTGCGCGGCGGCGACGGGATCACGGGGCACCACCAGGCACCAACAGCAGCCCTCCTCTTTCTCTCTCACAGCAGCGCCTGTTCATGTCCTGCTCGCAAGGGCATTGCGCTGTGCCTTACCTCGACTCCCTCACCGCTTCTTCTCAGAGTGTTAACCCACCGGCTACCGTAAAGACGGGGCAAAGGATGCACACGGTAGAGCGTGGGAGGGGTACCGAGAACACACAAATGAAGAACAACGCGGCATTCGCTCCTCCTCCTCCTCCTCCTCCTCCTCTGTCAGGGGCGGGTGCTTGGGGCACGTCGTACGGCCCCAGGCAATCGCCTAGGGCTCCACAAGAAACCTATTCTCTGCCGCACCACAGCCCGCTGGGCGGCACACGTCACACCATAGCAGAGAAGGCGTTATTTATTCCACCTACGCCCCTCTATCAATCACAACAACATCAGCAGCAGCAGCGGCAGCGTGCGGGCTTATCTTCACCTCCATTGTCTTCCCAAACAACACAAGCACGTACGGTGCCGCTTTCGCAGCAAAGCTTCCGAGTTGCCCAGAAGTACGCGCCACCGCCACCGCCACCGCCACCGTCGTTGGGTATGGATACGGTACTACCCGTGCTGGAAGCGATGCACACGACTCTGCAGCAGCACGTGATGCTGGCCGACCACGAGCTCACGACAGAGCGGCGCGGGGTGGAGGGAATAGAGCGGATGGCCGAGGAGCTGGGGCATATTCAGGCACAACTGGCGCGTCTCTGCGATCTCGTGGAAAAACACATCGCGTGCCAGGAACATCCGCCGTCCGCACCACCAGCAGCCGCCGCCGCAGCAGCCGCCCCTCCAAAGCACACGTCGCTTTCCCAGACAAGACAGGAGGAGGAGGAGGAAGAGGAGCAACAGCGCCCAGTGCCGTCCACAGACTCTCCGCCACCCCCTGCCGCTGCCGCGACGTCTTCATTGTCTTCCTCCGCAACAGCAGCAGCAGCAGCAGAAGTGAGACGGAAGCGGCAGCGATCTGGATCCCTTCTGAAGCCGGCTCTCCCCCTCCAGAGACCGAGCGACCTCTGCCGCTGCCCCCCTGTGGCGCCGCCCCCGCCCCCCCGGCACGGTGGTCGACGTCTCCGCCGCCGTAGCGGTGCACCAGACGCAGAATACGGACGAGATCCTCTTTCTTTAACACCCAAAAGCCCCCCACCCACCACCACCACTTTCCCCCCTACGCGGAAAAGAGAAGTGTACGCTCTCCGTGTTATGGTGGGCCTTCCTATTTTATCTCTCGGTGTGTGCGTGTGTGTGTGTGTGTGTGCCTCCTTTGTTTACACGGCAAAAAGGCGTCGTATCTGAACCTCTTCTTTTTTTTTTTTTCTCACCAGCTCGTGCTCTTCTGCTAGGGTGACCACATGAAGATTTATTATTATTATTAAACGGACGTGGCACTTATATAAATATATATATATATATATATATATATATATATTTATATATTATAATTGATTCAGCTTCATCCAGTTCTTTGAACGTTTCGTTTTACGCATCGTTTGTGGGCAGGCTCCTCTCCTCTGGTTTATGGCTCACACTCCGTAACACCTGTAGAATCCAGGAACTTCCTCTTCATCTCTCTCTCTCTTTCTTTCTAACGCTCCTCATCTTGCATATATATTTTATGTTGTTGTTGTTGTTGTTGTTGTTTTTCCTTTTTGCTATCCCATACATATCGAATATGTGTGTGTATCTTTTGGGAGGTAAGAAGAAACATCAAGGCCGTCGGATCACAGCGCTACCTCCTGCGCTGCGTTGTCTTCTATATTCGGCTGGTTTGGCCTCTGCTGCTAACCCCGACCGTCGGTCTCCCGCCCTCCTATCGGCACTCACACGCATCGGTTAAAGGAAAAGAGAAAAAGGAAAAGAAATCAATCCTATTAACACTTATCCACACCGCAAAAGAGAGAGAGGGGGCGGGGTAGTGCAGCCCTCATACTTCTTCCTTTTATTTTTCTGGTGTTCGGTTCTCACCCAGCGTGTGTAGCGGTATAGGAACATTTGACCATATATCCATTAGCCACACAAAAAAAAAGGAAAGATAAAGGAAACCTTCAACCTATATATATATATATATATATATATATATATATCCTTCTCTTCATGGCTTATCTCGGTGCCGACGACAATTTCCACGCCACGGAGGCGGCGCTGCGCTTCCTCCAGGAGCGCAGGGGTTGCTGCGATCCGAGCCCCATACCACTTCCCACCACTGCCGAGATGCATTTGCCCATTGGAAAGCGCTCAAGAGCGCATCGCACCACCACTGGCGCTGCAGTCGATCCATACGATGGCAGGCGTTACAGCACAAACGTTGGTGCCTGTGCAGAGAAAGACATGGATAATAATAATGGCCTTCTCACCACAACCACAACAACTGCCGCGGCCGGTTCCTCCTGGTCGCGTGCATTCAACACCGTCAACGCCCGTGTCGAGGGCGGTCAGATACAAATGGAGTTGGAGCGCAGTGTTCGAGAGTGTGCATTGCGAGAGATGCGGGCCACGACGGCCCAGCAGATGGCGGAGGTGTGGGCCGTGGTGCGGCAAATTCGAGAGGAGAACACGTTTCTGAAGCAATCGGTTCGAGCGCTAGAGGCACGACACGCATGGGGCGGAAGCGGAGGCGTTGGAGGCGGGGCAGGGGCCAGCGCGGACGGGCCGTCTGGGGTGGTGGCGTTGGGCCGTCGACTGGAAGAATTGGAGGCGACTGTGCGGCAGCATCACCATCAATGGAGCGGGAAGAGCAGTCGGCTGGGGGATACCCTGGCGGAGCAGGTGCGCACCGAGATGGAGGTCGAGCTGCAGCGAATGCGCTCCCTCGCCCGAGAGACGGCCCAGCAGGCCACCGCTGATCTCATCCGACAGGAAGTCAACGCCGAGCGCGACGCGCGGGAGGCAGCCGAGCTCGTGCTGCAGCGCCGGCTGGACGAGGCCGTGGCATCTACCGTGGCATCGACAGCGGGGCGGGCGGATCGGCTGGAGCGCAGCACGGGAGAACAACTTGCGGTGCTGCAGCGGATGGTGGAAGCCACCGCGGCGGATACGGCCGCCGCCCCAACGGCCGCGGCGCTCCTTGCCGAAGTGGACCGGCGCGTCGCTGCCCTCCGGCAGCCGCTGGAGGCGCAAATGGCAGCGCTGCAGCGCGAGGCGTCGCTCTCGCACGAGGCGGCGGTGGCTCGAGCGGTGGAGCGGGAGCTAGCGCTGCGGCTGCAGGTGGAGGAGAAGGTTCAGACCCACCTGGACGGCCTGGCGCAGCGCTTCGCCACGCCGGCGGATGTGGCGGCCGGCCTCGGCGGCGTACGCCAGGCCGTTGGGGCCGTCCAGGACGCCGTAAGCGAAGTACGAACAGCGGTGGCGGCACGGCAGCGCGAGTCGGAATCGCTGGCGGCGGCGGTGGCCGCGTTGGAGCGCAGTTTAGCACGTCAGTCGGAGGCGATCGCGGCACTGCAGCGCAGCGCTACCGAAGGGCGGCAGGCCGCGCAGGCCGCGACGGAGGAATTGGCGGCCTGCCAGGCACACCGCCACGAGGTCGAGCGGCAACTGCAGGAGCTGCAGGACGCCACTGCTACGCTCTGCCGCGGGCAAGTGAAGCAGCAGCAGCAGGTCGACACCATGGAGCAGCGCGCACAGTCGCAGCTGAAGGAGCTACGACACCAGCTAGAAACCGTGGAGGCCTCGGGGCGCCAGTCGGCGCTGCGGTTGGAGTCGCTGACCACAGATGCCGCTCGCTGCGCCGCGTTGTGTGAGGCGACGCAAACGTCGGTAGACAAGCGCTGCACCGGCCCGCTCAAGGCCGTGGAGAAGCAGTGCGCGGCGCTGGAGCAGCAGCTGCAGGAGGTGCACCGCACCCTTGTGCTCACGGTGGAAGAAACGGTGCCGAGAACAGCCGCAGCGCTGCGGGACGACGCCGCGGCGCTGCGGACCAAAATGGAGCAGCAGCTGACGGTGCGCATCGCGGCGCTGCAGACGGAGGTGGAAGGGCATCACCGCCATGTTTCAGACCGTGTCGACCGGCTGGCCGAGACGTGGCAGCGTTTCTCCAGTGATGTGCCGCAGCTGCGTCCAGATGATGTGCGACAGCAGGCCGATGCGGCGGTGCAGGCCGCGCTGCAAGGCGGCGTGGCGCACAGCATTGAAATGCTGCGACAGAAGCAACAGGAAATGGATTCGGCCCTCCGTCAGGAGATCCAGCGCGCCGTTGCCGAGGCTATCGACGCCTCCTCCGCATCCAGAGTAGCAGCAACGCCGTCGGAGCGGGAGATGGCGGTACTGATGGCTCCTTCTCTGCAAGTGCTGCAGGGACAGCTCACCGCCATTCGGCAAGAGATGGCGGAGACCGACGCACGGCGCCTTCTTGAGATGGAGGAGGCTGGGCAGCGCCTACAGCGGCGTATCGACGCCGACACGCGGCGTCACCTGCGTCTCGAGTCGGCGTCATCGGCCGAGGCGGCCGAGGCACGGGTGACGGCGCTGCTGCAGGAGCGCGACGCCGTGCTGCAGACCCAGATCGCCGCCGCCGTCTGCCGGGAGGTGTACGGCACGTCCTCTCCGACGGCGTCGCCGCTCCGCCTCGTCTCACGCATCGCGGCCGACGCGGCCGCCCGAAAAGAGTTGGCGCTCGCGCTGCAGCAGGAGTTCCCAACAGGAAATGGAAACGACGATGGCGAACCGACCGGTGGCCATGGTGGAGCGTCCTTGACGACCTCTGCAGTTGGGCCGCTCCTGGCCGAGCAGCTGCAGCGCCGGCTGCGGGCGTGTGAGGAGTGGCGTGGGATTGCTGAAGCGCGTCTCGATGCCGTGGAAGACGCCGCAGGGGAGTTGGAATCGAAGGTACAGCAGTACGCACAGCAACTTAAGAAGGCACAGCACGAGAAGAGCCAGAATGATGCCGTTTCAAGGGGTGAGCAGGCCGAGCGGGAGGCCCAAGTAGAGGCGCGTGTGGCGCGTGTGGAAGCGCAACTCGCGAGTAGGGCAAGAAGTACGGCAAATCCCATGCGTGCGGCACCAGAAGTGGTATTGGCTTCGCTGGTGGAAAGTGCGGTGCAGCCGCTTACGCTGCAAGTACGCGGGTTGGAGGAACGCCAGCGTGGACAGCTCGAGGCCCACGAGGCATTCAAGATGGTGGTGGAAGAGCGCATCCTCGGGGCTGCCGAGCGCATGGAAGGATCTCTGCGCCGTCGCGCCGACAGCCTACAAGAGCATATCATCGGTATAGAGGAGGCGTTGGCCGCCGCACAGCGCCGGTCTGCGACGGAGCAGAAAGCGCTCAAGGAGGAAGAGAAGAAGATGGAGGAGCGCGTGGGAAGCTGCGAGAGGCGCCTTGACGAACTGGGGAAACAATTGGCGACAGATCGTACCGCAGCAGCAGCGGCGCAGGAGCAGTTGTTAAGATCGATGGAAGCAAATCCGCGGCTTACCAACATGGAGGCACGCCTCGAGGCAACGGATCGTACCGTAGAGCAGTGCCAGCACCAACTCCACCTACACGCCCAGGCAGAGCACACGGCGGCGGCGAACACACCGAAGGATACGGATATCCTCGTATCCTGTGAAACGAAGGGGGAACAGGGTGGTGCTTGCGCCTTTGATCCAGACCAGATGGAAGCCCTCGCCGAACTGGTGGAGGCGAACAGCAAGGCGGTAGAGGGGAGGCTTCGAGTGCTCGAGGCGGCTGTGGCTAGTGTGCAGGATGCGGAAGACGCGGGCCTGGCTGCAACGATTCATTTATGTAGTGACCTCCAACATGGGCTGGAAGAGTGCGTGACGCTCGTCCGGGCGGAGCTGCACACCCCCGAATGGACCACGCTGCGACAGCAGTGGAAGGAGGAAGAGGAAGCGAAAGCGGAAGATTGGAGACGAGATGCTGAGGAGGAGGAGGATGGCGACACGGATGCGGCGGTCACGGACGATCTCGACCACCTCCGGGGCTTGGACGATGTTCTGCTGTATCTCCTCCGCTCCGCCGCGCGCTCCCACATTGATATTCGCACCCTCCACGGCACGCTCGTTTCTGTTTTGGATGTCTTACAGCAGCATGAGATGGACGTCACCGCCACCGCACACGCTTCGCGCAGCAACAGCCGCATTATTTCGACACCACCACCCTCATCACCGCCGGGGTCGGTGATGAGGAGGAGGAAGGCTGTCGAGGCGGTGTCGCAGGAGGAGATCCTGACGCCGCCGTGAGATGACAGAAGGGAAGTCTCGTAATACTATTATTGAAAGCCAATGCTTCCCTCCCCCGCTCTCCCCTGCTCTCTCTCTCTCTCTGATGGAGGAGGTAACGGAGGATCGCGGCACCTCATCAGAGAGATATTTACCATGGGAGGGGCAGATTGAATATATATATATAGAGAGAGAGAGATAGATCTATAGAGAACGAAATGTGTATATGCGGAGATATATACATCCGTGTACGTACAGACATAGAAGCACAGCAGCGTGAGAAGGATCGAGATGGAGAGAGAAAGAGAGAGAGGGGGAGAGAGATACGGTGTGCATATTGGGATGGTGTATGTGTGTGTGTACCGCGCCACCCAGAGTGAGATATTCCCCCCTTTCTTTACTTTCTTCTTTTTTTTTGTTGTTGTTGTTGGTGTTGTGGTTGTTCTTATCGGCGCACTTTCTCAACGAAAACCAAAATAAACGAATAAACGAATAAACAAATAAACGACGAAGACAAAATCTTCTAGATTGCGCCATTCCTTTTGATGGTACAGTAGTACGGTGTAGGTGTTGTGGGACACGGATAATGTGCTCATTGCTCCTTTTTATATTTTTTCTTGTTTGTTTTCATTGGCTCTCGTGGTGTATATATGTATGCATCTTAGGACTTACCACAGCGCGACTCTTCAGTTTCGTATCGCTAACTCATTGTAGTTACCTACTCTCAATAAATTATTTAAGAACAATAATCAAAAAAAAATCAAAAAAGGAAGTACATTAGGTCCTTTCGTTTTACTTAATTTTTGTTTTTGGTTTTAGTATTATTGATCTATAAACCCTGTATTGTCATTGTCATTGTTTGTTTGTTTCTTTTTTAAAGTACGTCATGGGCTGTGGTTCGAGTTCTGAGGACAGCGATCTTCATGGCCGGGACGCATACCCCGCCCCCTCGAAGCCGAAGTCGTCCGAGCAGCCAAGGGAAGGCTACGTGAAGGATCGGGTCTACTACCCAGGAGACGGGGAGATAGTTAACACCTATTTTGACGCGGAATCTCCAGGACTCTTGTATCGCATCATCCGGGGGGATATATGGTGCTTCTATAACAGTTCCCAGAAGTACGCCACATATATTCAGTTTACCTTTGCCCGCTCCTCCTCCCACATTGAACCTCTCGGCGAGACGAAGTTGAGTAACGATGAGAACGGCGACATCGTGGCGGAGGCCCACTGCCTGCCCGATCAGAAGATACCCTTTATCTTTGGCTCGGCAGAAATGCTGAGCAATAAAATCAAGTCATTGCCGCTCCGGTCCCGCTCGGTGAACGAGAACGGAAGTGGTGCTCGACGCACCTCTTAACTCCGTCCTAATAGAATCAATGGAATGGATTCTGGAAGTCGAAAGTGGGGGCGGCGTATGCGATGCGCAGCCGGAGCGCCGCATATCGTTCTGAATGGAAATGAACAAAAACAAAAAAATACTCGGGTGAAGGAAAAGCAGAACAAGAAGAGACAAAACTCCAAATGGATAAAAAAAAAAGAGAGAGAGAGAGAGAGAGCCGGAAAAGACGCGGAAACACAACAAAAAACAAAAATGTGGTGATGGTGTGGTGATTTCATTTTTTTTTTTTGCGGTTGAGGAGAAAGCCTTTTCTGTCTTCGTTTGTTGTTGTTGTTGTTCATTATTATTTCTTTTATTTATGTCTTCTTCTGCTGTGGGTGGACACAGAGGATAGACACACGACATTTCATTTTGTATTTATGCAGATATGTCCTCCTCCTTTTATTTTTATTTTTTTCTTTTCCTTTTTTTTTTTTGTACTTTGTGGACAAACATCGGTGAAATCATACACGAAAGGCCGTGCGAACACGTCGTAGATTCAAAAAAAAAAGGAAGGAAGGAGAAAAGATGGAGCAATGTACATCTTTCTTGTGTTGTGTGTGTGTGTGTGTGTGTGTACCGGCGCTTTTTCTCTCTCTCTCTTTATCTTTATCTGGTGCTGATGTAGGTAGAAGGGTCCACCGACCACCACTGAAGAAGAAGAAGTAGTGGAAAAAAAAAAGGAAAAAAGATATGTCGCATTTGTTCAACCGGACCAAGAAGGAGTTGTATGTACAGTATCAAAAGGAAATGGAGGCCCTCGTGGAGGATGCGATCGAGGCGAATGCGCTCAGCCCCGAGGACCAAGAGCTGCAGCGCCACGTCCCGGAGCCGCTGCGGTTGAGTTACACCCGCCAACAGCTTCTCTGCCTCCGCGCCGCTCAAACCAATCCGCCGCCCCTCAAGTGCTACGACAAGGGGTCCGAGGCGCCGGCCGCCGCGGCGCGGGACTGGAGCGTGAAGGAAGCGGAGCAGCTCGACTGGGCGTTCGAACTCGAGAAGACGTTTGAGCACAAGAAGGAGGAGATCCGGCAACTGAACCCGCAGCAGCGCCAGATGTACCGGCTGCAGAGCGAGGCCGTCCACAAGCTTCGCGCCTCCATTTTGGAGGCGGAGAAGTACAAGAAGGAAAAGATGCGGCGCGAGCGCCACGAACGCCGGGTGCGGGAAGCTGAGGAACGTGGCGAAGTCTACGTCCCTAGCGAAGAAGAGGAAGAGGACACAGAAAAGGACGAGAGGGAGGCGGTGCGTACAGAGAACATTGAGATTGTGGAGGAGGGCGGGCGCAGCGGAGCCTCGTTTACGGCCCAGCGATGGCGTATTCTCGAGCAGATGGACCGAGAGCTGCAGGAGGAGGAACTGGCCCGCAAGGTCAAGTGTATGTAGCAGTGGAGTCGTAGAAGGGAGTAGAGGAAAGGTGGAGGGAGGGGGGGGGGGGGGGGGGGGGGAGGCGAGAACGAGAGCATTGCCCAATCCGCACCCAGACTCGATGCCAATGCTGATGAATCCGCAGCATCAGAGGCTGAATGGGTGCTTCGCCTACGTGATCCCCACACCACCCCTCTTTCTCGCTTGCCCTGCCTCTCTGTGCCTCACACGCAATACACACACACACACATGTTTCCTATAGGAGATGAGAAGAGGAAAAAAAAAAACGCCAACTCAACAACAACAAATCATCAGCATCATCATCTCTGGTCTCTGCCTGTTTCAGTCACATGCAAATATCTCAATGTATGTGCGATGGGTGTCCTTCACAACTACTCAGGTTGTGTTTAACTGTTCAACCGATGCGACATTCTCTTCTCTCTCTCTCTCTCTCTCTCTACTGTGCTTTTTTGTTTGTTTGTTTGCTGGTGTTGTGTTTGGGGGTCTGTTCCACCCGTCCACCATCACTTGTCCATTCTCTCTCATTCTTTTTGTATGTGTGTTTGGCATACAAAAGAAGAAAGGTACAGCCAGAGGCGCTTCAGTTCAGGTTAAAACCCGTCTTCCGCGTGTGTGTGTAGCTGATTGGGCTGGCGTTCGTGCTGTCCTTGTTGTATATTATCTATATTATCTATAAGTAGTGCATTCATTATTGTTTCGCCAAGGGAGGGAGGGGAGAGGGGGGCATATCCGTCGTGAATCTCTACTCGTCTAGATTATACAAATAACTATACATATAACTATAAACATAGACTCCCCCACTCCATTGCATCATTCATCATCGTGGAGCAGCACAGCCAACTACTATACTCGTATCGATCTATCGGCAGATAGATACATACATCTATATATAGAGAGAGAGAGTGTGTGTGTGTGTGCATTTAATCTTTTCATCACCTTCGACCTTTCTACGTCTTTAGTGCTATCTTTCCCTACGCAGATATCATTCGTATTGTGCTGCTGTCTCCCCGCTGTTTGTTGTTGTTGTTTCGTTTTGTAAAGATAAAAAGCAGAGTAGAAAGAAAACAGTGGTGGATAGTTTCACGCAACACAAATACGCTGCTGCTGCTGCTGGTGCTGCGCTATAGCGACTTTCTTGTTAGGAAGAAGAAGGAAAAGGAAAGGTGTACCACCCTCACTAACTGCTGAAGCGAGGACTTCATTATATATATATATATATATATATATATATATATATATATATATATATATAGCAAAAAGGAAAGGAAAAAGTCGAGTTGGTGCAGAGGGATAGGACGAGGCGCTTCTTCTCTTCTCTTAGATACACATATCAAAGACCCCTTGTTCGCTTTTTTTTTTACCTCACCGCACAAGCAAGTGTGTGTCTGTGTGTGTGTGTGTGTGTGAGATTGGGAAAAGGTTCATACAGTATAAAATATCTTTAGTGTTGTTGTTGTTCTTTGAATTAGCGATGGGGCAAGCCAGCGGCACGAATGCAAAAGGGCCGCGGGACAAGAGTCGTAGCTCCGCCAAGGACACTCGATACCAGCGCAGCGCACTTCCCACCATGCCCCAGAGTGATGCCGTCGTTCAATCCTACACCCACCAGCAACAGCAGCACCCACCAGGAAATAGTGTCCTGCTCGATAATGAGGCGAGCGTCCCCGGGGTAGGACACCACGCGAGCCCTTTCGGCAAGTCTGTTGTGTACCCCATTGTGCTGAGCTATGCCGATCAGGATGTCAAGCACCTCCTCTCACACAAGTGCGCCGTCTATGTCGCGGTGGAGTCCATGGGGTGGCAGCCCATTCCCATGACCCCCAGCTCTGAATCCTTCTACGCCATTCTCCAACTCCCTCCCGGTCATCATAACTACCGCTTTCTTGTGAACAATAAGGAGGTCGTGGATCGCACGCAGCCTCTCGCTCCCACCACACCATCTTCCTCCTCGTTTTCTTCGCCACCGCCACCGCCACCGCCGCAGGAGGCGGCCGCGCCGCCGCCTCCCCCCCCCGCCCTCCCGCCGGCAGACGGCAAAGCAGCGAACTGTGTTCTCCTGAGCGAAGGGCTGCACCACCCGGAGGATGCCGATACCGACGCCGAGGATGAATCGCAAGGCTGGGGCCAGGAAGAGGTACTTTTCGAGGACATCAAAGCGTATCCCCCGCGGAAGTATCCGCCCATCATGCCGCTCCATCTGCGCTACACACCGCTCAACACGCCACCCACGCCCTTTCGTTGCTCCACGGATGGGAAGATGGTCCTCCTCACTGACGAGGCCAGCGGGGCCACGCGGCCCTCGCCGGAGCATCTACCGCTCCCACTCAGCGTCACTGTCAACCACGTCTACTTTCAGCGACGCGATGATCACGCGGTGCTGGGGATGACCGCCCGCTACGGTAATAAGTGCTCCACACTTGTCTACTACACGTCGCTCGGGACCCAGGAGCACCCACAGGAGGAGGAGGAGGCAGGAGGTAGGATCGCTGGCTGAAGAAAAAAAAAAATGGAGAAGAGATGGGAGAAAGAGCGATAGCACCCGCTCTCATTCATGCACGCAAAAAAGGATTTCAAGAGAACAATAACAAGAAAAAAGAAAACGGTGACGTGGAAGGTGTGTAGGTGTCATAGCAGTGGTGGTGGTGGTGGTAGAAGGCAGGGCGTTGGGGCCGCCAGCTGCTGCGGTTCGTTCCTGCATCGCTCTCCTCTCCCTCTTTTTTTTCTCATCACTGTGTGTCTTCATTCAGGATTGGCGTATGCAAACAACCCACCACCACCCCACCCCTTCTCACTATTCTTCCTCTTATAGGGCTATTTTCCTTATAGTATATCAATTTCTTAATTAGTTCGATGATGTGTGTGTGTGTGTGTGTGTGTGTGTGTGTGTGTGTGTTGGTTGCCATTGTTTCTCCTCCGTATCCCTTACGGAAGTGGTGTGGATATCGCAACGACGAGCGTGAGAACAAACAAACAAATTTAAATATGAATACGAAAACGATCTATCACTGTTGACAAACACACAAATACACTATATGTATATATATATATATATATATATTTCTGTATATTTCTGTATGGATGGGTATATGGGTAGATGGATATGACACAGGCAAGCGTCTATCATCTTCTTACGAATGTTGCTATGGCACGGCGGTAGCGTTGTTTGATGTCCATCTCTTTCACTCTATTTCTATTATATTTTATTTTTTTTTATTATTATTATTAATTTTTTTTCCTCCTCCTGCTGCCTTTGATGAGAAGAGGAAAAGGGCGAACGGGAAGACCGGCTTCGGCTGTCATGTCGTTGGAGACTCAGCATTTGCTTCGGGTCCTCGCTGGTCCTGAGATCCTCGCAAGGGATTTCGCCGCCTACTGCAAGCACCACCAGGTCATCACGCGTGGACTGTGTAAGATCGGTTACGTCACGCGGCAGCCGCCGCCAGAGGCGCTCCCGAAGAGCCAGGCTGGCTATGTTCCCTCGATGGAAGCCTCGCAGCTCCGCCTTCGCGGTCTTATCGCGAACAAAGACATCAAAAAGGACGAGAACGTCGTCATGATGGCGGAGCGGGCGTGCGTGCACCCCGGGCGGGCCCTGCGCTGCGAGCCCTTTATGAAACTCCTTCCAGACCCATTAAAGGAGGAGCAGTTTTGTCATGCGAGGCTCCTGATGAATGATCGGCTGTCCGACGGCTCATTGATTCGATATCACCAACTCCTGCTGGCGCTGTACATGACCTATATGGTGATGGCGCACCGACTGCGGCCGGAGTGGGCCCCCAGCGCCATTCCGGGGGCGGATGTGATTCAGTACTTGGACTTCTTGCCCCGCGCCGAGGGGGACTTCCGTGCCCTCTCGCTCCACCTCTCCCGCTGGCTCGATGCCGCCGCCGTGGTGCGCGACTGCCAGGCGGCGCTCTCGCAGCAGTTTCAGATCACCCAGGCAGAGGTGCGTTCACTGCTACTGTACTGCCTCGCCATGCTCTTCAGTCGGGTGGTTCCGGTGGATCACAAGGGTCTGCTGAGCGCGGCGTTCAAGGGCACCCCGCAGGAGGAGTATGTGGGCACACTGCAGCCCCCTGTGGCCCTTCCGAGCGGTGAGGCTGCCTCCAGCAGTAGTCGTAGTAACCCGAGCGCCACCGTGTCGGGTGAATTCGTGGCGGAGCCCATTTCGTTTCTCTGCCCGATCATTGATATGTGCAATCACGGCACGTCTGAGAACGTCGCCGTCATGGTTCCTTCGTCCGCTTCCAGCGATGGTAGCGGCGGTGCGACGGCTCGCAGCGGGGTGGGGCCTGTGATTTGCCTTCGGACGCTGCGGGACGTTCGTAAAGGGGAGGAGCTAACGATGTGCTACAGCCACGCCGAGAACGAACTCAAGGTGGTCTGGGGCATGACCCACATTCTACAATAAGGGGAAGGAGAAGAGAAGAGAAGGGGGGGGAGGGAGGGAGGGAGCGGCAACCTCCTTCTCCTCCTCAAAAAAAAAAAAACAGAACTTTTTAACAACAACAACAACACACAACGGAGAAAAAAATGCTGTTCCACTTATTCTTGGAAGAAAGAAGAAGGGGAAAGCAAATGAGATCAATCATGTCGAAGCACAACAGAGTCTTCTTTGTCATTGGGATACCGGTTACGCTGAAAAAGAGGCCAACCAGCTCACCTTCATCTTTTTTTTTTCTTCCTTAATTCATCTGTGTGTGTGTGTGTGTGTTGACGGAGGAGATACTGGCCAGTCCTCCTTCATTTGTATCATCTGCCCCCCTAATTAAACCCTTATTTGTTTGTTTGTTGTTGCAGCACCAAAAAAAAAAAAAGAAACAGAAAAAAAAAAGGGGGGCAGAAAGTCATCCTTTCATCTTCTCACAGCCTGAAGTGTTGGTGTGGGTGTTGATGTTTGTGCGGTGCTTATGTATTTTATTTTAGGATTTGGAACAGGACACGATTGAATGCTATTCTCTTCGGCCTTGTGGCGCCCCACCCGCTGGTGTCTCGACCGCAGCAGTGGGCGGCAGTGGGCGGCGAAGCAGTCCCGTGATTGCTATGTCGCACAGGCGCGGCACGGCGGCTACGTGGCCCGCAGCGCCTTCAAACTAACGGCCATCGATGATCGGTTTCACCTTCTCACCAACGACCGGCACCCGATCCGTGCGGCAATGGATCTTGGCTGTAGCCCAGGTAGCTGGTGCCAGGTCATCCGAGAGCGCTGCGGCGATGCGTGCGAGATCTACGCGCTCGATCTTCTCCCCGTGCGAGCGAGTGTGACCAACGCGACGTTTCTGCAGGGTGACTTCACCGACCCCGCGGTGCAGCGCACCATCTTATCTCGACTTCAATCGGGGGGTGGAGGAGGTGGACGTCGAGGGCAAACAGAGCTCGGGAAGGAGGCGGAGGTCGAGCCGCCGCCATCATCATCATCATCATCATCATTATTGGACCTCGTGACGTCGGATATGTGTCCGAATCGAATGGGCGGCATGGCGGACCGTCAGCGTCAGGCGGCGCTGCAGCGCGCGGCACTCGCCTTTTCCATCCCCCTCCTTCGCCCTGGCGGCCACTTCATCTGTAAAGTGCTCGGGTCCCGCACATCCCACGCGGCGCTGTGGCAGCTCATGGAGCAGTGGTTCCGGCGCGTGAGTACCATCAAGCCCCTCGCGAGCCGGGCTGGAAGTGATGAAGCATTCCTCGTCGGGCGAGACAAACTCCTGGTCCCACGTCCGCCGGGGGCCCAGACGGCCACCCAAAGACGAGCGAGATTTGGGCTGGATGATTGGCCAGGGCTCTCCCGCATCCCCTACTCCTCCTCCTCCTATAGGGGGGGGCGGTAGACCATCAAGATGCAGCAAGCAAAACAGGCAGTGGCACACATGCACGGATCGGCTGTGGGGAAGGGTATGCAGCCGGATGGTGTACGTAGCAGTGTTCTCCACCCCCCTTCTCTCTTCTTTTTTTTTTTTCGCTCTTTTCTGCTTTACGGAAACACGCTTAAAAGGGGGAAAAAAAGAACCGATGGTCGTATGCTGAGCACACATAAATGTCGCTTTCATTTTCTGTTTCTGTTTGAAATCGCATCATCCCAGATATCTATTTGCTCTCTCTCTAAAAAAAAAATGCTCTTTTTCTCTCTCTCTCTCTCTCATTTTTTATTGCTATTATCTAGTATTCATTGTTTTGTGATTTTTTTTTTTCAATCCCTCTCTCTTCTTGTGTGTGTGTGTAGGTGTACAGCAGCGGCGTGCACAACCTGACAACATTCAAATCCGACCTTCCTTCATCTAGAACTAGAAAGCGGATTGATTTTCGTTTTGAGTGTGTCTGCGGCCATTAATCATCACAATTCACTAGCACAACCGTCTTTTTTTTTCCATATTGTAGTGGCTTTTTTTCTTTTTTCGTTTCGTTTCGTTTGCTACATTTTTCTTCCTTTGTGTGTTTGATCTCCGTCGGTGATTTGTATTTACCGCTTTATTCTTCCGCATGGGTCAAATGTTCTCCCGTCAACACCCCTCCGAGCCCGGCCTTGCTGAGCGCTCGATCGCGCCGAATGCGAAGAACAAGGGCATGTCGCTCATTGGTGGCGAGACGGTGAGAGCGGCGCTCTACCAAGAATCTATGGACAATCCTAATCTTTTCTGGAGCAACGTTGCGAAGAACAACTTCCACTGGGAAGAGCTGTGGGACTCGGACGAGAACGTGTGCACGTACAACTTTGATAAGCGGGAGGGACCCATTTTCGTCAAGTGGTTCGAAGGGGGCATGACGAACGTCTGCTACAACGCCATTGACCGCCACCTCCCCGCCCTCAAGGACAAGGTCTGCTTCCATTTCGAAGGCAACGACCCCAATTGCACAGCAACCATCACGTATGGTGATATGTATGAGGAGATCATAAAGATGGGGAATGTGCTTCGCTCGCAGTACGGCATTCAGAAGGGCGACGTGGTGGCGCTCTACCTTCCCATGATTCCCTTCACCATGGTCACGATGATGGCCTGCGCTCGCATCGGTGCCATCCCGACGGTTATTTTTTCTGGCTTCTCCTCCAGAGCGCTGGCGGATCGGATCGTCTCCTCCGAAGCGAAACTCGTTGTCACAGCCGACGCCTCCTTCCGGGCAACGAAGCCGATCTTCCTTAAAAAAATTGTAGACGAGGCCCTCGCGCTGACCAGGAGCAGCACCACCAGGACGGTCTCCTGCTTGGTATATCCCAACGCACAACGGCAGCACTGTGTCATGACGGAGGAGCGCGACACGTGGTACGACGATGCCGTTGCCAATCTCACCATGGAGCAGCTCCAGGTGTGCCCCATTGAGTGGGTCGATGCGGAGCACACGCTCTTCATCCTCTATACCTCTGGCAGTACCGGGAAGCCAAAGGCGGTGGTGCATACGACAGGGGGGTACATGGTGTACAGCGCCACAACCTTCCGGTATGTGTTCGACTACCACCCCGAGGACGTCTACTTCTGCACGGGCGATGTGGGCTGGATTACCGGCCACAGCTACGCCGTGTACGGCCCCATGCTCAATGGCGCAACTTCCGTGTTGTTCGAAGGGATCTTCAACCACCCCACACTGAGCCGCTGGTGGGAGTTGGTGGAGAAGTACAAGGTGTCCATCTTCTACACCGCTCCCACCGCCATCCGCGCTCTCATGAAATTCGGGGATGAGCCCATCAAGAAGCACAACCTGAGCACCCTCCGTGTGCTGGGCTCTGTCGGAGAGCCCATCAACGTCGAGGCATGGGAGTGGTACTACGAGGTGATTGGCGGGAAGCACGTGGATATCGTCGACACCTGGTGGCAGACGGAGTCTGGCGGGCACATGATCACCCCCATTCCCGGCTGCACACCCATGAAGCCCGGATCGGCGAGTGTCCCTTTTTTTGGTGTTTCGCCCGTCCTGCTGGACCCCACCTCCTTGGAGGAAAAGTGCGGCGAGGGCGACGGCCTCGTCGCGCTCGACCGTCCCTGGCCAGGTATCGCCCGCACCCTCCTCGGGGATCACGGGATGTACGAGAAGATCTACTTCTCCTCCAATGGCTACTATCTCTCCGGCGACGGGGCGCGGCGCGATGAAGACGGATATTTCTTTATCACCGGCCGCGTCGATGACGTTCTGAACGTCAGTGGCCATCGCCTCAGCACGAGCGAGATTGAGGACGCCGCGACCAGCCACGAGGCGGTGGTGGAGTGTGCTGCGGTCGGCTTCCCGCATGACGTGAAGGGCGAGGCTATCTATCTCTTCTTGTCCTTCCATCAAGAGGTGGAGGTCACGCCAGCGCTGCTGAATGAAATCAAGGCCCGAGTGCGGGACATCATCGGCCCCCCTCGCCACCCCTGACAAGCTGCAGCCCGCCCCGCAAGGACTGCCCAAGACCCGATCCGGGAAAATCGTGCGCCGCATCCTGCGCAAGATCGCCAGTAAGCTAGAGCACGAGGTGACCGACACGAGCACGCTGTTCAACCCAGGGGTGGTCCAAACCCTCATCGAGGCGCGGGACAAGTGGGTCAAGTAAACAAAAAAAAAAAGAAAAAGAAGAAGAAAAAAAAAAGGAGGAGGAGGAGGAGGAGGAGGAGAGAGAGAGACATAGTAAACCTCCTGAAACGAAGGGGAGGCGGAAAAAGAAAACAAAGGGAAAAGGAAAACAAGAAGAAAAAGAAAGAAGGAAAAATATCAACAACAACACACCTATCCGAATCCGTGCGGAGAGACTGGAGCACACAAGAACAAAAAACGGTGCAACTCGTTGTCGTCGTGTAAGCGGTCCCAGTCGGCAATAACGCCCTCCGTCCCCCTCCACCCCCCACCCCTCATTCCAACGCGTCGCGATCACCTGTATTCGTATCTCATCCTCCATCAACCAGAATTTGACTGTTTTGTTTTGTTTCGTTTCGTTTTTTAACGCGTTGCATGTTCTTGAAGGAAGGAGCCTTCGTATCGAATGATATATATATTGTGTGTCTCTGTGTGTGTGTGTGTGTGTGTGGCTGGCACACGCCTTTGGTAGGGATGTTTTTTAACTTACACACACACAAGCGGCACATTTACGGTTCCTATTGTAACTTGAAGGTGTGGCTGGACTGGACGGTTATGGTACGTCTTATAGTAGAGTGTGGAGAGGGGGTTGGTGTTGGTAGCTTCATCTTTTTTTTTTTCCTGTTAAAAAAAAAAAAAAAAAAAAGGGGAAGGTTTGTTGTTTCTTCGGTTTTTCTAACTCGTATTCCTCGTTGTACCTGCTCAACTATCGAACCCTCTCTCTCACTCTCTCTATGCTTTGTTTCTGAACGTTGGTGATCCGTTGCTACACTGGAGGCGAGAGAGAGAGTGAGAGAGAGAGAGAGAGTTTTTATTTGTGTTTATATTTTGTTGTTTGAACTCTTTTTTTTTTCTGTTATTTGTTTGTTTTGTTTTTTTTAAGTATTGATCCGTTCCCAGGTTTCATCTTGATTTTCTTTCCTGCTTAAGTTTTTTTTTGTGTTTTTTTTTTTTTTGTTTGTTTGTTTGTTTTTCTCCTCGTTGTAACAGATTTTATTCTGTTTATTATATTTTGTTTCTGTATACGTATCTATAAGTCGTAGATATAATGCCGACGAAGACGGATGCGATGGTGTCTGCGTATGCCTTCAGCGGTAGGTGGTCTACCGCGGTTGCTACAAGTAATCTGGCTAGGTGTCCATACATTTTCTTTCTTCTTTCTTTTCTTTTCTTTTTTTTTTTTTTTCCGTTAACACCATTGATCCCCCTCATCTTCGTCCACCACGTGGCGTTTGGTTTGTACACGAGGAAAAAAAAAAAAAAGAAAAGAAAAAAAAAAAGAGAGAGAGAAGTAATTGAGAAGAAAGGAGGAAGTCTTTGCATGACCCATATCGTATCGGATAGAACTCGACACAAATGAGTGGTGGTGGCGGTTCAGTTCCTCCCTTATCTTTCTTCTCACTTATATATATATATATTATAATTTTGGTTTCAGTTTGTTTGTATTGTATATCCATCCAGGATATTTAAACAAAAGAGAAAAAAAAATTGCTTGCTGATATGTGATTCTGATCTTCTCAAAAAAAAAAAAGAGTTCGTAAAAATTAAAGGAAAAAGAAAGAAATTCAATGAAGAAAAGAAACAAACAGGCGCCTCTCCTTCCAACAAGACATCGGACGCTCGCTCAAAGCTCATCATTACACACAGGGTATTTATTGAATGGAACCTGTTGTTCTTTTGTTGTTGTTGTTTTGAAGTCCCAAGCCCGCAACGGCTCTCCTCCTCTTCCTCCCCGCTTCCAAGCTTCGTACTACGACTTAAAGAAGAAAAACAAGAGAGAAAAAAAAATAAAATGTGTTGCCGTAATTTGGAAAAGAAAAAGAGAGTGAGTGAGAGTGAAAGAGGAAGAGGAGAATTACTTTTTTTTGTTTTGTTTTTCCTTAAGAAAAAGTGTTCATCATCCAATAACGAATCACCATCCAAAAATGCACCTATCGCCATCTCGAGGTCCGCCCCGCCTCACCCTGCGGCAGGACTCACCCTCCTCCTACTTCCTTCCCTTTCGCTCCCTCTTTTCTTGATCCTTGTTGCCTTCTCCTGTTTCTTTTTTTTATTATTTTCATTTTTATTTTATTTTTAGGAAAGAAATAATCGGTATATCTTCCTGTTCCTTTTGTGCAGTTGTGTCTGTCAGCATGATTTCAAAATAAAACGCGGAGAAGGGCGTAGAAGTTAGCCCATTAGAAGCCAGTGCACGTGAAGCAGCTGGCGGCGACTTCCCGGACAAAGGGGCGACAGATGTGCTTTCATTCATTCACTAGCGACGAATAAAGAATTAGAAAGGAAAGTAAGGAGGGAGGGGGGGGGGGGGGCGGATGTACCCTGTAGTGCCAGCCATCGCCAGAACTTTATATGGATATTGTTGTGTTGTTCTTCAAAACAACTCGACTCCTCCTCCGCCCCGCCGCCTTCCATGCGCAGCACTTGCATCGTATACTTACATAGTAGTGGTGTTATCTACTACATCTCCTCGCTTCTTACATGCACAAGGAGCTGATTAAACTCTAACATCAGCCGGATGATGTCCACGATAAAACACGATAACTGTGATCATCGCTGTAGATGGTGGAACTGGGAAGCAACCTGGAACCTGGGAACCCACATCACAGCACACCAGATGACCACAGAGTCGACATAAGAGGAGAAGGACGAATAGTTGAAGCGGAACACAACAATACACATAGCCAAAAAGAAAAAAAAATGTCATCAAGAGAGACAGAGCTCTCCTTTACCTCCCTCCTCTATCCTTTACCTCATTTTTTAAAAACTAACGGGCAGGGAGCACCTCAATGTCCAGCAACTCAATCCACTGGGCCGACCCCACTGAGGCGATCCCTTGCGGATACCCCCAGCCCTCGCTTTACAGTGGTGCGCATACACCACATCGCCTCCTCTCTCCCTCGACAGGACCAGTTGTCCCCTCGCGGAGGATGACAACCTATCGCTGAATTGTTTGTTCAATAGACATCTTAAAAATAGTAGTAGTAATAACAATGCGAATAATAATGGGTTCTACACATTATTATTATTGTTGTTGTTGTTGTTTTGTATTCTTTTTTTTTTTTTCACCATTAACGCTTCATTCTTTATTATTATTATTATTATTCTATTCTTTTCTCGCTTAACCACACCAAGGAGGAAAAAAATAGCACGCTCCGCATATACACACGCACACACATACACACACTTTTCCTCCTCCTTCTTGCTACAGAAAAAGAAAAAGAGAAAAAAAAAAGAAAAGAGAGAAGGAAAGGAATACAGACAAGACATACCGTCGCCCTTGGAACTGGAGATGCCCACGCCGACCAGCAAGGGGGGCGAACCCCCGCTGCACCGCACAAGGAGCCTCGGTGGTGGTGGTGGAGGAGGAGGCGATAACGGGGCGATGGCGCCATCTTCCGCCACCACGACCGCTGCCGATTTTATGTTGTTTGACCGCATCAATGCTGGCGGGGATTCCGAGCATAACTCCTTCTGGCGCCTCGCCCAGCGCTTCTACTTGAGTATGGAGACGGTGATGGAGGCGAAGGAAATATTCGATTCCTACAGGGACTTGGAACGGAACATGGTCTCCCGCCCGACCAGTGCGACCTTCGGGGAGCACTACCCGCTCCCCCATCAAGTCGATGAGGTGAACCCCAGCGCCACCCCAGAGGCCTGCAGCTCACCGCTCACGTCCGTACCGGGCCCGCCCCACATCGCTGCGCAGGAAGCGCCGCCGGCACCGCCGCAGCCGGTGGACAGCAGCGAGACCTTCGGTACCGCCGGTAACGAGCCGGAGCAGACCCGCCGCCTGACAGGGGGGTCTGCTGTGACAGCGCCGCCGGAGGTGGAGGCGCTTGGTGTGCCGGGCCTGCAGGCCTTCTATCTCGACCTCGGGTTCCCGAAATCAGCGCTGGAGATCGCGGATGTGATTCAATTAATGCGCAGTTACCCCGCGGAGCTGGCCATGCTGAAGCGGAAGGAGGCGGCGGAGCGGGAGCTGCAGCTGCAGATCCAACGTGAACAGGCGCTCCTCCACCAAGGCGGCCTCGGTTCCGGGCGGGGAAAAGGTGGTGGGAAGAAGGGGGACAAGCGCACGGCAAAGGCCTCCTCCGCCTCCTCCTCCCCACAGCCGCCCTCCTCCTCCTCGTCGCCGCCGAACTTTGCCGACACCATGCCGCGTGCGAATGATGACAGCGCCTCCCACACCGCCACCGAGACGATGGCGGCCGAGTCGGCAAAGGCGAAGGGGCTTACCTTCCCCATGTTCCTCTTCCTCCTGCAGACCCCCTTGAGCGCTGAAGAGTGTACCGCAGAGCACAAGGACCAGGAGGTGCTGCAGGCCTTCCACACCCTCGACGCGGACAAGGATGGTATTCTATCCGAGGAGGACATACAGCGCAGCCTCATCTACCTGCTCGAGAAGGAAGGGGTGTTGTCCAATGATCGAGACCTCCTCGAACTTGCTCACATGAACCCTGTCGAGCTCCGCGCTGCGCTGCTGGAGTGCGATATGAACGCGGACGGACTCGTCACAGGACAAGATCTGCTCGGCGTTCTCCGGGTATGATGAAATAGGAGGGAGAGAGAGAGGGGGGGAGAGAGAGAGAGGGAGAGAGGGAGAGAGAGAGGGACAACACTCACCCACGTGTAAGAAATTAGGGAGGGGATGCAGAACGTAGAGAAAAATGAAATGAAATGAAAAAGTCGTACGCAGAACGAGAGAGGGAGAATGAGAGCTCTCTTGGATCTATGCTTTGTTTCGTTCCGCATTTTTTTTAATTTTTCTTTAGAGTGGTTAGTTATTTTTCTTTTGTGGCACTTGTATAGAAGAGGGAGCGGTTGCTGTTGTTGTTTTCTACGGGTGATATATGGACTCTTCCTCAAGCTTAACCATACAACAACAAAAAAAAAAAAAGAGTAGCGAGCGAGAAAGGAAGGATGCAGTTGGCCCATGGAAATCCATTGATGTTTATCTCTCCTTCACTCTACCCAACGAGTCGTTGATATCTTTCAACTCTTTTCTCTCTTTTTTTTTTGTGTGTGTATATTGTATATATTGTATATATATATATGTGTGTGTGTGTGATAATGATGGGTGTAGGAAATATAAAATAATAATAATAATCGATTCGATTAATTGTTGTTGTTGCTGTTTCCTGGCCTCAACCTAAACCTAAAGCAAACGAACCCCCACACACACCCCGCCCACACACACACCCCACCCCGCACCCAAGGAACTTCAACACTCCACAAACAAACAAACAAAAAAGGAAAGGAAAGTAAGATTTGAGAAGAGAGGTCTCTCTCTCTCTCTCTCTCTCTCTCTCTCTCTCCGTGTTTGCTGTCATTCATTCATTGCTCCACCACCGCAGCTCGATGGGCGTTCCGCTTCTCTTGACGTGGCTGCGGCGGCGCTTTGCAGGCTGCTTCGCACCGGCCAGCAGCAATAATAATGCCGCGGCGGCGGCGGGGGTGACGGACCCAGATAACCTATACGTGGACCTCAACTCCTTCCTCTACCAAGCCGCGGCGGTGGTGGAGAGCCACGCCCAGTCCGGCGCCGTCGCCCCGCAGTCGACGGAGGAGGTGGAGGAACTGGTGCTGCAGCAACTCTTTGTGCTGCTCGACGACGTTGTGCTGCATCTCGTTCGGCCGCGGCGTTTGGTGTATCTCGCCATGGACGGTATCTCCCCGCTGGGGAAGTTGGCACAGCAGCGCAGCAGGCGTCATCGCCACGCCGCCCGCCAGCACCGATTTGCTTCGCGGAGCCTCCCAATGGATTCCTTGTGGGACAGCAACTGCATCAGCGTCGGTACGCGGTTCATGCTCAAGGCCGCCCAGGCCCTCCATCACTACGCCGTGTCCCGTACAGAGTCGATAAATATGCAGCGGCTCCGCAGTGCAACGACGGCGACGGCGACGGCGACGGCGACGGACTTTGAACCCATGGTACCGATCGCGATCCTCGTCGACGATGTGCTGCGACCCGGTGAAGGCGAAACAAAAATATCGGAAGCCATTCGTGCGTTTCGTACCTCACCGCAGTACAATCCTAACACGTCGCACGTCATTTGCAGTACAGACACGGACGTGACCGTGACCTCCCTGCTGCTGCATGAGCCGCGGATCCACGTGCTGCGCTACGAGCCACCCTCCTCCTCTGGGCCGCAGCAGAGGCACCGCGCCGCTAACGCTGCCGATGCGTGGCAGTCCACCTTCTTCAGTCTTCATCACTTTCGCGAGGAGCTTCGCCGGCTGCTCGGGATGCTTCCCACGGAGGGTGGAATCCCAGACCCTAGCAGTGCGCTCAGCGCCGATTTTGAGCGAGCGCTGCACGACATCGTGTTTCTTCTGCTCCTCTTTGGTAATGACTTTCTCCCGTCTGTCAGCGGCAGTATACAGGAAGGAACGCTGGACGCGCTGCTCACCCTCCTCGCAGAGGATTTCGTCCCCCGCCAGCGATGCATCGTGGACGCCGCCACCAATCACATCAATTTCGACGCGGCACGCTATCTGCTGACTCGGCTGTTTGAGATTCGGCAAGAACTGCGGCAGGAGCGTTTGGCCATCATCACCGACGTTAATGGTGATGCCAATGGTGGTGATGGACTGCCTCGACGACCGCCACTGGGGAACACGGACTGGGGGTTCGAAGACGAGCCCGCGCACCAGCAGCGTCGGGAGGAGCAGGAGCGCACGACACGCACGCGGTGCTACTGCTACTGGACGATGCTGCAGTGGGCCCTGCACTACAGCGCGGGGGACGTGAAGCACTGGGGCTGCTACTACCCGTTCCGCACCGCCCCGCCGCTGGACAAGCTCGCGCTGTATTGTGGGGAGGTGTCGTACGCAGCGCTGCGTAGATTTGCCTCCCGGAGGGCACACACGAAAGAGGCGGCCAACAACAACAACAACAACAACAACAAGGAAGAGGAGGAGGAGGAGGAGGAGGAGGACGGGGTGACGCTGGAGGCCGTCGATGATGCATCGCTTCGAATAGGTGAACGGGGGCAGCCGACGGATGTGCTTGTCCAGCTGCTCGTTCTCCTACCGCCACAGAGCAAATCTCTACTGCCCCCGTTTCTTCAAGACGCGTATGAGGAGGTGGCGCCGCTGGTGAACGCTCGAATGGAACATATTGATTTCGACCGCATTCTCGCCTGGTGCGAGGAGAAGAAGAAATATCTGACAGAGGCGGAGCGAACGAGATTTAGAGCGTATCAATTCTTTGCGCAGGACAAGCACATCCTCAAAGCCGCCGCCGCCTCTGCCGTGGAGGAACACCAAACTGAAGGACGTTCTTTAACCCGTATACGGACACCGCAACCACCACAGGAGAAGGAGAAGGAGGAGGAGGAGGAGGAGCTGGGCCTGCTGGCAAGGAATATTGTTTTTCTCGCCTGCTGGTCCGCCGAAGCGGTGGAGGCAGAGCAGCGGCACGAATGGAACCGCGCCGTGGAGGCAGCGACGCAGCAAGCCGCGATGGGCAGCAGCGGGCAGGAGGTGATGCCAGCGATGGCCTCCACGGCCGCCTCCTTCTTTATGAGTGCCGCGCGTGGCACTGGTGGGACGAGCTCCATTTCTGCTGCCGCCGCCGCCTTGAAGGCGCTGGCGGAGGCGCGGCCGGTGGCGACGGAGAAGACCAACGCGCCAACGCTTCGCCCTCCTCCATCCCCCGTCACGACTCCTCGTCCCGAGGAGAAGGAGAAGGAGGAGGAGGTGGCTGCTCCGACCCGCTTCGACACCCCGAGCTTCAGCCTCCTCGTGGGGCCTATTGCGCTGCTCGGGGAGGATCTCCTACAGCGGGCGGTGGGCCGGCTGGAGGGCGGCCGCCTCGTGACAGCCCACTACACCCCCGGCACCCTCCGCACAGCCCCGCTCCTCACTCGCGACGTCGCCACCGGCCGCACTCGACTCCGCTGGCAGCTAGCTGTTACGAGGGATGACTCCTCTCATCATCGTCGCGGTGCTGCTGAGGGTGGCGCGCCACAGCAGCAGCAGCAGCAGCAGCACCTCGTCGGCCTGCTGCCCGGGGTGGTGATGCCTGCCGAGGCACCGTGGCGGGAGCGGCTTCGGGAGCAGCCGGCGTCCATGCCGCTGCCTCCCATGAAGCGCCTTCGCGAGGCCGATCTCGACAAGGAAATGAAGGCGATGATGGGCGGCGACGGCGAGACGGACGCGATGCCGATCCTCCAGACGGCGGCGGAGGCGGAGGCGGAGGCGATCGCCACCAAGCGCGAGGCGCTGCGACGGCAAATCGAAGCCCTGAAAGCCACGGCCAGCCAAGCGTAGGAAAAAAAAAAAGAGAGAGAGAGAGAGAGAGAGAGAGAGATGCGAGAATGATGCAGCCGAGAGGCACGGATAGAGGAGATTGATACGGCGCTGTGACCATGGTCTATACATCTGTCTACCTCCATGCTTGTGTGTGCTCTGCTGTCTGGTAGCGCTGGAGAGAGGGGGACAATTGGGGGTGGTCCGCCCATACGCAGTACGCATTGCCCAGAGAAGAAGAAGGAGAGAGGCCTCGGCATGTAAAAGTTTAAAACTTAAAAAAAAAAAAAAAAACGAAAAATATGGGCCTCAGCCTCAGCTTGAGCACACACACAATATATATATATATATATATATATATATTTGCTGAAGGGGAGGGGGGATGGGGGATCCGCCCAGTGACACCCAAGCATTATCGTTATAAGATGTTGCGTGTCATAGGCCGGAACCTTCTACCGTATAGTTGAGGGACCAACTCCGTGCAGACTTCGTCCCTTCGCTTCTTCTCTCTTTCTCTTCACTCACCTTTCTGTGTTTTGTCTGTTTCCCCGTTATCATTATTATATTATTATTTTTTATTCTCGTCTTCTTCCTCCCTTCTAGACGAGAACAAAAGAAAAACTTTTAATAATAACAATAATAAAACACATCGCGCGCTCAATTGCGCCCGTTGTGTTGTCTTTCACCCGCACACCATTTTGCGTGCGATTGAGCGGATGCGGACGGCAGGTAGTTGGCCCACGGGAGAAAAAAAAAAACGAGAAATAAATACGTCACCTAACCGTATCCTTCTAAAAGGAATAATAAGGCATATTACGAAAGATAGGGAGAAGAGGATACGAGAGAGGAAAATATTATATAGTATAGGAGGCAAGAGGAAGCGGTTCCATCATGGTCCACCCTCGTCTAGCGTACCAGGTCTTTGAACCGAGTGGGGGCAGTATCCCTGTCGCGCATTCCGCCGCCCGCCTCGTGTGCCTTCACGGTCTCTTGGGCTCCAGCAGGAACTTCGGGGCCATCTGTCGCACGCTGGCGGCGGGCTCCATGTCTCGCACGCAGCCAGACCTCCCCGCGCGGCATCTGCACGGCCCGCCTTCGCTCGCCGGGCGGCTCTTACGCACGGACACGGGTCCGAGAGAGGGGGGGTGCAGGAGGGAGGGCGAAGAAGGGCTAGCGCACCCCATTGCTGCTGCTGCGCATCCCTCTGTGGCGTACGACTGCAGGAATCACGGGGACTCCTTCCACCACCCATTCATGTCGTTGGATGATCTGGCAGATGATCTTCAGCAGTTCTTGTGCTACATCGTGTCGCAGGAGTCTTCTTCTTCGCTGTGCGCATCATCATCATCATCATCATCGTCACAGATCGCACGTCAGACGTTGGGAAGAAGAAGAAGTGGAAGTGGCCCTGGTGTAGATGCGGATGGCGGTCCAGTGGTGCTGGTGCGTCACACTGGCCCCGTTCAACTCTACTCTCCCGACGCCGAGCCGCCCTCTTGTGTGGACGCGTCGCCTTGGGGCAGCTTAGCGCATCCTCCGCCCGGGGATACGCCGGTTCCCTTGATACTGGTGGGGCATAGTATGGGGGGGGTGACAGCGTTGCATTGGATATGGCGAGAGCACCTCCTTCACCATCATCGTTGTCAGCAGCACGCCCTACCGTTGTCGTTGCCTTTGGTTCCACCTCCTTGTTTTGCGAATCAATTCTATCGTATCGTGGGAGCCGTTATCATTGATGTGGGGCCCACCGCCCGGCCGCTGGTCTTCTCCGATACGATGCGTCGGCTGCGTTTCCTTCGCGAGATCCCAGTGGAACAGCTGCACTCTCTCGCAGCGGTGGAGCAGTGGGTCTGCTCGAACGGGCCCCCGGATCTGTTTCACCCAGGCGCGCTCTGGCAAGTTCGCTATTATCTCAGCAACCTCGTCTTTGAGCCCGGCGGGCCCGCTCGGTGGCGCATCAATCTTGACGCCATTTTGAACCACCTGGATCATTTGGTGTGGTGTGATGGAGGCCCCCGGGTGGTGGTGAAGGCGCTGCAGCAGACCGGCCTCTGTCGTCGTCGTTTCGACACCTTCCCGCTTCTGTTCCTCTTTGGAGAGCACTCCCCGTACAATCACCCGCGGGCCCACCAGAGTATCGCCGCGCATTTTTCGCAGCCCGTGACCCTCGAGGTGCTCGGCGCGGATCATTTTCTGCACATCCACCAGCGCAAAACCTTCTGCCGCCTGGTGTCCAACTTTGTGGATCTCGCGATGCAGATGGAGAGGGAGAAGACCGCACACCACTAATCGAGAACGCGGAGGAAGAAAGGAAAGCATTGCTTGCTTGCCGTGCCCAGCAGCCATTGATATACATATCTATATCTATCTATATATCTATATATCTATAGATATAGATATATATATATGTATATGTGTGTGTAGAGAGAGAGAGAGAGAGAGAGAGGGAGAGAGGCTTGTTGCTAGTTGTTCAGGACCTGCCAGGATGGATAAGTGCTTGCCTGACCACCACCCTCTTCCCCCTCTCTCTCCGTGTGGAAATACACGAAGCCAGAGTTCGCAAGAAGCATTGGCTCTGAGGGCAAAGGCAGGTAACCGGAAGGCCAGTGTCCTCTCGACTCAGAACTGCTCACGGCGGGGAATCCAACCGCAAAGAAGAGAATTATTTGCCCCTATACCTCTCTATAAATACCGATGGATCGGCACTTTTTTTTGTGTGGGCGGATAAATGACTACGACATGGTTGGTTGTTCTTTTTATGATTTTTTTTTAACTCTGTTCTTCTCTCTCTCTCTCTCTCTCTCTCTCTCTCTCTCGTATTATTTTTTGTTGTTGTTGTTGTTGTTGTTGTTGTTGTGTGTGTGTGTGTGTGCGTTCGATGGATCCAAAATCAGACGGATTTTGGTTATTAACTTTTTTTTCTCAAATTGTTTATCTTATTTTGGTGGTGGTGTTTGGTTATTGGTATCCCCATCTACTAAAAAAAAAAAAAAAAAAGCAGCTGAAAAAAAAAAGAAAAAAAAACGGTTGCTTCTCCGGGGAACTTCAATCCCTTAAGTTGTCTCGCCGTCGTATATACGCTCACGTGTATCTACATAAGCCCAAACGTTTTTTTGCATCCAGAATATTTAAATATATAATAAAAAAAGGGGGGGAAAGAAGAAGGAGGATAATAATAGGCAGCACAGCATTAAAAAAGGCTACACGATAGCGTCCGCATCTCCCCTTGGTTAAAGGAGAGCGTTCCACGCCCTCTGGTGTGGTGCTTATCATTCTTCAGCATGCGTCAAACCTATGTGATCCGGGTCTGCCCCCCTCAAACTCCACGCCTTCTTCTGCCGTCCGGGATGCACCTACGTCGTGCTTCTCTCTCGCAAGGGTGTTGAGATCCCGTCGGAGCCGACGGTCTGCAACGACAACGGCGAAGTCGTCTTCGGGGACGCCTCCGGCATGCACTCCTGGCGCAGCTTTCAGGTTACCTTTAATTCTCCAAAGGACGCGCGGAATTTAACCTTTGCCATCTACGACTTCACATCCAGGCGAAGTCCAACGAAGATCGTCGGCTTTTCTGTCCCGCTCTCGGGCATGTGCAGCGTGCTGGCCGGCGAGAGCATCTGCGACTGCAAAGGCGTGGCGTTCAAGTTCACGGGCCAGTCCTGTCGGCTGGACACCATCTTTTGTATGTACCCTGTGGGCCAGCCGGAGCCCCCATTGAAGGGCAGTGCCCAGGCCACCACCACCAGCAGCGGCGGCGGTGCCAAGACGGGCTCGGAAGGCAAGCCGGGTGCAGCCGCTACGGCGGGCGGCGAGGCGTCGGACACCAAGACAGAGTTCCGCACCACGCGTCTTCCCGATAGTGCGGTGCGGGCCCTGCAGCAAGGGGGTCTCGTCCCCCGCGGCTTCACAGCGGTGGAGCTCGACCTGGACATGGCCAACGAGATCGCTGCGCGTGCGGAGATCCTCTTCCCCAGCCGCGAAGACTTGGAAAAGCGCGTTAAGGCGCTGCGCATCGAAGTGGCTCGCCTCGAGTATGAGGAAAACTACGGAAACAAGGACCTGGTGAAGCAGGGCTCGGCCGCTGCCGCTGTGCTGAGAGAGGAGTACACCTTTTGGGCACAACGTGCGGAGGCGATCGATGAGAAGGCGGCGCATGATGCTGGTTTGCTACCGCCCGTAGCGAAGGCCGCGGGGTCCTCCGCTGCGACGCTCGCCCGCATCAAGGAGCTCGAGAAGGCCATTCAAGAAGAGCAAGCGAAACTGACGTCGCTGGAGGCGGAGCAGAGTAAAAGAGACGTGACCACCGAGGCCCTGAAGATCCTGCAGTCCGTGGAGGAGCTCGAGTTGCAGCTGGCCGATCTGCGTGGCGCTGGCACCATGAAGCCCCGGTACAACAAGAAGATGTGGGAGATTTATGATGTCGAAGGGGGGGATTTCTGGGACAAACTCGCGGCAGAACTGTACGACGCCGAGTCGAACCATGATCAGCTCCACCAAGAAATGTTGTCCCTCAATCGTCTGCAGTATCCGCCGTACCCTGCGGGGATCGAGTCGCAGGGCACCATGCATGAGGTGCCGAAGGAGCTGGATTTTGTGAAAAATAACCCCAGAAACCTGGCCAATAGTAGTGGTGCTATCCTCGGTGGCCCCGCGATGAAAGCCGGCGTGGCCAAGCCTACCGATAATAATCTCCTCGACGATCTCTTCGGTCCTACCGCCGCACCCACCACCGAGGAACCAGCAGCTGCCCCTGCCGATGCTGTGGATGCTGTGGATCCGTTCGGCTTTGGTGCCGCGGCACCAGCAGCAGCTGTAGCAGCCCAGGTAACGCCTATATGGGCCACCAACGGACCTGCACCGACCAGCCCCGCCAGCGTGGATCTGCCCTCAGCCCTACCAGAAGAAGGTAGTGCAGTCAGCCCCGTTGCGGTGGTGGAGACGGTGACGGTACCAGCGCAAGATCCCGAGGCGCAAGGCAGTGGGGAGCACCGACAGGCTCTCCCCAATCTCCATGCGGCACAGCAGCAGGGTGATGCAGGTGCGCCTACCGGCGTGAGCCCCACCCCGCCGTCGCCGGCCCCCTCTACCGATCCAGAGCCGACGGCAGCACAGCAGCCAGCGACAGTCCCAGCACAGCAGGGAAGGGGGGCCTCTCCTCCCTTCGGACACACGGAACCGGTGGATCCGCCGCTCACTCAGATACCACCACCACCACCGTCTCCCCCTCCTCCTCCTCCAGCGATGATGGACGCCGCCACAGAGCAAAAGGCTGCAGAAGCAGCCGTGCCCACCCCTAACGCGACCGCACCCACCCAGACACCACCACTACCACCGTCTCCCCCTCCTCCAGCGATGGTGGACGCCGCTCCCTCCCAGCAGCAGCAGCCCGCTGCAGCCCCGCCGATGGGTGCGCCACACGCCTCTTCGTCTTCATCTTCCGCCGCCCCAGCCGTCGCTGCTGCTGTACCGGTAATGAAAGTCCCGCAGCAGCAGCAGCAGCAGCAGCAGCATCTCCACCCCGCTCCAGCTCCCTCGCCTCCACAGCCGCAGCAGCCCGCCCTCCCCGCCGTTCCTCCTGGCCCGCCGCCACCGCCGTTTGAGCGCCGCCCGCCGTCCCTCGAGGAAATTCCATTCACTCGCTTCTTCAATATCGATTTGATGGGCCGCGGCTGCCCCATCGATATCTATCTCGACGGAAAGACCCCCACACGCGGAACAGAGGTGACGATCGTGAACAACACGCCGAATGACATTCTAATTGGCGGCATAGAGCTGAAGCAGGAGGATATATTTGCCTCTGGGCCGCCCAAAACCATCCCCACCAAGCGCTGGCCACAGCAGGCCCGCATTCCAGGCAACGGCCACACGGAAACCTTTATTATTGCGCTGCACCCGTCCTTTCCTCGCGCCTCTGCTCTGATGGTGCTCATCAACGTCTATGTGCTGGTCGGCACCAAGTACATGCCCTTCTCCTCCAGGTTCACTGTTTAGACCATCCCTTCACTCGACCCCTAGTTAGTCTAAACTGTGTATGTGTGCGTGTGTGTGTGTGTGTGTGTGATCGGAGAGGGTACGACGGAGGTGGTGTTCCACTAACTCGATACTGGCTTACGCGGGGAAACAGGGAGGTGGGTGGGGGGTCCATCAGGTCTTGCCCATGTCTCTGCACTGTATCGCATTTTTATTATTATTAGTTATACTTTTGGTGGTGGAGCAAGGAGACGGCCGATGAGCCTGCGTATCACCTCCACTCTCTCACTCGACCTCCACACACACACCCCTCTTATATATAGTTCTAATGTTTGTTCTCTCTGTTGTATGTTGTGTTGGTTTCTCTTTGCTTTCTCTCTCTTTTATTATTATTGTTATTATTATTATTATTCTTTATTTACCTCCCCCTTTTTCGAACGACTCTACGCTGCTGATGCGAAGGAATGCGGCCTATTCCCTGCTCGGGGTCACGTGAACAAGAACACAAGAATTAGAGAATGAAAACGAAGAGACAAAACAAAAAAAAAAAAAAAATACCGAAAAAGAAGGTGTCTTGTCTAGGGTGACAAGCAGACCCCTCCCCATTGGTTCCAACGGATCCGACCATCTGGGTATATCACCGTCACACATGGAAACCAAAAAAAAAAAAAAACATTGCTGTTGTTGAATAACACGTTCCGTGTATGTCCAGGTACCCAACTTCGGTGCTGCATTCTACTTTATGTTTTGTTTTACGATTCTGTCTTACCTCGTGTCTTGGTGTTGCTACTTCAATTGGTACTTTTCGTTCGATCGTTCCTCTGATTCTCTTTTGATTTTTTTTTCCATAGATTTATCATGTCGAAGCCAGTATCTATTCGCGTGGGCGTACTCGGTGCCGCCCGCATCGTCAACAAGACCTGGGAGGCCATTCATCGTGCCGGCTTTCAGGTGACCATCCTCGGATGCCGCGACGTGGAGCGCGGCAAAGCTTTCGTGGCGGAAGCCGCCGCCAAGTTTGGGCCTTTCCCCGTGGAGCCGCGTGTTGGAAGCTACGAGGATGTCATCGGTGCCAAGGATGTGGATGTGGTGTATATTCCTATCCCCGTGACGGCCCGAGACACGTGGGTGCGTGCGTGCGTCAAGGCCGGCAAGCACGTGGTCGGCGAGAAGCCCCCCGCCAAGGATTCCAACCAGCTGCGTGAGTGGCTCGATCTGATGAGCGCCAAGAACCTCCTGTACATGGACGGGACCATGTTCTGCCACGGCACCCGCCTCGTGGAGATGAAGAAGTCTATTGCGGCGTTGGGGTCGATCAAGCACATCGACGCACGCATCACGTTCCCTGGCTCGGAGGAGTTTATGAAGAACGATATCCGTGTGAAGCAGGACCTGGAGCCGTACGGTGCCCTCGGCGACGTGGGCTGGTACTGCATCCGCTGGATCCTGCACCTGGTCGACTTCCAGATGCCTGACGCCGTGACCTCCCGCATCGTCAAGAGCACCCCGGAGGGCGCCATCACGGCGATGGAGGCACAGTTCCGCTTCACGGTGAAGGGCGAGCCGGTCACCGCCAGCTTCTACTGCAGCTTCACAGATGTGCGCCTGCAGCGCATCCGCGTCTTTGCGGCGGATGGCGTCGTGACGGCACAGAACTGCGTGAACCTTCCGCCCCAGAGCCGCCCTCACTACTTTGTTCGCAGGGCTGCCTGGAAGCCAGAGGAGGTGTCGAGGGACATCACTGACGATGGGGAGTTGGTCTACGCCGCCGAGGAGGAGGAGGACTTCCACTACCAGATGGATCACCTCTGGGTGGACGTCGCGGCGTCGTTGAAGATGGAAGGTGGTGCGGTCGTCCCGGACCCCGCCAAGCTCAAGATGCTGGCAGAGTATGCGTACAAGACTCAGAAGGTGATGGATGACACTGCCGCCGCCGCGCGCAAGTAGGGATTAACTTTACTTCTCTCTCTTTTGTGGGCTGAAGAAGATCGAATGGGAGCAAGCATTCAATAACTATTTTATTTTATTATAACTTTCTTCTCTCTCTCTTTTGTGAGCTGAAGAAGAACGAACGGGAGAAAGCATTTATTACTTATTTTATTTTATTGTATCTCCTTTCATTTCTGTGCGGCGCACAACGCTTTTTCTTCCGTTGACGTTATCGGCGACTTCGCGCCGTGTGTCCCTCATGCGCTACCAACACGCACACATCTCTCTCACCGTTATATCGAACAGATCGTCATATATAACTCTCTCTTTTTTATTATTTATTATTAGAGCTTGTGAGATGAATCGAGTGAGATGGGATAACAACAAGTTGAGGAGTGCAATGCCCCGAAGAGGGTTCAACCTCGAGGGAAAGGATTGAAGGGCAGAAGTTAGATGATTAGCAGTGAATGATCTTTTTATATGTTCTCTTTTTTTTTTTTCTTTGACATGGACGGTTGTTTTTCATACTTACGAGAAAGTCGTGTGGGCTTTCCCATTTTTCTAAATGATCCTCCCACCCGCCCCCTTTATTTTTCCCTCCACGACAAGGACCCTTGGAAATAATGGTATTCCAAAGGTGTATATATTTTTATAAGTCCTTGTTCTTCATGTTTGTTTTTTTTTTACATTTCGCATATATCCTTTTATCTTTTACATAAATATCAACATACAAAATAATTACAGGATCCATCATGGTGGCACGATCACCTGGGTACTTGAAATTGTCGCGTGTAGATATACATGCAACTTCAATCTTGATCCTGACACGACGAACAGTGTTCTTCCCTTCTCGTTCTCTATGCTTTTCTCTCTTTTGTATGTTTAGACCCTATTTTTTTTTTGGGGGGGGGATGGGGCAGTGAGAAACGAAACGTGTCACGGCGGTAGTGGTGGCAGGGAGGGGTGGGTTGCTCTCGTTAGAGCGAAGCGTTACCTCTGACGAGGTCTCCATGATTCCTCTGGTTCGACGTTTGAAAAGGCCATTCACTACTCCAACACGAAGACCAATATATGGCCATCTTTCACATTCTCCTTTCGGTTGTCTTTGTCTTTGCTTTGTTTTCGTCTGGTGTGCTACGGGATGGACATATGTATGTCGATGTGGGTCCTCAGAACATAGTGAAATATATATATAGACGAATAAAAAGGAAGCAACGAAGGAGACGAAGCAAACAATTGCATTTTCATGACACTTAAAAACAAGGTAATCAGATACGATGGCGAGAATATACCCATCGGCAACAAAGTGAAGCGTTCGACTCTATCGGATATTTGTTTGTTGATTATTGCAACCTTTGGCAGGAACCTCACCACCGCTAAGCATACCTAGGTATACCGCGATGGCTAAAAAACCTTCCGCACGAAGAAATTTGTATGAAATAATAAAAGAGGGTACAGGCAAATAATTAACATCAAAAACTGGCAACAAGAAATCAGCACGGCTTCACTATCTTCGCGAAGGGGGGAAGGGAGTTTGCTGGCCAAACCACCCAAACTTGGAAAACATTCATTTTTTCCAAGGATCCGGGTCTCCACTTCGCCACATCGCAAGGGGGGAATAAGCCGGCCGCGGGATGGAAGGTCGGCCGTATTGTGGTCAGTTTGTATATACTGGAAAAACGAGCCTGAATACCTCGAGAGGTTAAGAAATACGGCACCCTCAACAAGTTCTCTGCCATTCCTTGACATTTGGTGGATCCTTTTCTAGCGCTACAGTATATAGCGGTGTTGTCGCAACAAATCAAGAGGACTTTGGGCAAAATATTCTCGAAGGCGTGGAGGCCATAGAGTATTGCGCGAGCTTCTTTCTGGGACATGTGAATATCGTCAAACCAGCTATGAACTCCTTTTTGCTTGTGATGAAACCAATGGCATCGCCCAGTTCTTTCCACTTTTTACGAAGCCTGTTTATAGCGATAGTGGATTGCGGGGCCTCAATCGCTCCGCCAACCGGAGTCGTATTGGACCGGCATCGTTTCCTTCGAATTGGCATACTTGAGAGGACTAACAAAAGCAAAAAAAAAAACTTACAGCAAAACCATCGAAGAACACGATGTCTTGCTGTGCTGTCCATCAGAAAGAAGAAATCCGGAAAAAATAAACATTTGTCTCACGCACATAGCTTTGTTTCCATGAAGTATCATCGTGAGAGATTGTATGGCTAACTCTAGCGTGCCCGCAATAGTTACCCATATTGTTTTTATCATTATCATTTCATTATTTCTTCTGTTCGTTCTTATTTTTATATTCCTTTCGCAAGCTTCCAATATAGATAAATTGAGAAAGAGAGAGAGAGAGAGAGAGGAAGAGATTGGCGTATATAAATATTATCATGTCGAAGCCAGTATCTATTCGCGTGGGCATACTCAGTGCCGCCCGCATCGTCAACAAGACCTGGGAGGCCATTCATCGTGCCGGCTTTCAGGTGACCATCCTCGGATGCCGCGACGTGGAGCGCGGCAAAGCTTTCGTGGCGGAAGCCGCCGCCAAGTTTGGGCCTTTCCACGTGGAGCCGCGTGTTGGAAGCTACGAGGATGTCATCGGTGCCAAGGATGTGGATGTGGTGTATATTCCTATCCCCGTGACGGCCCGAGACACGTGGGTGCGTGCGTGCGTCAAGGCCGGCAAGCACGTGGTCGGCGAGAAGCCCCCCGCCAAGGATTCCAACCAGCTGCGTGAGTGGCTCGATCTGATGAGCGCCAAGAACCTCCTGTACATGGACGGGACCATGTTCTGCCACGGCACCCGCCTCGTGGAGATGAAGAAGTCTATTGCGGCGTTGGGGTCGATCAAGCACATCGATGCCCATATTACGTTCCTTGGCTCGGAGGAGTTTATGAAGAACGATATCCGTGTGAAGCAGGACCTGGAGCCGTACGGTGCCCTCGGCGACGTGGGCTGGTACTGCATCCGCTGGATCCTGCACCTGGTCGACTTCCAGATGCCTGACGCCGTGACCTCCCGCATCGTCAAGAGCACCCCGGAGGGCGCCATCACGGCGATGGAGGCACAGTTCCGCTTCACGGTGAAGGGCGAGCCGGTCACCGCCAGCTTCTACTGCAGCTTCACAGATGCGTACCTGCAGCGCATCCGCGTCTTTGCGGCGGATGGCGTCGTGACGGCACAGGACTGCGTGAACCTTCCGCCCCAGAGCCGCCCTCACTACTTTGTTCGCAGGGCTGCCTGGAAGCCAGAGGAGGTGTCGAGGGACATCACTGACGATGGGGAGTTGGTCTACGCCGCCGAGGAGGAGGAGGACTTCCACTACCAGACGGATCACCTCTGGGTGGACGTCGCGGCGTCGCTGCAGATGGAAGGTGGTGCGGTCGTCCCGGACCCCGCCAAGCTCAAGATGCTGGCAGAGTATGCGTACAAGACTCAGAAGGTGATGGATGACACTGCCGCCGCCGCGCGCAAGTAGGGATTAACTTTACTTCTCTCTCTTTTGTGGGCTGAAGAAGATCGAATGGGAGCAAGCATTCAATAACTATTTTATTTTATTATAACTTTCTTCTCTCTCTCTTTTGTGAGCTGAAGAAGAACGAATGGGAGCAAGCATTCAATAACTATTTTATTTTATTATAACTTTCTTCTCTCTCTCTCTTTTGTGAGCTGAAGAAGAACGAACGGGAGAAAGCATTTATTACTTATTTTATTTTATTGTATCTCCTTTCATTTCTGTGCGGCGCACAACGCTTTTTCTTCCGTTGACGTTATCGGCGACTTCGCGCCGTGTGTCCCTCATGCGCTACCAACACGCACACATCTCTCTCACCGTTATATCGAACAGATCGTCATATATAACTCTCTCTTTTTTATTATTTATTATTAGAGCTTGTGAGATGATTCGAGTGAGATGGGATAACAACAAGTTGAGGAGTGCAATGCCCCGAAGAGGGTTCAACCTCGAGGGAAAGGATTGAAGGGCAGAAGTTAGATGATTAGCAGTGAATGATCTTTTTATATGTTCTCTTTTTTTTTTCTTTGACATGGACGGTTGTTTTTCATACTTACGAGAAAGTCGTGTGGGCTTTCCCATTTTTCTAAATGATCCTCCCACCCGCCCCCCCCTTTATTTTTCCCTCCACGACAAGGACCCTTGGAAATAATGGTATTCCAAAGGTGTATATATTTTTATAAGTCCTTGTTCTTCATGTGTTTTTTTTTTTTTTTTACATTTCGCATATATCCTTTTATCTTTTACATACATATCAACATACAAAATAATTACAGGATCCATCATGGTGGCACGATCACCTGGGTACTTGAAATTGTCGCGTGTAGATATACATGCAACTTCAATCTTGATCCTGACACGACGAACAGTGTTCTTCCCTTCTCGTTCTCTATGCTTTTCTCTCTTTTGTATGTTTAAACCCTATTTTTTTGGGGGGGGGATGGGGCAGTGAGAAACGAAACGTGTCACGGCGGTAGTGGTGGCAGGGAGGGGTGGGTTGCTCTCGTTAGAGCGAAGCGTTACCTCTGACGAGGTCTCCATGATTCCTCTGGTTCGACGTTTGAAAAGGCCATTCACTACTCCAACACGAAGACCAATATATGGCCATCTTTCACATTCTCCTTTCGGTTGTCTTTGTCTTTGCTTTGTTTTCGTCTGGTGTGCTACGGGATGGACATATGTATGTCGATGTGGGTCCTCAGAACATAGTGAAATATATATATAGACATATAGATAGATTGAGAGAGAGAGAGAGGAAGAGATTGGCGTGCAAATATTATCATGTCTAAGCCAGTATCTATTCGCGTGGGCATACTCGGTGCCGCCCGCATCGTCAACAAGACCTGGGAGGCCATTCATCGTGCCGGCTTTCAGGTGACCATCCTCGGATGCCGCGACGTGGAGCGCGGCAAAGCTTTCGTGGCGGAAGCCGCCGCCAAGTTTGGGCCTTTCCACGTGGAGCCGCGTGTTGGAAGCTACGAAGATGTCATCGGTGCCAAGGATGTGGATGTGGTGTATATTCCTATCCCCGTGACGGCCCGAGACACGTGGGTGCG
Organism: Vickermania ingenoplastis; assembly: GCA_010157825.1. Classification (NCBI taxonomy): domain Eukaryota; phylum Euglenozoa; class Kinetoplastea; order Trypanosomatida; family Trypanosomatidae; genus Vickermania; species Vickermania ingenoplastis. The sequence continues at coordinate 188,845 of VFSE01000196.1, forward strand.
TGCGTGCGTCAAGGCCGGCAAGCACGTGGTCGGCGAGAAGCCCCCCGCCAAGGACTCCAACCAGCTGCGTGAGTGGCTCACCCTTATGGCCCCCAGAAGTATCCTGTACATGGACGGGACCATGTTCTGCCACGGCACTCGCCTTGCGAAGGTGAAGGAGTCTATTGCCTCTCTCGGAGGAGCAAAGCACATCGATGCCCATATTACGTTCCCTGGCTCGGAGGAGTTTATGAAGAACGATATCCGTGTGAAGCAGGACCTGGAGCCGTACGGTGCCCTCGGCGACGTGGGCTGGTACTGCATCCGCTGGATCCTGCACCTGGTCGACTTCCAGATGCCTGACGCCGTGACCTCCCGCATCGTCAAGAGCACCCCGGAGGGCGCCATCACGGCGATGGAGGCACAGTTCCGCTTCACGGTGAAGGGCGAGCCGGTCACCGCCAGCTTCTACTGCAGCTTCACAGATGTGCGCCTGCAGCGCATCCGCGTCTTTGCGGCGGATGGCGTCGTGACGGTGCCGAACTGTGTGAACCTTCCGCCCCAGACACGCCCTCATTACGTTATCATGAAGTCTACCTGGCAACCGGAGGACGGTGTTCCACTGCAAGTACAAGAGCTGGAGGAAATGGTCTACGCCGCCGAGGAGGAGGAGGACTTCCACTACCAGATGGATCACCTCTGGGTGGACGTCGCGGCGTCGCTGCAGAGGGTGAGCACTACGACCCCTTTAGTCGCGTATCCGGCCAAGGCGAAGATGTACGGTGAATGGGCGTACAAGACCCAGAAGGTGATGGACAAGGTGGCAGAGGCCGCAGGTTATGGACGTTCGTGAATGAGGTGAAGTGTCGTTGGATGTGTTGCTTGTTTCTTCTTTTTTGGGGGTTTTTTTTGGTTTTTTTTTTTTTTTTTTTGGGGTATTCCTGTTTGAATTGCACTACGCTGCGTCTTCCGTGTCAAAGGTTTATGTATAGACAATCCCTGTATGGGCGTATGAAATACCCATTATCGGGTTGGTGGTACCTGTTGTTGATATTGTGATTCACCACCTCCGTTCATAGTAAACACGTGTTTCTCTCTCTTTCTCTCTCTCTGTTTGTCCTTGTCTTTTTCACATGACAGCTCTTCTTTCTTCCTAGCTTACACGTCGCACACAGCTTGCTGTGTTTCGTCGTCCGTGAGTGGTTGTGCCATTCAGTCCTCCCTACACACAACACATTTTTTTTTTTTAGAATTAAAAAAAAAAAAGCAAGGGGGAGGGAGAAAGAAGAATACGGAGGGTGTTTAGCAGAGAAAAAAAAAGAAATTGTATTTTCGTTTTTTTGTTCGACGAACTCTACATCATATTCAGGTGTGCTGAAGCGCAGAAAGAGGGTGTGCAAGTTAGACATCGCACTGCCCTGCACTGTCTCTACTAGCCAAAACGAAAGAGAGAGAGGAAAGGGGGGGGAAGCAGAAAAAAGATGTCCGGTGCGGTTGTTGTCACCCCGGTCGGGAGTCCGTCGACTGCCCTGGAGGAAAGCAGTGGTGCGGTTGGTACTGCTCAGCACGCTGTTGTCTTTCTGCGGGACGAGGGCGAGGGCCCCTTCGTGCCCTTCTATCACCCCAACAGCATCACGCTCCGGGAGGTGCAGGAGGAGTTTCATATCAGCAGTGTTCTAGAGTGCGATCAGGGCGGCAACGTCCACCCCAGGGCGGTGGCGTTCGATTCCCCATCCGATGTCCTTCGTAGCGGTCGGCACTACATTGCAAAACGGGATCTACGACCCGATGACGGGGCCAACTGTGTCACCTTCCGGAGCAAAATCATGGTAAAGGAGTACGACCTGGAGCACAACGCCGAAACACCAAAGGGTCCATCCGTGGCACCAACATCATCCGTGATGCCCGACCATCCCGTCGCCACACCGTATCCACGCCGCGGTCCCGCTGAGAGGGGGAAGGAGAACCCTATCCCCTTGGCCAGCACGTACCTCCCTGGGGTGAAGCGGAGTCGAGCCGCATCGGAAGAGGAGGCCATACGAATGTGTGCCAAAAATGGCAGCAGCAGCACCTCGTCGGCGGCGCCCCGTTTCATCCCCTTTACGGCGGATGTGGATGGATCTGGAGAGAATACGTTAGTCACTATAGACATGCTTCGCCAACTATGCGAAGAGGACTTGGAGGTCCAGGAAGCAGAATACCGCCAAAAGCACGAGGAGGCCGAGCAACTCATCGCAAGTGCCCGCCGCGTTCTCTTTCTAGACGGAGAGTAAGAGAAGTGTGAGAGATGATGTGTGTGTGTGGGAGGATGAGTGTGTGTGGGAGGATGAGTGTTGGATAGACAATGTGCATTGCTCTACGTACTGCTCTTCTCGCCCAGAGAGATTGATTTATTTATTCTTTCGATTAGGTTGAGGGCCGGCATCACTTTTGTACTACATTTTCACCTATATTCTTTAGATTCGCAACTTTTTGTTTGTTTTTGTTTGTTTTAGTGTACGACCTTCCCAGAGGCAATGTCAAACAAATAGCCACCGCACTTATACCCCGGCCCCTCTGTCCCATGCATGGGTCTTTTATTCGTTGGGGGGGGGGGGGGGGGATCTTGTTGATTCATGCATTTATGTGTAGAATATCTCCATCTATTCTTCTCTTTTGTCCTCTGTGTGTTTTACGTGTTGTTGTTGTTGTTGTTGTTTTTTTTTTTTTTTTGGATGTGTGTGTGTGTTTGTTTCCTGTCACGGTGTTACGGTAAAATAGAACAAGAACAGAAGCAAAGTAGGCGCTCGTCCCCTTTGCGAGCGAAGAGAACCGAGGAGTGTATGCTATGTGTGATACGAGGGGGGGAGGGGCGTCGTCGTAAGAGGGAAAACCAATGAACGCATTACAGAGCTTGGTTCACACCGAACTCAAGCTGTGTGGCAGTATCGGTGAGAGCCTGTCCAACAGAAATGACGGCACTTCCGCTATCCCGGTTGTCATTCCTGGCATGGTACTGCCCATGGAACTTTCTCTTTATGTTTCCACCGCTTCCGACGAGAACCGTCGATTAGAACAGAATTTTCTGGCCCAGGTGGGGGAGCATGATCTCGAGGCGGTCCTTCGTTCGCTTTTTGCGTCGATTGCGATCACCCCTTTTATGATGAATGGGCAACAGCTCCTCACGGAAAAGGATACTCGGTCATCTTCTCCACCTCTACCCCCTCCGATGACGAATGGAGCAGTATCGATCCATCGGTTTGTACCTGGGGTACCATTCTTTTGGGAGGAACCGTGTGATGAGCGGATGGTCTCCCTGCACTGCCCCGCACCAGAAGAGGAGAAGGCGTCTCCCGCGGTAGCCCCAAAGTGTGTCCTTCTGCAGCGCACGCTCATCACATCCTGCACCCAAATGCAATCCACATCGACCACTGAATCTGCAGAAGATGGAAAAAATCCGGCTCTCGAGTTTCTCTGCACCTATTCGTTTCATATTCCGGTGGCGAGGTGGACTGGAGAAGAAAACCCGGTACTGGTCTGCGTTCTTCATCTCCTCCTGGACGATGCGCTGGCGCCAGTCTCCAGTTCCTTCCCCGTGGTAAGACAGGTCTTGTCGCGGCAAGGTTGTTCCTCAAATGATAGCGAAAGTAAGATGCCTGGTACTTTGGGCACCGCACCTACGGTCATTCTAGGCGCCTATTGTATGCCTGTGCTTTTGCTCAACCCGCTGCACTGCCGAAGCTTTTCCCGCCTCCTCAAAGGGGATCAGGTCCTGTTATCAATGACGGTGGTGAATCATTCTGGATTCCCCATTGGTCTCGGCACGGCATCGCTGGATATGCACACCACCAGGGTGGTGACCCCAGAAACGTTACAGCAGGAGGCTCTCTATGCCTCCTGGGGCCACGCACACCAGCGTTTGGGACAGCGGTGGGGGGAGTATGCGCAGATCCAGCTGCTTTCTCGTATTCTTACCACCAACGCTGTCATGGCTCGTGGAGGGAAGTTTGTCCTACAGCCCGGTGAATCGTATTCGTTTCAGTTTAGTCTGCAACTCCTGCCAGAAGTAAGTCACTGGCTCTTTTCCGATGCAGTGGAGCCGGAAGCCTCTATCCAGCGGAGCTCCATCAAGTTAGACGATGTGAAGCGGGCACTGGCTTGTGTCTATGGCTCCACTATTGTGTTGTGGTACGATGTGGATGGCAGCGTGGGTTCAGGGTCCATTGAACACCGCCATTTCGCAACGTGGTCCTTTTCAAAGGAACAGTGAGGAGATCATTGAATGTACTATTCACATCATTGTGGTACTCCGTATTACAGTTTAGGGTTTTCATTTCTGTGTTTCGAAATTATTTTTTGAGAAGCACATTGAGAAACAAGGAACAAACAACATAAACAGAAGCACGAATGAATCACGATGAATCATTCCTCATCTCATCCATCTTTCCTTCCTTTTTTTTTCCACTCCACCTCGTCTTCCTTTTGCGTTTGATGTTTGGTGTGGTGGTGAAATATCTCTTTATGTGACGTTTTTCTGTATGTATGTGTTGTTTTTTTGGGAGAGAATAAGTAGTAGGCGAAGACAACGGAGCATGCAGGTGAACAAGGCTATTTTCCCAGCGACATTTCCGCACTTTGAGGATCTTTTGAAGTCGTGTGACTTCTATGCCTTTGACGCGGAGATGACGGGGATTACTCTCCCGGATGTCACAGAGAACGCAACCTTTGCTCCAGAGCGATCGTATGATGTCAAGCGCCAAGTTGCTGCTAGATATGGCGTCATTCAAGTCGGCATATGTCTTTTTCACAAGGACGCCTCTCCGCATGGTTCACCCGTAAAGTACGTGGCACGCCCCTTTAACTTTATTCTTTTCCCGGATCAGACAGACAACCAGCGAGCGATCATCCATCACGCGAGGGAGATCGCGATGAGTCCCAGCGCTATTGCTTTTCTGCGCAGGAACCACATGGACTTCCAGTCGTGGATCTACGACGGTATTTCTTACTGTGATGAAGCCCAAGAAAAGAAACTACGGGAGTGGATGGCAGCGGAGAAGGCAGCAAAAGAGAAGCAGAGTCCTCCGTCCAACCTGATGGAGCTTTCCAGCGAGGATACGAAATGGGTCGCTGAAGCCCTCACCAAAGCTGAAGCGCTGCAATCCATCGTCGAAGCCCTCAAGGAGAAACGGCCCACAGCCGTTACAGACAAGGAGGCAGTTTTATCTTCGCCGCCAAGCAAATTGGCAGAACAGAAACTGAGAGCTCAGATCCAGGAGAGAGCCGCAAATGTTGAGCTCCACTGCTCCAAATTTGGTCCGGCCCGGCTGAAAATTTTAGCTCCGGAAGCGAAAAAAATGCAAGAGCAGAAGAATTTGCTGGTTCATCGGCGGGCCCTGTACGACATTCTCGGGTTCCGTCTGGTGTTTGAGGCGTTGGTGAACAGTAAGAAGACGTGTGTGGGGCATAATTGTTTAGCGGATATTCTTTTTCTTATGGCGTCGCTAGATAATCCCTTGCCGGTGGACTTAATCGATGGGAAGAACCGCATGCGGCGTTTGTTTCCAAAAATCTATGATACGAAGTACTTATCCACGCGGAGCCCTTTATGTTGTGGGGAGCCTCTCGAATCCAACTATTTGGGCGGGTTATTTGAACGGTACGGGCTGGTGTCAGATACCGTGCAGGTGGAGCTACCACTTGGATTTCAATCGTACGACTCGATTTCATTGGTTAGTGGCAGGAAAGGACAGAAGAATTTGGCTCACGAAGCTGGATACGACGCACTGATGACTGGTGCCGTCTTCCTCAATATGGTGTACGGTGCTGGTTATACTCTTGCGACCATTCCAAAAGAGTGCGTCAACAAGGTCGCCCTTTTCGGCTCTTTGTTTGCGTTGAACCTTCAACAGAAAGAAGATGAGTATGTTCCACCGGGGTATTCGGTGTTGGAGCTCGAGCACTTGGAGGGGTTGGAGCGTGATCAGATCAGCCGATGTCTCGAACAGCTTGCGTCTGGAGGAAAAGTCCATTTGCACACGATTGATAAGGGAAAAAGCCTAGCGGTTGTCCCACCAAGCATGTCTGGAGAAGCTCTCTTAAAAAAAATACGTCAACGCAGCGATTCTAGTATCCTTTCCGCTAAATTATTCCCTCGACCTGATTCGCCCACTCCTCTCTCCATTAAACGGGTGGGCTTGA